>OU426988.1:48715131-49162627 GCA_911387755.1 Chrysotoxum bicinctum | reverse complement strand
TTGTATTTGTATTGTATTTGTATTGTATTTGTATTGTATTTGTATTGTATTTGTATTGTATTTGTATTGTATTTGTATTGTATTTGTATTGTATTTGTATTGTATTTGTATTGTATTTGTATTGTATTTGTATTGTATTTGTATTGTATTTGTATTGTATTTGTATTGTATTTGTATTGTATTTGTATTGTATTTGTATTGTATTTGTATTGTATTTGTATTGTATTTGTATTGTATTTGTATTGTATTTGTATTGTATTTGTATTGTATTTGTATTGTATTTGTATTGTATTTGTATTGTATTTGTATTGTATTTGTATTGTATTTGTATTGTATTTGTATTGTATTTGTATTGTATTTGTATTGTATTTGTATTGTATTTGTATTGTATTTGTATTGTATTTGTATTGTATTTGTATTGTATTTGTATTGTATTTGTATTGTATTTGTATTGTATTTGTATTGTATTTGTATTGTATTTGTATTGTATTTGTATTGTATTTGTATTGTATTTGTATTGTATTTGTATTGTATTTGTATTGTATTTGTATTGTATTTGTATTGTATTTGTATTGTATTTGTATTGTATTTGTATTGTATTTGTATTGTATTTGTATTGTATTTGTATTGTATTTGTATTGTATTTGTATTGTATTTGTATTGTATTTGTATTGTATTTGTATTGTATTTGTATTGTATTTGTATTGTATTTGTATTGTATTTGTATTGTATTTGTATTGTATTTGTATTGTATTTGTATTGTATTTGTATTGTATTTGTATTGTATTTGTATTGTATTTGTATTGTATTTGTATTGTATTTGTATTGTATTTGTATTGTATTTGTATTGTATTTGTATTGTATTTGTATTGTATTTGTATTGTATTTGTATTGTATTTGTATTGTATTTGTATTGTATTTGTATTGTATTTGTATTGTATTTGTATTGTATTTGTATTGTATTTGTATTGTATTTGTATTGTATTTGTATTGTATTTGTATTGTATTTGTATTGTATTTGTATTGTATTTGTATTGTATTTGTATTGTATTTGTATTGTATTTGTATTGTATTTGTATTGTATTTGTATTGTATTTGTATTGTATTTGTATTGTATTTGTATTGTATTTGTATTGTATTTGTATTGTATTTGTATTGTATTTGTATTGTATTTGTATTGTATTTGTATTGTATTTGTATTGTATTTGTATTGTATTTGTATTGTATTTGTATTGTATTTGTATTGTATTTGTATTGTATTTGTATTGTATTTGTATTGTATTTGTATTGTATTTGTATTGTATTTGTATTGTATTTGTATTGTATTTGTATTGTATTTGTATTGTATTTGTATTGTATTTGTATTGTATTTGTATTGTATTTGTATTGTATTTGTATTGTATTTGTATTGTATTTGTATTGTATTTGTATTGTATTTGTATTGTATTTGTATTGTATTTGTATTGTATTTGTATTGTATTTGTATTGTATTTGTATTGTATTTGTATTGTATTTGTATTGTATTTGTATTGTATTTGTATTGTATTTGTATTGTATTTGTATTGTATTTGTATTGTATTTGTATTGTATTTGTATTGTATTTGTATTGTATTTGTATTGTATTTGTATTGTATTTGTATTGTATTTGTATTGTATTTGTATTGTATTTGTATTGTATTTGTATTGTATTTGTATTGTATTTGTATTGTATTTGTATTGTATTTGTATTGTATTTGTATTGTATTTGTATTGTATTTGTATTGTATTTGTATTGTATTTGTATTGTATTTGTATTGTATTTGTATTGTATTTGTATTGTATTTGTATTGTATTTGTATTGTATTTGTATTGTATTTGTATTGTATTTGTATTGTATTTGTATTGTATTTGTATTGTATTTGTATTGTATTTGTATTGTATTTGTATTGTATTTGTATTGTATTTGTATTGTATTTGTATTGTATTTGTATTGTATTTGTATTGTATTTGTATTGTATTTGTATTGTATTTGTATTGTATTTGTATTGTATTTGTATTGTATTTGTATTGTATTTGTATTGTATTTGTATTGTATTTGTATTGTATTTGTATTGTATTTGTATTGTATTTGTATTGTATTTGTATTGTATTTGTATTGTATTTGTATTGTATTTGTATTGTATTTGTATTGTATTTGTATTGTATTTGTATTGTATTTGTATTGTATTTGTATTGTATTTGTATTGTATTTGTATTGTATTTGTATTGTATTTGTATTGTATTTGTATTGTATTTGTATTGTATTTGTATTGTATTTGTATTGTATTTGTATTGTATTTGTATTGTATTTGTATTGTATTTGTATTGTATTTGTATTGTATTTGTATTGTATTTGTATTGTATTTGTATTGTATTTGTATTGTATTTGTATTGTATTTGTATTGTATTTGTATTGTATTTGTATTGTATTTGTATTGTATTTGTATTGTATTTGTATTGTATTTGTATTGTATTTGTATTGTATTTGTATTGTATTTGTATTGTATTTGTATTGTATTTGTATTGTATTTGTATTGTATTTGTATTGTATTTGTATTGTATTTGTATTGTATGTATTATTTGTATTGTATTTGTATTGTATTTGTATTGTATTTGTATTGTATTTGTATTGTATTTGTATTGTATTTGTATTGTATTTGTATTGTATTTGTATTGTATTTGTATTGTATTTGTATTGTATTTGTATTGTATTTGTATTGTATTTGTATTGTATTGTATTTGTATTGTATTTGTATTGTATTTGTATTGTATTTGTATTGTATTTGTATTGTATTTGTATTGTATTTGTATTGTATTTGTATTGTATTTGTATTGTATTTGTATTGTATTTGTATTGTATTTGTATTGTATTTGTATTGTATTTGTATTGTATTTGTATTGTATTTGTATTGTATTTGTATTGTATTTGTATTGTATTTGTATTGTATTTGTATTGTATTTGTATTGTATTTGTATTGTATTTGTATTGTATTTGTATTGTATTTGTATTGTATTTGTATTGTATTTGTATTGTATTTGTATTGTATTTGTATTGTATTTGTATTGTATTTGTATTGTATTTGTATTGTATTTGTATTGTATTTGTATTGTATTTGTATTGTATTTGTATTGTATTTGTATTGTATTTGTATTGTATTTGTATTGTATTTGTATTGTATTTGTATTGTATTTGTATTGTATTTGTATTGTATTTGTATTGTATTTGTATTGTATTTGTATTGTATTTGTATTGTATTTATTGTATTTGTATTGTATTTGTATTGTATTTGTATTGTATTTGTATTGTATTTGTATTGTATTTGTATTGTATTTGTATTGTATTTGTATTGTATTTGTATTGTATTTGTATTGTATTTGTATTGTATTTGTATTGTATTTGTATTGTATTTGTATTGTATTTGTATTGTATTTGTATTGTATTTGTATTGTATTTGTATTGTATTTGTATTGTATTTGTATTGTATTTGTATTGTATTTGTATTGTATTTGTATTGTATTTGTATTGTATTTGTATTGTATTTGTATTGTATTTGTATTGTATTTGTATTGTATTTGTATTGTATTTGTATTGTATTTGTATTGTATTTGTATTGTATTTGTATTGTATTTGTATTGTATTTGTATTGTATTTGTATTGTATTTGTATTGTATTTGTATTGTATTTGTATTGTATTTGTATTGTATTTGTATTGTATTTGTATTGTATTTGTATTGTATTTGTATTGTATTTGTATTGTATTTGTATTGTATTGTATTTATTGTATTGTATTTGTATTGTATTTGTATTGTATTTGTATTGTATTTGTATTGTATTTGTATTGTATTTGTATTGTATTTTGTATTGTATTTGTATTGTATTTGTATTGTATTTGTATTGTATTTGTATTGTATTTGTATTGTATTTGTATTGTATTTGTATTGTATTGTATTGTATTTGTATTGTATTTGTATTGTATTTGTATTGTATTTGTATTGTATTTGTATTGTATTTGTATTGTATTTGTATTGTATTTGTATTGTATTTGTATTGTATTTGTATTGTATTTGTATTGTATTTGTATTGTATTTGTATTGTATTTGTATTGTATTTGTATTGTATTTGTATTGTATTTGTATTGTATTTGTATTGTATTTGTATTGTATTTGTATTGTATTTGTATTGTATTTGTATTGTATTTGTATTGTATTTGTATTGTATTTGTATTGTATTTGTATTGTATTTGTATTGTATTTGTATTGTATTTGTATTGTATTTGTATTGTATTTGTATTGTATTTGTATTGTATTTGTATTGTATTTGTATTGTATTTGTATTGTATTTGTATTGTATTTGTATTGTATTTGTATTGTATTTGTATTGTATTTGTATTGTATTTGTATTGTATTTGTATTGTATTTGTATTGTATTTGTATTGTATTGTATTGTATTGTATTGTATTTGTATTGTATTTGTATTGTATTTGTATTGTATTTGTATTGTATTTGTATTGTATTTGATTGTATTTGTATTGTATTTGTATTGTATTTGTTTGTATTTGTATTGTATTTGTATTGTATTTGTATTGTATTTGTATTGTATTTGTATTTATAATGTAATTAAGATAAACTTATAATTAGTACATGAAATAAGTGAAAAAAAATAAAAAAAAAGTTAATTATATGTGTATTGTATGTGTATTGTATTGTATTTGTATTGTATTTGTATTGTATTTGTATTGTATTTGTATTGTATTTGTATTGTATTTGTATTGTATTTGTATTGTATTTGTATTGTATTTGTATTGTTGTATTTGTATTGTATTTGTATTGTATTTGTATTGTATTTGTATTGTATTTGTATTGTATTTGTATTGTATTTGTATTGTATTTGTATTGTATTTGTATTGTATTTGTATTGTATTTGTATTGTATTTGTATTGTATTTGTATTGTATTTGTATTGTATTTGTATTGTATTTGTATTGTATTTGTATTGTATTTGTATTGTATTTGTATTGTATTTGTATTGTATTTGTATTGTATTTGTATTGTATTTGTATTGTATTTGTATGATCTGTATTATTTGTATTGTATTTGTATTGTATTTGTATTGTATTTGTATTGTATTTGTATTGTATTTGTATTGTATTTGTATTGTATTTGTATTGTATTTGTATTGTATTTGTATTTATTGTATTGTATTTGTATTGTATTTGTATTGTATTTGTATTGTATTTGTATTGTATTTGTATGTATTTGTATTGATTGTATTGTATTTGTATTGTATTGGTATTTGTATTGTATTTGTATTGTATTTGTATTGTATTTGTATTGTATTTGTATTGTATGTGTATTGTATGTGTTTTGTATGTGTATTGTATGTGTATTGTATGTGCATTGTATGTGTATTGTATGTGTATTGTATGTGTATGTTATGTGTATTGTATGTGTATTGAATGTGTATTGTATGTGTATTGTATGTGTATTGTATGTGTATTGTATGTGTATTGTATGTGTATTGTATGTGTATTTTTTGTGTATTGTATTTGTATTGTATGTGTATTGTATGTGTATTGTATTTTAATTATATGTGTATTGTATGTGTATTGTATGTGTATTGTATGTGTATTGTATGTTAATTGTATTTGTATTATATGTGTATTGTATGTGTATTGTATGTGTATTGTATTTGTATTATATGTGTATTGTATGTGTATTGCATGTGTATTGTATGTGTATTTTATGTGTATTATATGTGTATTGTATGTGTATTGTATGTGTATTTTATGTGTATTGTATGTGTATTGTATTTGTATCGTATGTGTATTGTATGTGTATTGTATTTGTATTGTATGTGTATTGTATGTGTATTGTATGTGTATTGTATGTGTATTGTATGTGTATTGTATGTGTATTGTATGTGTATTGTATGTGTATTGTATGTGTATTGTATGTGTATTGTTGTGTATTGTATGTGAATTGTATGTGTATTGTATGTGTATTGTATGTGTATTGTATGTGTATTGTATGTGTATTGTATGTGTATTGTATGTGTATTGTATGTGTATTGTATGTGTATTGTATGTGTATTGTATGTGTATTGTATGTGTATTGTATGTGTATTGTATGTATATTGTATGTGTATTGTATGTGTATTGTACGTGTATTGTATGGGTATTGTATGTGCATTGTATGTGTATTGTATGTGTATTGTATGTGTATGTTATGTGTATTGTATGTGTATTGTATGTGTATTGTATGTGTATTGTATGTGTATTGTATGTGTATTGTATGATGTATTGTATGTGTATTGTATGTGTATTGTATGTGTATTGTATTTGTATTTAATGTGTATTGTATGTGTATTGTATGTGTATTGTATGTGTATTTTTTGTGTATTGTATTTGTATTGTATGTGTATTGTATGTGTATTGTATTTTAATTATATGTGTATTGTATGTGTATTGTATGTGTATTGTATGTGTATTGTATGTTAATTGTATTTGTATTATATGTGTATTGTATGTGTATTGTATGTGTATTGTATTTGTATTATATGTGTATTGTATGTGTATTGCATGTGTATTGTATGTGTATTTTATGTGTATTGTATGTGTATTGTATGTGTATTGTATGTGTATTTTATGTGTATTGTATGTGTATTGTATTTGTATCGTATGTGTATTGTATGTGTATTGTATTTGTATTGTATGTGTATTGTATGTGTATTGTATGTGTATTGTATGTGTATTGTATGTGTATTGTATGTGTATTGTATGTGTATTGTATGTGTATTGTATGTGTATTGTATGTGTATTGTATGTGTATTGTATGTGTATTGTATGTGTATTGTATGTGTATTGTATGTGTATTGTATGTGTATTGTATGTGTATTGTATTTGTATTGTATGTGTATTGTATGTGTATTGTATGTGTATTGTATGTGTATTGTATGTGTATTGTATGTATATTGTATGTGTTTTGTATGTGTATTGTACGTGTATTGTATGGGTATTGTATGTGTATTGTATGTATATTGTATGTGTATTTTATTTGTATTGTATGTGTATTGCATGTGTAATGTATGTGTGTTGTATGTGTATTGTATGTGTATTATATGTGTATTGTATGAGTATTGTATGGCTATTGTATGTGTATTGTATGTGTATTGTATGTGTATTTTATGTGTATTGTATGTGTATTGTATCTGTATTGTATGTGTAATATATGTGTATTTAATTTGTATTGTATGTGTATTGTATGTGTATTGTAGGTGCCTTGTATGTGTATTGTATGTGTATTGTATGTGTATTGTAAGTGCATTGTATGTGTATTGTATGTGTATTGTATGTGTATTGTGTGTGTATTATATTTGTATTGTATGGGCATTGTATTTGTATTGTATGTGTATTGTATGTGTATTGTATGTGTATTGTATGTGTATTGTATGTGTATTGTATGTGTATTGTATGTGTATTGTATGTGTATTGTATGTGTATTGTATGTGTATTGTATGTGTATTGTATGTGTATTGTATGTGTATTCTATCTGTATTTGTATGTGTATTGTATGTGTATTTAATTTGTATTGTATGTGTGTTGTATGTGTATTGTATGTGTATTGTATGTGTATTGTATGTGTATTGTGTGTGTATTGTATGTGTATTGTATGTGTATTGTATGTGTATTGTATGTGTATTGTATGTTTATTTAATTTGTATTGTATGTGTGTTGTATGTGTATTGTATGTGTATTGTATGTGTATTGTATGTGTATTGTATGTGTAGTGTATCTGTATGTGTATTGTATGTGTATTGTATGTGTATTGTATGTGTATTGTATGTGTAAGTATGTGTATTGTATGTGTATTGTATGTGTATTGTATGTGTATTGTATGTGTATTGTATGTGTATTCTATCTGTATTGTATGTGTATTGTATGTGTATTTTATGTGTATTGTATGTGTATTGTATCTGTATTGTATGTGTAATATATGTGTATTTAATTTGTATTGTATGTGTATTGTATGTGTATTGTAGGTGCCTTGTATGTGTATTGTATGTGTATTGTATGTGTATTGTAAGTGCATTGTATGTGTATTCTATCTGTATTGTATGTGTATTGTATGTGTATTTAATTTGTATTGTATGTGTGTTGTATGTGTATTCTATCTGTATTGTATGTGTATTGTATGTGTATTTAATTTGTATTGTATGTGTGTTGTATGTGTATTGTATGTGCATTGTATTTGTATTGTATTTGTATTGTATTTGTATTGTATTTGTATTTTATTTGTATTGTATTTGTATTGTATTTGTATTGTATTTGTATTGTATTTGTATTGTATTTGTATTGTATTTGTATTATATTTGTATTGTATTTGTATTGTATTTGTATTGTATTTGTATTGTATTTGTATTGTATTTGTATTGTATTTGTATTGTATTTGTATTGTATTTGTATTGTATTTGTATTGTATTTGTATTGTATTTGTATTGTATTTGTATTGTATTTGTATTGTATTTGTATTGTATTTGTATTGTATTTGTATTGTATTTGTATTGTATTTGTATTGTATTTGTATTGTATTTGTATTGTATTTGTATTGTATTTGTATTGTATTTGTATTGTATTTGTATTGTATTTGTATTGTATTTGTATTGTATTTGTATTGTATTTGTATTGTATTTGTATTGTATTTGTATTGTATATGTATTGTATTTGTATTGTATTTGTATTGTATTTGTATTGTATTTGTATTGTATTTGTATTGTATTTGTATTGTATTTGTATTGTATTTGTATTGTATTTGTATTGTATTTGTATTGTATTTGTATTGTATTTGTATTGTATTTGTATTGTATTTGTATTGTATTTGTATTGTATTTGTATTGTATTTGTATTGTATTTGTATTGTATTGGTATTTGTATTGTATTTGTATTGTATTTGTATTGTATTTGTATTGTATTTGTATTGTATTTGTATTGTATGTGTATTGTATGTGTTTTGTATGTGTATTGTATGTGTATTGTATGTGCATTGTATGTGTATTGTATGTGTATTGTATGTGTATGTTATGTGTATTGTATGTGTATTGTATGTGTATTGTATGTGTATTGTATGTGTATTGTATTTGTATTTAATGTGTATTGTATGTGTATTGTATGTGTATTGTATGTGTATTTTTTGTGTATTGTATTTGTATTGTATGTGTATTGTATGTGTATTGTATTTTAATTATATGTGTATTGTATGTGTATTGTATGTGTATTGTATGTGTATTGTATGTTAATTGTATTTGTATTATATGTGTATTGTATGTGTATTGTATGTGTATTGTATTTGTATTATATGTGTATTGTATGTGTATTGCATGTGTATTGTATGTGTATTTTATGTGTATTATATGTGTATTGTATGTGTATTGTATGTGTATTTTATGTGTATTGTATGTGTATTGTATTTGTATCGTATGTGTATTGTATGTGTATTGTATTTGTATTGTATGTGTATTGTATGTGTATTGTATGTGTATTGTATGTGTATTGTATGTGTATTGTATGTGTATTGTATGTGTATTGTATGTGTATTGTATGTGTATTGTATGTGTATTGTATGTGTATTGTATGTGAATTGTATGTGTATTGTATGTGTATTGTATGTGTATTGTATGTGTATTGTATGTGTATTGTATGTGTATTGTATGTGTATTGTATGTGTATTGTATGTGTATTGTATGTGTATTGTATGTGTATTGTATGTGTATTGTATGTGTATTGTATGTATATTGTATGTGTATTGTATGTGTATTGTACGTGTATTGTATGGGTATTGTATGTGCATTGTATGTGTATTGTATGTGTATTGTATGTGTATGTTATGTGTATTGTATGTGTATTGTATGTGTATTGTATGTGTATTGTATGTGTATTGTATGTGTATTGTATGTGTATTGTATGTGTATTGTATGTGTATTGTATGTGTATTGTATTTGTATTTAATGTGTATTGTATGTGTATTGTATGTGTATTGTATGTGTATTTTTTGTGTATTGTATTTGTATTGTATGTGTATTGTATGTGTATTGTATTTTAATTATATGTGTATTGTATGTGTATTGTATGTGTATTGTATGTGTATTGTATGTTAATTGTATTTGTATTATATGTGTATTGTATGTGTATTGTATGTGTATTGTATTTGTATTATATGTGTATTGTATGTGTATTGCATGTGTATTGTATGTGTATTTTATGTGTATTGTATGTGTATTGTATGTGTATTGTATGTGTATTTTATGTGTATTGTATGTGTATTGTATTTGTATCGTATGTGTATTGTATGTGTATTGTATTTGTATTGTATGTGTATTGTATGTGTATTGTATGTGTATTGTATGTGTATTGTATGTGTATTGTATGTGTATTGTATGTGTATTGTATGTGTATTGTATGTGTATTGTATGTGTATTGTATGTGAATTGTATGTGTATTGTATGTGTATTGTATGTGTATTGTATGTGTATTGTATGTGTATTGTATGTGTATTGTATTTGTATTGTATGTGTATTGTATGTGTATTGTATGTGTATTGTATGTGTATTGTATGTGTATTGTATGTATATTGTATGTGTTTTGTATGTGTATTGTACGTGTATTGTATGGGTATTGTATGTGTATTGTATGTATATTGTATGTGTATTTTATTTGTATTGTATGTGTATTGCATGTGTAATGTATGTGTGTTGTATGTGTATTGTATGTGTATTATATGTGTATTGTATGAGTATTGTATGCGTATTGTATGTGTATTGTAAGTGTATTGTATGTGTATTTTATGTGTATTGTATGTGTATTGTATCTGTATTGTATGTGTAATATATGTGTATTTAATTTGTATTGTATGTGTATTGTATGTGTATTGTAGGTGCCTTGTATGTGTATTGTATGTGTATTGTATGTGTATTGTAAGTGCATTGTATGTGTATTGTATGTGTATTGTATGTGTATTGTGTGTGTATTATATTTGTATTGTATGGGCATTGTATTTGTATTGTATGTGTATTGTATGTGTATTGTATGTGTATTGTATGTGTATTGTATGTGTATTGTATGTGTATTGTATGTGTATTGTATGTGTATTGTATGTGTATTGTATGTGTATTGTATGTGTATTGTATGTGTATTGTATGTGTATTCTATCTGTATTGTATGTGTATTGTATGTGTATTTAATTTGTATTGTATGTGTGTTGTATGTGTATTGTATGTGCATTGTATGTGTATTGTATGTGTATTGTGTGTGTATTGTATGTGTATTGTATGTGTATTGTATGTGTATTGTATGT
Source organism: Chrysotoxum bicinctum (assembly GCA_911387755.1). Lineage (NCBI taxonomy): Eukaryota > Metazoa > Arthropoda > Insecta > Diptera > Syrphidae > Chrysotoxum > Chrysotoxum bicinctum. Next base: position 49,151,264 of record OU426988.1, on the reverse strand, counting down.
GTATTGTATGTTTATTTAATTTGTATTGTATGTGTGTTGTATGTGTATTGTATGTGTATTGTATGTGTATTGTATGTGTATTGTATGTGTATTGTATGTGTATTGTATGTGTATTGTATGTGTATTGTATGTGTATTGTATGTGTACTGTATGTGTATTGTATGTGTATTGTATGTGTATTGTATGTGTATTGTATGTGTATTGTATGTGTATTCTATCTGTATTGTATGTGTATTGTATGTGTATTTTATGTGTATTGTATGTGTATTGTATCTGTATTGTATGTGTAATATATGTGTATTTAATTTGTATTGTATGTGTATTGTATGTGTATTGTAGGTGCCTTGTATGTGTATTGTATGTGTATTGTATGTGTATTGTAAGTGCATTGTATGTGTATTCTATCTGTATTGTATGTGTATTGTATGTGTATTTAATTTGTATTGTATGTGTGTTGTATGTGTATTCTATCTGTATTGTATGTGTATTGTATGTGTATTTAATTTGTATTGTATGTGTGTTGTATGTGTATTGTATGTGCATTGTATTTGTATTGTATTTGTATTGTATTTGTATTGTATTTGTATTTTATTTGTATTGTATTTGTATTGTATTTGTATTGTATTTGTATTGTATTTGTATTGTATTTGTATTGTATTTGTATTGTATTTGTATTGTATTTGTATTGTATTTGTATTGTATTTGTATTGTATTTGTATTGTATTTGTATTGTATTTGTATTGTATTTGTATTGTATTTGTATTGTATTTGTATTGTATTTGTATTGTATTTGTATTGTATTTGTATTGTATTTGTATTGTATTTGTATTGTATTTGTATTGTATTTGTATTGTATTTGTATTGTATTTGTATTGTATTTGTATTGTATTTGTATTGTATTTGTATTGTATTTGTATTGTATTTGTATTGTATTTGTATTGTATTTGTATTGTATTTGTATTGTATTTGTATTGTATTTGTATTGTATTTGTATTGTATATGTATTGTATTTGTATTGTATTTGTATTGTATTTGTATTGTATTTGTATTGTATTTGTATTGTATTTGTATTGTATTTGTATTGTATTTGTATTGTATTTGTATTGTATTTGTATTGTATTTGTATTGTATTTGTATTGTATTTGTATTGTATTTGTATTGTATTTGTATTGTATTTGTATTGTATTTGTATTGTATTTGTATTGTATTGGTATTTGTATTGTATTTGTATTGTATTTGTATTGTATTTGTATTGTATTTGTATTGTATTTGTATTGTATGTGTATTGTATGTGTTTTGTATGTGTATTGTATGTGTATTGTATGTGCATTGTATGTGTATTGTATGTGTATTGTATGTGTATGTTATGTGTATTGTATGTGTATTGTATGTGTATTGTATGTGTATTGTATGTGTATTGTATTTGTATTTAATGTGTATTGTATGTGTATTGTATGTGTATTGTATGTGTATTTTTTGTGTATTGTATTTGTATTGTATGTGTATTGTATGTGTATTGTATTTTAATTATATGTGTATTGTATGTGTATTGTATGTGTATTGTATGTGTATTGTATGTTAATTGTATTTGTATTATATGTGTATTGTATGTGTATTGTATGTGTATTGTATTTGTATTATATGTGTATTGTATGTGTATTGCATGTGTATTGTATGTGTATTTTATGTGTATTATATGTGTATTGTATGTGTATTGTATGTGTATTTTATGTGTATTGTATGTGTATTGTATTTGTATCGTATGTGTATTGTATGTGTATTGTATTTGTATTGTATGTGTATTGTATGTGTATTGTATGTGTATTGTATGTGTATTGTATGTGTATTGTATGTGTATTGTATGTGTATTGTATGTGTATTGTATGTGTATTGTATGTGTATTGTATGTGTATTGTATGTGTATTGTATGTGAATTGTATGTGTATTGTATGTGTATTGTATGTGTATTGTATGTGTATTGTATGTGTATTGTATGTGTATTGTATGTGTATTGTATGTGTATTGTATGTGTATTGTATGTGTATTGTATGTGTATTGTATGTGTATTGTATGTGTATTGTATGTATATTGTATGTGTATTGTATGTGTATTGTACGTGTATTGTATGGGTATTGTATGTGCATTGTATGTGTATTGTATGTGTATTGTATGTGTATGTTATGTGTATTGTATGTGTATTGTATGTGTATTGTATGTGTATTGTATGTGTATTGTATGTGTATTGTATGTGTATTGTATGTGTATTGTATTTGTATTTAATGTGTATTGTATGTGTATTGTATGTGTATTGTATGTGTATTTTTTGTGTATTGTATTTGTATTGTATGTGTATTGTATGTGTATTGTATTTTAATTATATGTGTATTGTATGTGTATTGTATGTGTATTGTATGTGTATTGTATGTTAATTGTATTTGTATTATATGTGTATTGTATGTGTATTGTATGTGTATTGTATTTGTATTATATGTGTATTGTATGTGTATTGCATGTGTATTGTATGTGTATTGTATGTGTATTGTATGTGTATTGTATGTGTATTGTATGTGTATTTTATGTGTATTGTATGTGTATTGTATTTGTATCGTATGTGTATTGTATGTGTATTGTATTTGTATTGTATGTGTATTGTATGTGTATTGTATGTGTATTGTATGTGTATTGTATGTGTATTGTATGTGTATTGTATGTGTATTGTATGTGTATTGTATGTGTATTGTATGTGTATTGTATGTGTATTGTATGTGAATTGTATGTGTATTGTATGTGTATTGTATGTGTATTGTATGTGTATTGTATGTGTATTGTATGTGTATTGTATTTGTATTGTATGTGTATTGTATGTGTATTGTATGTGTATTGTATGTGTATTGTATGTGTATTGTATGTATATTGTATGTGTATTGTATGTGTATTGTACGTGTATTGTATGGGTATTGTATGTGTATTGTATGTATATTGTATGTGTATTTTATTTGTATTGTATGTGTATTGCATGTGTAATGTATGTGTGTTGTATGTGTATTGTATGTGTATTATATGTGTATTGTATAAGTATTGTATGCGTATTGTATGTGTATTGTAAGTGTATTGTATGTGTATTTTATGTGTATTGTATGTGTATTGTATCTGTATTGTATGTGTAATATATGTGTATTTAATTTGTATTGTATGTGTATTGTATGTGTATTGTAGGTGCCTTGTATGTGTATTGTATGTGTATTGTATGTGTATTGTAAGTGCATTGTATGTGTATTGTATGTGTATTGTATGTGTATTGTGTGTGTATTATATTTGTATTGTATGGGCATTGTATTTGTATTGTATGTGTATTGTATGTGTATTGTATGTGTATTGTATGTGTATTGTATGTGTATTGTATGTGTATTGTATGTGTATTGTATGTGTATTGTATGTGTATTGTATGTGTATTGTATGTGTATTGTATGTGTATTGTATGTGTATTCTATCTGTATTGTATGTGTATTGTATGTGTATTTAATTTGTATTGTATGTGTGTTGTATGTGTATTGTATGTGCATTGTATGTGTATTGTATGTGTATTGTGTGTGTATTGTATGTGTATTGCATGTGTATTGTATGTGTATTGTATGTGTATTGTATGTTTATTTAATTTGTATTGTATGTGTGTTGTATGTGTATTGTATGTGTATTGTATGTGTATTGTATGTGTATTGTATGTGTATTGTATGTGTATTGTATGTGTATTGTATGTGTATTGTATGTGTATTGTATGTGTACTGTATATGTATTGTATGTGTATTGTATGTGTATTGTATGTGTATTGTATGTGTATTGTATGTGTATTCTATCTGTATTGTATGTGTATTGTATGTGTATTTTATGTGTATTGTATGTGTATTGTATCTGTATTGTATGTGTAATATATGTGTATTTAATTTGTATTGTATGTGTATTGTATGTGTATTGTAGGTGCCTTGTATGTGTATTGTATGTGTATTGTATGTGTATTGTAAGTGCATTGTATGTGTATTGTATGTGTATTGTATGTGTATTGTATGTGTATTGTATGTGTATTGTATGTGTATTGTTTGTGTATTGTATGTGTATTGCATGTGTATTGTATGTGTATTGTATGTGTATTGTATGTGTGGTATATGTGTATTGTATGTGTATTGTATGTGTATTGTATGTGTATTGTATGTGTATTGTATGTTTATTTAATTTGTATTGTATGTGTGTTGTATGTGTATTGTATGTGTATTGTATGTGTATTGTATGTGTATTGTATGTGTATTGTGTGTGTATTGTATGTGTATTGCATGTGTATTGTATGTGTATTGTATGTGTATTGTATGTGTATTGTATTTGTATTTAATGTGTATTGTATGTGTATTGTATGTGTATTGTATGTGTATTTTTTGTGTATTGTATTTGTATTGTATGTGTATTGTATGTGTATTGTATTTTAATTATATGTGTATTGTATGTGTATTGTATGTGTATTGTATGTTAATTGTATTTGTATTATATGTGTATTGTATGTGTATTGTATGTGTATTGTATTTGTATTATATGTGTATTGTATGTGTATTGCATGTGTATTGTATGTGTATTTTATGTGTATTGTATGTGTATTGTATGTGTATTGTATGTGTATTGTATGTGTATTGTATCTGTACTGTATGTGTATTGCATGTGTAGTGTATCTGTATGTGTATTGTATGTGTATTGTATGTGTAAGTATGTGTATTGTATGTGTATTGTATGTGTATTATATTTGTATTATATGTGTATTGTATGTGTATTGCATGTGTATTGTATGTGTATTTTATGTGTATTGTATGTGTATTGTATTTGTATTGTATGTGTATTTTATGTGTATTGTATGTGTATTGTATTTGTATCGTATGTGTATTGTATGTGTATTGTATTTGTATCGTATGTGTATTGTATGTGTATTGTATGTGTATTGTATGTGTATTGTATGTGTATTGTATCTGTACTGTATGTGTATTGCATGTGTAGTGTATCTGTATGTGTATTGTATGTGTATTGTATGTGTAAGTATGTGTATTGTATGTGTATTGTATGTGTATTATATTTGTTTTGTATGTGTATTGTATTTGTATCGTATGTGTATTGTATGTGTATTGTATTTGTATTGTATGTGTATTGTATTTGTATCGTATGTGTATTGTATGTGTATTGTATGTGTATTGTATGTGTACTTAATGTGTATTGCATGTGTAGTGTATCTGTATGTGTATTGTATGTGTATTGTATGTGTATTGTATGCGTATTGTATGTGTGTTGTATGTGTATTGTATTTGTATTGTATGTGTATTGTATTTGTATCGTATGTGTATTGTATGTGTATTGTATGTCTATTGTATGTGTATTGTATGTGTATTGTATATGTATTGTATGTGTATTGTATGTGTATTATATTTGTATTGTATGTGTATTGTATTTGTATCGTATGTGTATTGTATGTGTATTGTATGTGTATTATAAGTGCATTGTATGTGTATTGTATGTGTATTGTAAGTGCATTGTATGTGTATTGTATGTGTAGTTTATCTGTATTTGTATTGTATGTGTATTGTATGTGTATTGTATGTGTGTTGTATGTGTATTGTATGTGTATTGTATGTGTATTGTATGTGCATTGTATGTGTATTGTGTGTGTATTGTAAGTGCATTGTATGTGTATTGTATTTGTGTTGTATGTGTGTTATATATGTATTGTATGTTTGTTGCATGTGTATCGTATGTGTATTGTATGCGTATTGTTTGTGTATTGTATGTGTATTGTATGTGTATTGTATTTGTATTGTATGTGTATCGTATGTGTATTGTATGTGTATTGTATGTGTATTGTATGTGTATTGTATGTGTATTGTTTGTGTATTGTATGTGTATTGTATGTGTACAAATACATACAGTTATCCAACGAAGTACAAAATGGATAAAATTTTCAAAATAACTGTAATAAATTTAAGGTTCAGTTGAGCTTACTTACTTTTGTGATATAAATTTGTTATTATTTTTTGTTTAAGTCGAATATTTCTTTTTCTTTAAATTTTTATTTGAAATGTTACTTTTTAGCTCGAAATACATACTCGTATCAATTATAGACAAAAATATGAAGTTTTTTTTAACATTACTATCGATTGTTTGAAAGAAATGATCTTTAAGCTAAGAGGTGTTTACTAGCTTTTGCAATTCACTATATATTTGTAGTGGCATAGCAAATAGCCAACAATTATGACAACTACAAAACGTCAAAGTGAGTTTAGAGTGTTCACACTAATTTTGTGTCTGAACGCGACAGGGTGGCCTTACGTCAAAATAAATCAGTTGAGTAAGTCCAACGTGAACACCGTCATGTATTTATTATTTTAGACATTTTGTACGGAGAATCCATGATTTCTATTTCTATTTGCACATGCTAATAGTCGACGGGTTCACATAGTCTCTTCTGATGGCACTTCTAATTAATATAAGCTTTCAAATGGTATATCTTTTATTGTCGGGCGTTCAGTTTAAGTATATTAAAAAGGAACTACAAAAAATTGTTAACGTAATAATATATAGCTTGATTTTAGGAAATAATTTCAAAAAATAATCGTTCATAGGTTTTGAACATATTGATTTAAAACAAAAAAATTAAAAAAAAAACCAATACATATTTTTTTGAATATTTTATATACAATATTATTTTAAACTTAAGGGGACTCCTGCTGAAAATTTTTGGTTAAAATCCTTAGAGCCGTTAATGAGACAGTCGAAAATAAAAAAAAATGGTTCTATAACAGGTACCGTTCATAACATTTTGCCCCAAAAATTTTCTTAACCAAAATGTAGTCCATGTCCATAGTATAAAATCAAATTTTTTTTATAAATATCGTTAAAGCCGTTTTCGAGATAAATAAGATTTTGCATTACGGGTGTATGTGGGGTACCGTTAGTTTTGGAGCTAAAAAAATGTCAGTTTCTCCTCTACGGAATCACCGAAGACCCTTAACTACCGATATTGAAAGAAATAAGTCGAGTGGTTTAGGCTGTAGTGAGAGGTACGGACATACAGACTCACTGAAACATGTTTTTTGTGTACTAAATGTCCTTAAAATTTTTATAAGAAAAATTGATATGCAAATTGTTAGTGCTTAATAAAATACATTTTATAACGTTATCTAAAAATTTATTTATGTATCCGTTTTCAAGACACTGAATTTTCAAAACAAAATTGTATTATTTTCTTAAAAATCCAAAAACTATTTTTTCGAAAAAATTTTTAGATTTTATATTTTTAAATGCATAGGAGCTTCTACATAAAAATTTTGGTAAAAATCGTTAGAGCTATTAATGAGAAATTCGAAAATCAAAAAAAAACATTCTTAATAACATTTCCCCCCAAAATTTTTTTACTTGCGACTTAAAGTTACTATAAGGCAAGTTATGCATTAGTAAAAAAAATCGAATTCGAGATTTTGATCAAAGTTGACATTACGATGATAGCGAAGACTAAAAAAGTGGGTCTCGCAATTCTGTCTGTCTGTTCGTCTATAGCCTAAATTTCTCGCCCGATTTTTTTAAAACTTGGTAGATATCATTTTTATTTTTTTCCCACCACACTTTTTTTCTTTTTTTTTAAGACCAAAAATAACGGTACCTGCCATACGAATTTTTTTTCGAAATTTTTAAAATTTTCTCTTTTTTTTTAAACTCTTCGACAGATTTAAGAAATAAAAATACAAAAAAAATTCATTTAGTTAAATCTAGGAATTAGTTGAAAAAAAATTTGCGAAAAATTGTTATTGAGCGTACCCCCCATGGAACCAGTTTTTTCGTTTTTGATTTTCTCAAAAACGGTACAACCGATTTTGATATTTTTTTTTTGCTAGAGCTAGAGCAGGAGTCCAAATCTGGACAGCAATTCAACTCTTAATGAGTTTGATGCGTTGTCTGATTCCATTTCCCGAATGGTTTCCCTGTACCCTCACACTGAAGTCGTTATTGCGGGCGACTTCAATGTACACAATTCAAATTGGCTCCGCCATTCAGGACAGGCAACACCCGAAGGAAGATATGTTGAGATCTTTGCTGAGATGCACCAACTTACTCAGCTGGTAGATGAGCCCACCCGTATAACAGATGTTGCTGGGCAAAACGCTCACACTCTCGATTTGTTTCTTACTTCTAACCCTGATAAGTATACCATAACGGTAAAATCTCCATTCGGCACTTCGGACCATTGTGTAATATCAGCTAATTTCTCGTGTACCATTCATCCAGTTAAAGAGAAGCATCCAACTAGGACCGTTTGGCAATACGAGAAAGCCAACTGGGACGGTCTGAATAACTTTTTTTAGAATTTTTAACTGGTCACTATGTTTCCTTGATAGTGACGTTGATGCCAGTGCTGATATGATCACAGAAGTGATTTTTCTTGGGATGCGTACTTTTATTCCTTACAGAATTAAGAGTATAAAGTCGAAAGAAAAGTCTTGGTTCGATACAAGCTGTAAGGAAGCTATCAGGTCGAGAGAAGTAAGTTTCCGCTCTTACAAAGCCAACCCAACCGAGGAAAATCGGAAAAAGTTTAAACAAGTCAGAAACCAATGCAACGCTGTTATAAAGCGAACCAAATTCTTACATGAACAGAAATTAAGGCAAAAAATCCTGAAATGTCCCAAAGGCAGTAGAAATTTCTGGTCATTTGTCAAGAACATAAAAAATTCAATTTCATCTTCGGTTCCAACGTTCATCTACAAAGAAAAACCGATAACTAGCTCTTTAGAGAAGGCAAATGTACTTGCAGCTCATTTTGCTGCTAACTCCACGTTGCCTGTTAGCAACATTGCCCCTCCTGTACTTGAGAACGTAAATCATTCAATGGGACAGGTATATTTCCGCACTCGTACAGTTGCAAGAGCCCTTCGAGATCTTGATATAAACAAATCCGCTGGTCCTGATGGTATACCCCCCATTCTTCTGAAGAGGTGTTCTTCATCGCTGGCAAAACCATTGCGTAAGCTTTTCCATCGCTCCTACTGTTCTGGAATCTTCCCTAGAAGATGGAAAACAGCATTTGTCCAGCCTGTTCCTAAAAAAGGTGACCCTTCCTCCCCCTCGTCCTATCGACCAATCGCACTTACGTCCCTTCTTTCCAAAGTCATGGAATCGCTGATAAATCATCAGCTCAAGAAATATCTCGAAGATCGAAAGCTTCTTAATGACCGGCAATACGGCTTTCGCAGCAATCGTTCCACTGGTGATCTGATGGCATATCTCACCGAAGAGTGGAACAGATCTTTACATTGTTTTGGAGAAAGTAAGATTATTGCGCTTGATATTTCTAAGGCATTTGATAGAGTTTGGCACCAGGCTCTCTTATCGAAAATGCGTTCGTTTGGCATCAACAAAGCCCTTATTCTTTGGATTAGAAATTACCTTCTAGATCGTTCAATACATGTTGTATTGGATGGTTTTAAGTCTGATCTTCACAAAATAAATGCTGGTGTTCCCCAAGGCTCCGTTTTGTCTCCGACTCTCTTCCTCATTTTTATAAATGATCTCTTGTCTAAAACTTCTAATCCACTTCATTGTTTTGCCGACGACTCCACTCTCAGCTTTTCATACTCGTTCCCAAACTCACGTCCATCTCCTTCGGAAGTGAATTTGCAACGGTACCGTATGATAAGTTCATTAAACTCCGATCTTTACAGCATTGTTAAATGGGGTACAAAAAACCGTGTGTTTAATGCTTCGAAAACTCAATGCTGTCTATTGTCGTTGAAGCAAAATATACCCCTATGCCATTGTCCTTAAATGGCACTTGCATCGAAGAAACCGAAAAGCTCTCAGTACTCGGTATGTGTGTTAACGACGATCTTCGTTGGAATGATCACATACTCGAGACCGCCAAGAATGCTGCTAAATGCTTAGGATTTCTATATCGATGTAAGAAATTTTTCACCCCTTCTGATCTGGCTACCATTTATAAGGCGTATATACGTCCAAAACTCGAGTATAACTCACACCTTTGGGCAGGCGCTGCTCAATCTTCTCTCCATTTATTGGATAGAATTCAAAACAGAGCGTTAAAACTGATTGGAAACAGAGCTATCATGGATTCATTCCCATCTTTTGAACACCGTCGGAATGTTTCATGTATTTCCCTGTTTTATCGCTTCTTTCACAAGCAATGCTCACTCGAAGTAGCCAGTTGCATTCCTCCCCTTTATCAATTCACCCGTGATACCCGCTTCGCTAGGAATGCTCATCAGTTCACCCTTGAGCCTAACTTTGGTCGTACCGTCAAATATAGAGATTCGTTTTTTAGTCGCACAACACGATTATGGAATAACTTACCCGGCACAGTTTTCCCTTGCCATTTCAATTTGCAAACATTCAAAATCAATGTTCATCGACACCCTTTCTCTCCCCTCCTAATTTCCCCCTCGCCCGTGCTGTGTTTAAAACATTATAAGGGTCTCGTAACATACCCTTGAGCGCGAGTGTATTATAAAAAAAAAAAAAAAAGCTTCCCAATAATTTAAATACAATTGTGTATTCAAATTTTCCAAAAAATTTTTTTTGGATTTTTAAAAAAAATTCAAAATTTTTTTTTCAGAACTCAATATTTCGAAAACCCCACCCTAGATTTTTTTTTTAACTTGATAAATAAAAGTTTCTTAATATAATCTACAAGATGTGAGAAAAAAATTTAATTTTATCTGAAAATAAAGGTACCCACCACCACCATACAAATGTAAAAAAATTAAAAAATGGTTTTCAAAAATCGTATTTTTCTCGAAAACGGCGCCTAGAATTTTGATTTAATTTTTGTGATCTTTAATTTAATAAAAAAAAATTTGAAATTAAGATATTACAGCTTGTACCTACCATAGCACCATTTTCTCGAATTTTGAATTTCTCATTAATGACATAACGGATCTTAATAAAATTTCTTACAGAGATGCTTCCAAATAGCTTAAAAAAAATTGCATTTGAAAACATTAAGAAAAATATTTTTTTGAATTTTGAAAAGAAAATCTATTTTTTTTTTGGAAAATTCAATATTACAAAAAACGGCTTTATAGTTTTTTTGTAAATTTAATTTTTATTCGAACAAGAATAAAACTTTAAATTGGCGTACCAAAATTTTTTCTTAAAAATGCAGAGGTTGCCGTATAGTACCTATACAGCAATTAAAAATATCTAAGCCCACACAAAATCAATTTTTTATCCATAATAGTCTTTGGAGCTTAAAGCAAATAAAATCATTTTTACTTGCGATATAGGTACTATAGGGCAAGTTCTGCATTTGGAAAAAAAATCGAACTCGAGATTTTGATCAAAGTTGACATTACGATGATAGCGAAGACGAAAAAAGTGGGTCCGACAATTCCGTCTGTCTGTCTGTATGTCTGTATGTCTGTATGTCTGTATGTCTGTATGTCTGTATGTCTGTATGTCTGTACCTCGAACTACAGCCTAAACTACCGGAGGTATTTTCTTTAAACTCGGTAGTTAAGGGTCTTCGGTGATTCCCTAGAGGAAAAATTGAAATTTTTTTTTTAGCTCCAAAACTAAGGGTACCCCCCATACACCCGTAATGCAAAATCTTATTTATCTCGAAAACGGCTCTAACGATTTTGATAAAAAAAATTAAGTGTGATATTATGGACATGGACTACATTTTGGTCAAAAAAATTTTGGGGCAAAATGTTATTAGGGGTACCTGCCATAGACCCGTTTTTTTAATTTTCGACTTTCTCATTAACGGCTCTAAGGATTTTATCCCAAAATTTTTAGCAGGGGTCCCCTTAAGTTTAAAATAATATTGTATATAAAAATATTCGAAAAAATATTTATTGGGTTTTTAAAGAAAAAAAAAAATTTAAATCAATATCTTCAAAACCTATGAACGATTATTTTTTGAAATTATTTCCTAAAACCAATATTATTAAATACTTAAAATCCGCATCCCACATTTTTTTCTTGAAAAATTTTAGAGAAATTTCTTATATAAAAAATGTATTTAATAATAAAACGATTTTTTAAGGTTTATTTGCATAAATTCATACTGTTCCGGAAACCAGACGGCAATTTTATGCAGTTGAACATTATTATCTCATTAAATCCATGTTTTATATTTATAAAATGTATCTTAAATTCCAAAGTACTTTTACATAAGAGCAAGTTCGTGCGATCCAGTCGTGCATTTTATTTTTTTTAATTTTACATGTCTCAGGTTTTCGCAAGTATCTTAAAATACATGAGGTTTTCCGTATACTCGTCATTTAGTTTTGCTTTTATTTATTATTTTATTATTATTGAAAGCAAGTAGTAAAATGATATTTTTACTACGCATTTTCTCCAGAAAATTGAGCCCAAAGTAAAAAAAGTAGTATGGACAGGAAAAACGGAACAAGCTAGAAACTGGATACCTCAAGACAGAGATAAGATATCAATTTTTTTTAAGCGCAATTAAAAAAGCTTTTATTTATTCTTAAAATAGAGGCCTAAATGAAGTTTCTAAATTTGGTACTTACTTCGCAGTTACCATTAACATGAGTCACGGTACACTGTTTAGGAAAAATCTAAACCCAAACGACGAAGGACCAGCACTTTACGAAAGGGCAGCCAAATAAAAAAACCAACAAACCAATTTAAATAACAGATTATACAATTTTATTTTATGGTACTTATCTGGTTGCAGGTCGTAATCCAAGTGCCCGAGAGCTTGGGCATGAGAGAAGCTCATACCTCAACTGTTATACAATATAAAATGACTTTAGAGAATGAGTGTAAAATTATATAATAATTGATTAAGAGAATTGAGTGGAATTTAATTGAATTCAAAGATTTTAGAGTACTATATGAAAGTTTGGTCAATTTAAACTTTTATAAATAATATTAATTGAATAAAATTAAGTAAATTATTTTAATACAAATTAAGATTGAATATTTTTAAACATTCCGCCACCCCTGGAACATAGTTTCAGCTCATAGGAAGCAAAGCCAGTTTGTGTATGGGCCGTACAAAATTGCCTGTAGATGTTCTTAGAGTGACGACTCTCACATGACCATCTTTGCCTGGATGAACATCTATGATGCGCCCCAAAGACCATTTTCCAGGTGGGATATTAGAATCCTTGATGACTACCAAGTCATTCAACTTCAGATTTGTCCGGGTTTTTGTCCAACGTGGGCGTTGTTGTAATGATGTCAAATACTCCATGCTCCAACGTTTCCAATATCCCTGTACCTTTCTTTGTAAGGATTGCCAAGAGGAAAGTCGATTGTGTGGAACTTCTTCCAGTGATGGTTCCGGAACAGCCGAATAAGACTCACCTAAAATGAAATGAGCTGGAGTAAGTGCGTCTAAATCATTATCAGAAATTTGACATAAAGGACGAGAATTTAGAAGTGATTCAATCTGGGTTAATAATGTGTAAAATTCTTCAAAATTAAGAATGTCAGAACCTATCACACGACGTAGGTGTTGCTTCACCGATTTAACGCCCGCCTCCCATAAGCCACCAAAGTGCGGTGCAGAGGGAGGGATGAAGTGCCATGTAATACCATCGCGAGCAAGTGATTCTGCAACTATGGAGTTATGTTGTTCTGACAAGGTGTGTTGATGCATTTCTGTTAGCTCTCTAGTAGCTCCACGAAAATTAGTACCATTATCGGAGTACATGTGTGAGGGTTTTCCACGACGTGATACGAATCGGCGAAGAGCTGCTATAAATGCCTCTGTCGATAAATCACTAACCAACTCCAAATGTATAGCCTTGGTTGAAAGGCATACAAAAAGTGATATGTAGCCTTTGGTTACGTGTACTTTTTTGCCGATTTTGGTTTTGATTGAAATAGGCCCCGCGTAGTCACATCCACAATGTGTGAAAGGCCTGCTGGGTTGAATCCTTTCAGCTGGAAGATTACCCATTATTTGAGTTGTTGTCAGTTTTTTCTGCCTAAAACATTCTTTGCAACGGTGGGTAATCTTGTGAAGTAGGTTTCTGCAGCCAATGATCCAGTACTCCTGCCGCAGTATGGAAAATAATGTTGAAACTCCTGGGTGATGATGTCTTTCATGTGCGTCGCGTGCAATCAACTCAGTTACTTCGTAGCCTTTTGGAATAATGATGGGATGCTTTGCGTTATAAGAAATATTGGATTCTTGCAGTCTTCCACCAACTCGCAATATCTGGTCCTCATCTAGAAAGGGATTAAGATTAATGATTTTGCAATTTTTTCCAAAGTGTCCATGTTTTATAAAATATGCAATATCTTCCCCAAAGTGTACGTTTTGTACCCATCTTATTATGTCGCGTTTAGCCCTGAAGATTTCGGAAGCAGTAAGATGATAAGAATACGCGTTTGATCGCTTCATAATACATTTCAACACATATCGAGTCATAAACGCTATGACGCGTATAAGACGAAACCACGATGAAATACGAGACGAAAAGAACTCAATATGGTGTTGATGATCATTTACAACCAGAAGTGATTTTTGCATTATCTTTTTCTCCTCGTGCTTACAATCTGGATGTTCCTCAAAGGTGTTAATAATAGGCCAATTATCCTCGCTTTTGGAAAGCCAGTGTGGACCATTCCACCAAATAGAGTGGTTCACTAAATTCGAAGGTGCTATGCCGCGCGAAGCACAGTCCGCAGGGTTTTGTTCCGACCTCACATGAAACCACCTGTTTCGAGGTATAGTGTTCAGAATTTCAGAAGTTCTGTTACCGACAAAAATGTCCCAACGACGAGAAGGAGAAGACAACCAGGAAAGAACAACCTGCGAGTCACACCACGCGAAAACGTTCGAAAATGTCAGTTTTAAAGAATTTTGAACCGCCACGAGCAATCTTGTGAGCAATAAGGCTGCACACAATTCTAAACGTGGAATGCTTAATTGTTTTATTGGAGCAACTCTAGTTTTTGCGGCAACAATGTTTGTTCTAATGTCTCCATTCGGAAAAACTTGACGTGAATAGATTACGGCGGAGTACGCGGATGATGAGGCATCTGAGAACCCGTGCAGTTGAAAATGGGAGTCAATTGTTCCAATTGTTCGAGGAATCTTAATTTTAGTTAATGAAGGAAGTTCTTCACGATAATTCCACCATTTTTTAGCGATTGAATCTGGTAGACAATCATCCCAATCGAGTTTTTGATGCCATAACTCTTGCAGAAGAATTTTAAGTTGAATAACCGACGGCGAAAGAAACCCTAGGGGATCAAAAATCCTTGCAACATCACTTAAGATTTGTCGTTTTGTAGGGAATTCATTGTTTTGTATTAGATTTAAACGAAAAGAAAAGCAATCTAACTTCGAATTCCAATTTAAACCGAGAACCTTAACCCAATCCGTGTCTTTGTGAAGTGAAACGTTTTCATTTTGTACAGAATCATTTTCCGAAAGCAATTCTATACAATTACTTTGCCACTTACTAAGCTCTAAGCCACCTTTAGACAACAGATCGATTAGACAGTTTTTTCTCAAAATTGCTTCAGGAAGCGAGTCACCACCTGTCACGACATCATAGACGTAAAAGTCATTAAGAAGAATTTCTGAAGCAACTGGACATTCTTTTTTATAATCCAACGCTAATTGTTCTAAGACCCGAACCGATAAATAAGGAGCACTTGCAGTTCCGTAGGTTACAGTTGCCAAACGAAAGTGTTCAATTGGATCCCTGCTCGATTTCCGCCATACGATCCTTTGATAGTCCGTGTCTTCATCTGCAACCCAAATTTGACGGAACATTTTGACAATGTCCGCCGTAAAGACAAATGTATGTCGACGAAATCTTAAGCACACCGAGAACAGGTTACGTTGAATGGGTGGGCCTATCATTAATGATTCATTTAGAGAAACACCATTGGTATCCTTAAAGGAACCGTCAAAAACTACGCGCAGCTTCGTTGTAACACTGTCTGGCTTAAGAACCGCATGATGGGGCAAGTAAAACACGTTAGGCTTCGAAATTTCAGAAAATGGAACTCTACGCATATGTCCTAGGGTTAGATATTCCTCCATAAACAAAGAGTAAGACCGAAGAAGTGAATCATTTTTTGAGAATTTCCTTTCCATCGCCTTTAAACGAGAAATGGCACCACCGATGGTTTCAGAGAAATTCGGAGGATTCTTGAAAGGAAGATTCACAATATATTTTCCAAAACGATCTCTTCGATGAGTTTTAGTGAAATGCTCCTCTATTGCCTTGTCTTCCTTTGAAATAATAGATTTCGGATCAACTTCCTCAATAGACCAAAACTTTTGCAACGTAGAGTCAATGTCAAGAATCGTGTGATGAGTCTTAATTGAATCGTCAGCTCCAGGTAATAACTGACCAGCTAAAACCCAACCAAACAAAGTTTTTTGTGCTACTGGCTGTCCATTAACTCCTTTTACAACATCGCCTTGAAGAATGTCCCAAACCTTATCTGCCCCAAGTAATATGTCCACCGAACTGGATTGATTAAAAGATGGATCCGCCAATTGTAACTTAGCGATATGATTCCAATCTTTGATATCAAACGAAATAGTTGGCAGCGCTGACGTCACATTCCCAAGAATGAAGGTGTCTAACGAGATACTGGAAGTGCTATGACAAGAAATGATGACTATTGAAACTCGACCCCTAGATCTCCCTGCGCAGGTTGAACCGATCCCACATATAGGAATGCGAGCATTTGTCCTTCTTAGCCCAAGTCTCTGAACACAAGACTCAGTGACGAATGAAACTTGTGACCCTGAATCAATCAAAATTCTAACAAGCTGATACTTCCCGTTCCTATCTAAGACTTTGCCAACAGCCGTAGGTAATAATGTCTGCGGTATAAACCTAGTCACATTAACTGAATGATTTGTAACGAAGTTTTTCGAAATTGACGATGGTGTTCTAGAATGATTGTCTGAATTTGACGAAGAACTGGCCACAACGTTATCACGGTGCACTAGGGTGTTATGTCGCGAATTACATGTTTTACACCGTGACTTTGACTTGCAACGAAATGAATTATGGTTTTCTTGTAGACAATTAAAGCAAACCTTTCTATTTTTAACAAATTCTCTCCTTGACTGGATATCCATAGCTAAGAAATCCGAACACTGCGAAAGGTTATGCGAAGAACTACATTTAGGACACTGACCAGAAGATGAGACATGCATACTCTTCAAGGACGTAGACTTCCTTTGGATAGGTTCTCGAATATAGCCTCTACACGACTCGAGAGCTTCACAACGGCGCTCCAAAAATGCTAAAAACTCGTTAATCGTAGGATCCTCCGAGTCAACGCTTTCATTCGACCATGCTTGCCTGGTTTCTGCATCTAATTTTCCAGTTAGAATGTAAATCATCCATGGCTCCCTTTTAGTAAAGTTAAACGAATCCAGACCTCTCAAAACCTCATCTGCACAGTCTGATATTTTGCGCAAAATCTTAACATTTGTATTTTGAATGGAAGGAAGTTGCATGAATGTTTCTAAAAGAGTATTGACAATGAAACGAGGTCTGTCATACCGCTTGACTAACCTTTCCCAAGCCTGTACATAAGTTGCATCACAAATAGGAATGTGATTAAGCATGTCTAAAGGCTTATCGCGCAAAGATGAACGAAGAAGGTGGAACTTCCGAACTGGAGAAATATTTGTTTTACTGTGAACCATGCTATCAAACATGTCACGAAAGGTCGGCCACTTTTGATAATCTCCGCAAAATGGTTCAATATGTAGATTTGGAAGCGAATCGTTATATTGAAAAACGTTCGGTATGCTGATCTGAGGCTGCTGTAAGGTCGAATCCGTCTCTCTAGCTAACCCGGCGTTTTCTTCAAATGCAGCATTAACCGCCCTTTGCTGGCTAACTTCAATTTCATATTTTTTTCTTTCTCGCAAGGCCGAAAGTAAAACCGATTTAACCAATATATGCCTTGACTCAAATTCTTCGAACTCCGGTTCAGGATCAACATAACCCTCATCCTCGACTAATTCGTATAATTCTTCCTGCGTAGCATAAAACTTTTCCCACAATTGATCAATCTTAGCTAACCGAATTTCGATTGCTTCTACCGTGGCAATCTCTAATTTTTCAGTAAAACTAGCTACCTTTGCAAGAGAACTCGTTAAATTTGAACGAATTGCCCGTAATTTAGATAACTTTGCTTTGGACGACATTTTCATAGATTGTATTAAGGAACCAAATACGCGCGTTAGATCTGTATATATGTATCGAAATGTTCACACAATTGGTTGGAACGAGTCACCTTTAAAAATCCGATTAATTTATGTTGAGTTTGATTAAAATCTGAATTCAAGCAAATGATACATATGTATATACACAGAATCTATCCCCGCTTTAACACTTCAGCAATTGTTCAACGATTTTATCTTATTCATACGAAATGCCAAATCACGATAAAAAATAAAAGTTAATGTTCAACAGATTAACGCGAAGTCCGTTAGTCAAATTTCTAATCATATATGGGATAACGCGATGTCCGTTAATCCCTAGAGAAATTATATTTTGATGAGATCACGCGATGTCCGTAAATCTCAGCCACAAATTTTCCTTCAATTAATTAATATTTCCATATTAATGTTCCTGATAAAATCCGTCTCGATTCGGACCAGAAAAATGTTTAGGAAAAATCTAAACCCAAACGACGAAGGACCAGCACTTTACGAAAGGGCAGCCAAATAAAAAAACCAACAAACCAATTTAAATAACAGATTATACAATTTTATTTTATGGTACTTATCTGGTTGCAGGTCGTAATCCAAGTGCCCGAGAGCTTGGGCATGAGAGAAGCTCATACCTCAACTGTTATACAATATAAAATGACTTTAGAGAATGAGTGTAAAATTATATAATAATTGATTAAGAGAATTGAGTGGAATTTAATTGAATTCAAAGATTTTAGAGTACTATATGAAAGTTTGGTCAATTTAAACTTTTATAAATAATATTAATTGAATAAAATTAAGTAAATTATTTTAATACAAATTAAGATTGAATATTCTTAAACAGTACACCAAAAGAAAGATTTTTGATGTGTAAACATCTTTCCCGGCGGTAGAGTGAATCGAAAACGTGGGTAAAACTTTTAACCCGTTACGGTTACACGTTACGGTTACACGTGCCGTGTAGCAACCTACCTTACCGACGATTGCATTTAACACCATGTTTACATTGGAAATATTGCGTACTTACGACATCGTGTTTACATTGGAAACTTTGAGTACTGCAATCTCGATCTTATTACTTTCCATTGCTGGCTAGAACTAAATTCAATCCCCTAACGAAAGATTTCATAGTGGGTTCCGGTTCATTCAATGTTTTTTAAACAAATCCACTTTTTTTATGCTCCCAAAAATGTATTTTAATTATCGAATCAAATATTCTTTATTATATCAAAGTATACTTTTGGCATTCACTATATCAAAATATAGATCGTTCTCCATCTCTCAAGCCATGAAATGAATGATGACTACGAACTTCAATGGATTAAAAAAATTAGGTTTTGCCACTTATAATTCCATTACAAGGTGGAAATGATGTCAATCGGTTTATAAATCTCTGACGAAGGGAGTAAGATAAAATACAGAAACCTAAAAAAAAAAGATTTAAAGGATTGGTTTGATTTTGATAAGATGAACTCTCCATCTAGTGGCTTGTCAAAAAAAAAAGTTTTGACATTTTCGCTGCATGATAAGTATATTTGTTGGCGGCGTTAAGCCAGATATACATTGTTCAAATGCATGACAAGCACGTGCAAGTCTATTATTTCAGTGGCAAGAGGACGTTGCCCTTTGTGAGTTTTTTTTTTCTGTAAAATTGTGTTTTTACGAATTTCTTTGAGATTTTTTTAAATTTTATCCGAGTAATTTGTTTTATTTTGACTGTCCATTTCATCATATAATTTTCGTTTGCTGTTTTAATGTTTTAATCAGTGCTTATTATGCTGTGCTGTGTTCTCATCTCTTCGACGTACTATACGCAAATGAACCAATAAATGCATGATCAATCATCAATCTTGCATATACAATATTTCTATGCAGTACGCTAGATTGAAAGGAATTGGATTTTTCTTCAAGCCTACATCCGATCTATATGTGTGACTTTTTCAATAATACACTTACACGCGTGCTTGTCATGCATTCGAACAATGTATATCTAGCTTTAAACCGCAATTGCTGAGGTTGAGAAAAAGGCGGAGTTATCGTTCATTCTTCTTTGTGGTTTTCTTTTTTTTATATTTGGCCTTCGATCAGTGAAATTCACTTAACTGAGTAGAGTAAGGAGTGCGAAAACATGTCTCCTTTTTGCATGAACAAAGTTAACTTACATTAAAAATCGCTGTGTTTTAAAGCACTGATGCACTCGAAATTAAGCCAAAAGAGAAACAGAGATTAAAATCGGATTCGTGTAAAAACAGTCTATTTTCTATCAGTTTGAATATATGTGTAAAAAGCAACATCCCTGTTTAAACATAAGTCAAACAAACTTTACGTTACTCAGCGGAGTCCACTTACTCCTAACACACGCCACGAACTACTTCATCGAAGCATATTGTCGATAAGGTTTTTGGGTTGTGTGAAATGAATAAGTGCCGACACGGCAGTGCGAACTCTGGGAATCGCAGTAGTATGCTGACATGGCGTGTAAGGCTAGGCGCGCACATTCAATTTTTAGTTTCGCAACTGCTTGGTTCGAGCAACTAAAAGGTTTGTGTTTTGACACAAACCAAACGATTGCCTAAAATGAGTTCGCTATTTTGTGTACCATATAATTATATGCACCTGCGCTGGCATTCAACCAAATAAATCATCTGTTTTCTATAAGCAACCAAACAGTTGTGCAACTAAAAATTGAATGTGCGCGCCTAGCCTAAAAAGGACCGAAATAGTTCGTGGACACAATTTTTTATGTTGTTATTCGGTTTTAGTTGTTAACTAGTGTTTTTGATCCCATTAATCTTAAATTCACTCAATAATTTTTTGATCATTAGATACATTAAGAGTATCCTAAACATAAGTACCTACTCGTATCTAATAATGGAAAATGAACAAGCAAAATGTGTTTGGACAACAAAATAGTTGATTATTTCAAATCGTTTTTACAGGACATGGTCCAAAAATACGTGTGTTAAGGTGGAAAGCGTTATGTACAGCCATTGACTTATTATATACATGGCCTGCCAGAACTGCGGAACTAGCGCTATTGGTGCAAACTCGGAAAACATAGTGTAACTTTTGGTTTTGGTATTTGATATATCAATTTTTGACATAATTGAGTTTGTAAAGGGGGTTGAGCGGGAATTGTTTAAGTTTATTATTAAATAAAAACTTGAGGGCTATTTTCATGCTTTATTTGCGGATTTAAGAGTCAAAATATGCATTTATCATAGACAAGAGAAGAGCATTACTTTATAGTGCTGTGATTCGTTAGGGTGGGAAAGTACAAAGAACTGTCGAAATGCTGGGGTGGAATCGCGTAAGGTGATAGTTGATTATCAATTTGTTGATTGTCGTTTTGACCATCGCTCTCTCTATAATTCTTAATTGATATGATAGAGACAGCGACAATCAACAAATTGATAATAATCAACTATCACCTTACGTGATTCCACCCCTGATTTTGGAAAACTATTTAAATGAATAATTTTCTTATATGAAATCAAGTATGCGAATCTGTCATTGTTTAATTTATTTCAACAATAACTTTAGTCATTAAAGATATATTAAACCGAACAACGTGGAAACATAAAATTGAAAGGAAAAGTGACATTTATCAATTTGTATATAATGTCGATTTCCTTTACACACTAGGGATTTTAGGGATTGCGATCTCTTGTCAAATTTTGACTTTTACGAGAGATTTTACGTTCCTTTACCAGTGGCGTAGCATACCATCTCGGCGCCCGGGGCGGGAGACCCATTTTGCCGCCCCCATTCAATACTAAATTAAAATTAAATTTCGAGACATCATTTCACAGGCAATGAAGTATCTTTTATTGAAAGTAAATAGAATTAGCGGTTTCATAAACGGATTCTACGAGCCTTACGAATGAGGCTCGTGAGACAAAGCTGCATCTGCGGATTCATCTCCATGCATGCGTTTTTTCCTGCGAATTGTACTCGTTTTGAGATCGATTTCGAGTTTTTTCCAAAAAGTCTTAGAAAAGTCGATTGCGGCTTGGACGAAACGGTCTCTGCTCTCCACCAGGAGAGCTTTTAAAACGCAGAGTTTCTGAGCACACTTATCCACACTCAGTCCACATTGCTGCAGGTAAATCTGTGCGTCATCTTCTTCAGGTAGCTCTGCAGCTCAAAAGCTAAGAAAAGTGAGGAAGTTGAATGACTGCATGACTGTCAGAAGAAGACTCGCTACCGATCCGTCAATTCTTCCAGTACCTCAAGAACTTCCACAAACTTATTTTTAAGCGTCTTTACAGCTTCACGAGGTTCACTTTTTCTGCAGACTTGTGACTAGATGCTTGAGATACTTCTGGTGAGTCGATTTTGTCTTGACCCTGCTCTGTGGTGGGACCAGAACGACTTCCAACTTCGACGGCAGGCACGTCTTCGTCTTCTGCCCGTAAAATAAGTTATGCATTCTCATGAATATTGGCCGGAGGACAATTCTAGGCCACTCACGATTGTACATGGAGGAATTTTACTTATATTGGAATCACTTCCGCTGCTGCTGGATGCCGCCGAAGACGTTAACGTAGCTTTTGAACCAGAACTAGAACTGAAATATTTCGCGTCTTCGCGTCTGCTTCTTTCGTAGCCTTTTTCTTGCGGTATTCCGCGCCGCTTCCTTTAACTCTTTTCATTTTCAAAAACTAGTTCAAAGGTTGTGTGAAGTACTAAGGGCGGTATTCACCGAACGCTTATAACTTAAGAGGCTCACAAATCCATTCACCAAGCAATAATATTGAATATTTATGAGCGCTCGTAAAAGTTATGAGTGCTCCTGATCACTCATAAGTTACGAGGGCTCTCTCCGAAAACTTGTTCGAAAACATTCGAAACAAACTGACTTTTTTTAAATTGTCACTGTCGCAATTTGATTTGTGAATTTAATTTGTATTGAAAAAACTTCAATCATAAATTAAAAAAAAAAACATCAAAAATTAAAAGTATCAACGCAATTTTATTAATCAATTTTACATGATCTTCACAATCAACAAATTTGCAACGCAGGAGAGTCTGGACGGATGAAAAGGAGCGCGTTGGTGATCCATAAGCCAACCGCTGATGACCTTCTTAATTTCGATGGATTCTATGAGAGGCCTTGAGCTGGGACTGGAGCAGATAAAGACTGAAACGAATCCGATGATTTGTTTTGAATTTCAATATGCTGTCTCTGGACGCATGTCGCTGTGTTTCTTATCGGATATCCAATTGGTTTGAATGGCAGCAAAAGCCATTATTTGAGAATTTAAATAGAATTTTTGGTTGGATTATAAAATAAATGAAAAGTTTGGTGTGCAGAAAAGACTTTCGTTTTTTGTTCTTTAAAGATGAGATGACAGTTCAAAGTTGATGCGTTTTGTTTTTATGACTTATATTTCACATTTAACTCCTCGGCTGTCAGTCTTTTTTGAAAACAGATTGAATTCACAGTTTGAACATGCCTGGTTGAGAGAGAGTAGCTCTCATTTTCGTACTTCGAAAAATACTTATGAGGGGTTGGTGAATAGCACAAATAATTTCCAATTTATGAGCCTCTTAAATTTAAGATCCGTTTATGAGCCTTCGGTGAATACCGCCATAAGTGCTTAGTTTTAGAAGATTCAAAAGTATTTAAACTATAAACAACACAATCAAAATAACTTTCTGTGTTGCGGGAGGGAGCAAAAACATTGAGCTGGCTGAGACTAGAACAACGTTTCCGTCGACTCTTAGTTATCTTATCATATCTCGCATATGTATATCATATGTTTCGGAACACTCCATTTCAGTTTCGCGAGAGTTTCGGAACGTTTTGTTTTAGTTTCGCGATCAGCGCGACAATACGGAATGCACTCTTACGGCCCTACTCACCGTCTACGAATTCACGAAAGCGGTCAACGACGAACCATAGATAGGGTGGCAAATTTCAAATTTACATCATTGTTGTTTGTTGACTTGTCAAACGATCTGTCATGAAACATATGATTTCTACTCTACCCGCATCACCGGCGACATTTTGCCGCCCCCTTAGGCCTGCCGCCCGGGGCGGACCGCCCCCCCGCCCCCCCTACGCTACGCCACTGGGTCCTTCACACCAAAAAAATCGATTTTTTTTGACAGAGATCAAATCTTTCGAATCCGTATTTGGAGAGGGATTTACATGTATACGAAATACGCACACTAAAAAGACAAAATTTGACAAGGGATCGAAATCCCTAAAATCCCTAGTGTGTAAAGGAAATCGACATAAGTACACCTTATTGCTTAACACAAATCAAAATTTCAATAAATAAATAAAGTTCATATTGCCCTACTTAAAATTATGTAGATAAAAGATGAAGATGTTTTTTTTTTTTAAATACATAATAGCAAATTCACTTAATTAGATAAATATAATGACAAAAATGTCATTAGAAATGTATTCCATTTTAAAATATAAATATAAATTTACTTAGGACCGGTCTCAGGATCTTACACCGTTCTACCTTTTAATAAGGTTACCTGTCGAAACCTTATAGCAACAATCGCCAAGAAATTCAGGCCCTAGAAGCAGTTTTCATTGAATTAAATGATTTGTTCTCGCAAGTTCACAAATTTCGCTGAACAAACTTTATATTGTTGTTATTATTTTGTATTGGCTAACGGTAAAATGTAAAGTTTAATTGAAATAGATGGCTCTATTTTTTAATAAGGAACAATCATAGATGTCTATAGTTTCTATGTGTAAAGCTGTGTAGAGATATTTTTGGATTTAAGTACAAGTGAAAGGGTTAAATTGTGGGAAAAAAGTGGCTTCCATTTGAATATATGTACATACATACATATCTAAAGTCACAAACTAAATAGTACGATTGCATTGTATGTTTATTGGGTACGTTCGATAACAAAAATTTGGCACTCGGACGAACGTCGATGTTTACACATCTTAACCGTGAGTCCTGGCACTCACACTTTTTTTTTTTAAATCCACCATATGTGATATAAAAATTAGAGACAGGCCCTTACTATTAATTGATTTTTTTTAAGAATATACCCAATAATCACGTTATAAAATATTATGTACAAATTAAGAGACAACCTGTATAATGTAGGTAGGATAATATTGATAATATTGGACTAATTGTTTGAGCGTAGATCTTACATACTGGAGACCCTGGGCTTCAAATTGCATCAGCATATGCCATATTTTGAAGTACTACCTCTTGCAATTAATTGACAAATCACACCAAGTGTACATATCGATACCTTCCCGCAAGAATGTATTAAGCGACCTTTTTAAAATTATTCAGGAAACGAAAAAAACGTCTCATTTAGTTATTTTTTTGTGTATTTTATTGGACGAAACAAATTTAAAAATGTCGCTTAATACATTCTTGCGGGAAACAAATCTGTTTCGTTCAATAAAATACACAAAAAACTAACTAAATGAGACGTTTTTTTCGTTTCCTGAATAATTTTAAAAATGTCGCTTAATACATTCTTGCGGAAGGGTATCGATATTGTCATTCAAAAGTGCCTCTTATCCAAGCCGTTCCGATGCGGCAGATAATAATCGTACATGTTCGATACAATCCACTTACAAAGGGCTCACAGGAATGGTTGAGAGTTATAAAAGTCCCTAAGCCCTAGTTCTCTTCGAACTGTTATACCGCCTATTTTTTTTATTTCTGTTGATTATCATGAGCAGGATCCCGTCAACATGGATTGCATTGATCTTAATAAATTTCAAAAGATTCCACACAACATTTTTCAACCACTAATATTATTCAAGTGCATACGAACATAAGTTTCCGCTCCATTTTCCTCCAAGCATTTCCAGTTAGCGTCTCGTCGATGTTCTTTTCATAGTTTAAAATCATTTTTCATACGATTTGATTTATAAAGACGACGGAACTCCTCCTTCAGTTAACATAGATAGTACAAAGCAGATGTCAATTTATGTATTCGTTTTATTTTCACCACTTCTTTCAAAAAGTACTAGAATACGTCTTTAACATAGAATATTTTCTTTTTACTTGTCAACAATTTTCCTTCTGTACAATCATTGACATTTTTGAAGTTCTTTTGACATCTTTTAACCACCTGCTGCCAGGACTGAAATAGCTTGTTGCATCTGTTTGGTTGAAATTCAATGGCACACAAATTTGAATAGTACTCGACATGAACCAGATACAAAAAGAAACCCCCAGCTAAATTCACAATATTTTTAACATATTATGTAGAGTATAGACTTACGAGTACATATATAGCTCCATGATTGAATAGTATGCTTTTGAATGGTGCAACCAACTCCAGCACTCTAGTCTTTCAATGGAATGTACGAACTAAACAGAGCCGCATCAAGGACATTTTTGTTCATTATGTTCGTTCTCGTCGCCCGCCATGTGTCGGCTAAGGTATAAAAAGGCTGGCCTGGGAGAGCTTGTTACCGGGAGTTTGGTTGAAAATTTGCAAGACTGGGCATCTTAGTAAGCGATTTCATCGTTGAAATACCCGATTTACAATTAGGAAACTTTAGACCGATAGGTAATCACCTAGCTGTGATCCACATTAAAGCTTCTTTCCTATCCTATCTGGTCAAGAAACACACGAAGATTTTATTGAAAAAAAAACAAGAATTCGTCTGCTAATTTCTTGCAGTTTTTTTCCAACAATCCCACTGAAAATATTATCTATTCAAACGGCTATCATAAGACCCATTTACATTCAATCAATGAAGAACCAGCTCCAACACCCAGTATTGATAAACTTAGCTATACTAAAGCTTATAAGAACAACAAGTCCGTAGGATCTTATGACTTACCAGCAATGCTCTTTAATTAGCGAGTGATGATTAGGTACGATGCATCCATCAAATCATCAACTAAATATGGGTGGAAGGAAGCTTGTTCTTGATTGTCCCATATGATATGCTCTGCAATAATTATCAAGACTTTTCCCTGCTTAATGTCGAATATAAGATCTTATACAAAGTGCATTGTGATTGCTTTGAAACACTTTAGTGGGCAAGTATCATCAAATCGACCGTAGAAGATCAAATCCTGGAAAGGAGAAATGAATTTCAAGTCAAGACTCACTGAACTCAAACAGCAGCTGCAAATGTCAATTGTTACTTTTACTTTAGATGCTTCTTTTTACTTGCGACTTATAGGTTCTATAAGGCAAGTTATGCATTCGTAAAAAAAATCGAACTCGAGATTTTGGTCAAAGTTGACATTACGATGATACGAGTAGCGAAGACTAAAAAGTGGGTTTCGCAATTCTGTCTGCCTGTCTGTCGGTTCGACTACAGCCTAAACTGCTCGACCGATTTTCTTCAAAGTTTTTTTTTTAAAGATTTTTTTTAAGATTAAAAATAACGGTACCTGCCATACGAATTTTTTTCGAAATTTTGTAAATATTTTTTTTTCTCAAAAACTGTTCGACAGATTAAAAAAAAAAGATACAAACAAATTTCATTTAGTTAAAGCTAGGTACTAGTTGAAAAAAATGTTCCGAAAAATGGTTATTGAAGGTACCCCCCCAAGAACCTTTTTTTTGGTTTTGATTTTCTCAAAAACGGTACTACCGATTTTGATCATTTTTTTTTTGCTAAAGCTCACAAGAACCTTAATAAAATTTTTTATTCAAATTTTCAAAAAAAAAAAATTTGGATTTTCAAAACTCAATATTTCGAAAACCTTATGCTGGATTTTTTTCAAACTTAAAACATAAAAGTTTCTCAACATAATCCACAAGATGTATGAAAAACAGTTTTATTTTACCTAAAAAATAAAGGTACCCACCATACAAATGTTAAAAAATGGTTTTCAAAAATCAAATTTTTCTCGAAAACGGTGAATAGAATTTTGATAAAAATTTTTTTATTTCAATTAATTTTGACGATCTTTAGTATTATAAAAAAAATTTGAAATTAAGATATTACAGCAGCCTACCATAGAACCATATTTTCAAATTTTGGATTACTCATTATCGTAATAACGGATTTTAATGAAATTTTTTGTAGAGATGCTTCTAAAAAGTCTAAAAACCAACGCGTTTCAAAACTTAAAAAAAAAAATATTTTTTGAATTTTTGAAAAAAAAACTTTTTTTTTTTTTGAAAATTCGATATTTCAAAAACGGCTCAATATATTTTTTCGGAAATTTAATTTTCAATCGTACAGTAATCAAAACTTAAAGTTGGTATACCAAATTTTTTTCTTAAAAATCTTGTATATGTATAAAAGCTTTTTTTTAAGAAACCACTACAAGGACTTATAATTTTTGTTTTTGCATATATTCAAATTTGCATAGCATTCTGTTTATGTCTCTTAACTAAAAGGATTTCAAAAATTAATTTTAGCCTTATGGACAGTTTTCTCTAATATCATTCGTTTTTAAAATTCCTAGTCTATTACATAAGAGCAAGTTGGTGCGACCCAGTCGTGCATTTTATTTCTTTTGAGTTGTCAGCTTTTTTATGTTTGATTTTCCAAAAAATTATTATTAATCAATCTTGAATCTGTTAGCAAACGAAAACTAAAATCAGTTGAAAAATACAAAAAGAAAACAAAATTCAAGAGATTGCTTGCTGGAAGAAAGATAGAGAGAGTAAGTTTGTTTTTATGTACAGTCCATGCCTCTAACAGCTCACCATTTTCATGGACTTCAAGGTCGTATATGATGGCACTCATCGTAGGGAGCTCTTTATGATGGTTTCTTAAGCAAGTATTTTTGGAAAGCTTATTCAACTATACGTCGGGTTATTTTAGAAAATACGTGGTGGAATGTGCAATTAGGAAATTATTCATTTTGAACCATTCAAAAAATGCACAAGAGAATCGAAGAAAAGCCATTTTGATGGAAACACAACTCCGACCCTGTTGTATACCAATATTCTATATGAATAATTCATTCAGAAAGTCAAGGATATAAGTCTTGGCAAGAAAATTAGAGCGCACATGATTGAGAATCTAATTCTGAATATGAATATTTGCTATAAGCAAACATTTCCTTAAAGATATATCTTCAATTAAGAAAGCTTCCGACCCAGTTTTTAAGGACTAGCGATTCATGTTTAAAGACTTTTGAAAGTAATTAACGCACATACAAAACAACTACTTTCGTCGTTCTTTGAAATCACGAAAGTATGCACGTATTTATCTAAGGCATTATAAATGATATACGTACTTAAATATTTTGTTTGGAATATGGATGTGTTTTATTTAAATTGAAGAACTTTGGATAGGAGTATTCAACCACTAACTGGTTTTGAAGTGTTTATTCGTTTTTTTTTTTTTGGTTTTTTTTTTTTCATTTATAATCTTCAGCAAAAATACTGATATGAATGTTATTTTGATTAAAATGATAATATATAAGTCTCTTCCATACCTTTTCAGATTTCATATTCAGGTATCTTTTATTCTTTTGCAAAGCTTAAATTGTCAATAAATACTTTGTACAATAAGGTGAACGAATTGGTGTCGGTAGTTGATGTGCTTGCGAGAAGGATCAGTGGTTTAAATGCTCTTCACGCTGATGTCAGAAAATTGCTTCATGTTTTTGTTGTGCCTAATGTTACTTCGCCGAATGTTGTTGCTGCCGGCATTTATGCTAAGCTCGCTGATGTTAAGAATGTGGTTACCGGGGGAGGTACAGCTTACAATGGTAAAAGTGCATAGTGTCCTACTGAACTAATGATCAGTTATAGAAAACTCTGGAAGGTAATGATACTGCATCTGCCCGGAGGACAATGGGTACAAAAAAGTTTACCTCTTGAGACTGAGAGTATTGTTCATACACATGCACAACCACAAGCTGATAATACCAAAAACAAAAACATAAGAATAATAAAGTGCATGTTTATGGGCAAGATGCTGTTGAAGCCTTGGATTTTGTTGTTAAGTACAAATGGTTGCATGTATCCAAATTTAAAACGTCAACATCAGAGGAAAGCATATCCAAATTTGTTGCTGGGAAAATTGGTTTAAATGAATCCGGTGTTAAATGTTATAAGCCAGGGGCGGACGCAGAAAATAATTTCGGGAAGGGGGGCGGGGTTTAAAAAAAATATTAGATTTTCATAAATATATTATTTTATTACTATATTGTAGGTTCTTGTTAATTACATATTCTTTATTGTAATTAATATAAATATGTTCTTATAACTAAACAAAATTTGCTCTTAGGGATAGGACCTATCCGAACAATTTCATACAGCTAATCGCAAAAACAAAACATCATAAACGTAAACATCAAATTTGAATAATGCTACCAAAAGTTGGAAAATATTCACTACGAGGGCGTTTTGGTGCTTCCCATTTGGGCATTTTTATTTATTTATTTACATAACTAAATTGCTAGTTTTACAAAAAAATTCTTACAAAGGTGTACATTAAGATTCTTAAACAATTTCATGGAAAAATGTTGTTTTAAATTGACATGAATTAATTATTGTTTTATCAAACAAATTGTTATATTTAAGATTGTAAATACTCGTATTAAATAGTTTAAACATTTTATTTAATTGAGAAAATTTTTCATAATTGGTACGATAGTTTGAAATAAGTATACTCTCCGGTATGTTCCTCAAAGTTCTTTGAGGAATATTAAAATTAATACGAGACAGAAGGTGCAAACAGTCTATGCTACCGTTGATTAATTTTACAATGAAAGCGAAACATAAATAATAGGAACGTCTGTTCTCGAGACTAGGTAAATCAATAAGTCTAAGTCTGTTATTATAAGATGGAAGATCATAAGGATTATCCCAGCCAAGTCCCCTGAGGGCAAACCTAATGAATCTTTTTTGCACCTGTTCTAGTCTATTTTTACGACATTCGTAATGGGGTGACCAAACCTGACAAGCGTATTCTAGAATTGGTCGAACAAAAGATATAAAAAGCTGCTTTGTCACGAAAGGGTCGGAAAATTGTTTCGACTCTCATTTTATCCAACCAGAAATTGAATTAGCTTTGTTTGAAATGGAGTTTATATGTTGAATGAATTCGAGTTTGCGATCAAATGTGACGCCAAGAATAGATATAACTGTTTCACGGGATATTGATATGCCATTAAACAAATAGTTGAACGAAATAAAAGAAAACTTTCTTGTAAAACACATAGTTTTACACTTATCGATATTAAGAAACAAACAATTACGAGTACACCAGTCAAAAAACGAATTAAGATCACATTGCAATTCTTCACAATCACGAGTGTTTGTAATAGTTTTAAAGATTGTTACATCATCGGCGTAAATGAGGCACTTGGAGTATCTTAACACAGATGGTAAGTCGTTTATAAATAAAATAAAAAGGATAGGTCCTAAATGACTACCCTGTGGAATTCCTGAGTTGATTTTAAACTTATTTGATTCGCAACCGTTAAATAGCACTGAATAAGATCTGTCTAATAAATAGAATTGAAGCCATTTTACAAAATTTTCGCTAAAACCTAATTTTCTTAACTTAAAAAGCAAAACACGATGTGATAGCTTGTCAAAAGCTTTACTGAAATCAGTGAATACACATACACAATCTACTTGTTTACTGTTTTTAAATGAATCAATACAATTTTCAACTAATTCTATTAGAAAAGTAACAGTAGAACGTCCTTTTATAAAACCATGCTGACTAGGAACAATGAATGACTTGACATAAAAACATAAAGCTTCACAAATAATAGCCTCAAAAAGTTTAGGAATCACAGATAATTTGGCAATAGGCCTGTAGTTTTTCACTTCGTCTTTTTTCCCTTTTTTATGTAGAGGGATTGTTAATGCCATACATTTTATAAGTAATATATAATGAATAAATTTTAATTACTTGCTTTAAATTTTACTTTGAAATAAATAAATTCATTTAAAATAATTTGCTTAAATTCCTACTTCAAAATAAATAAAGAATTAAAATAGTATTGAATAAAAACTTTAACGTTAACACTTAAGATTAAACGCTGAATAAGCTTTCAATATAGATTTAACGAAAAACATACCTATGTTCCTGAATTGTAATTTAAAATCAAAAGGATTACTAGTCGTTGAGATCTGTTTTATACCACACGTAGTTTGCAGCAAGTTAATTTTTAAAGATTAAAATATATACGAAATTTAAACAGTTCGTTTTACTGTATTTTTATTGAATTTAAAATTTGTGAAAACTATCACAAAAAACATTGGTGCCGAAACCCGGGAATATCGTGTATATTCCAAATAAAATTACTACAACCCAGTATTGAATAAATGTTTAAATCTAAAATTTAAAATAAAACTATAAAGAAAAAAGAGAAGTTCGAACCTAACATCATCAAGAAGAAAGAGAATTTGCACTACAAATCTCTCATAAAAAGTGCTGGTAAATTGTTTAAAGTGTCTAAGTTAATAACTCAATTGCAGGGCATTTCATACGAGGAAGAAATCGCTGAGTCATAGATATATATGTATAAATCTATATATACTTAAAGCTTTTGTGTCATCGTTTTTCATCGTTGCAGTGACTTCCAAATTTAAAAAAGGTCGACAACGCATCAAAATAAAGCTCGCACCCAAACTTTGATCAGCCATCAGACATCGTCATCAATCATCAATTTATTGGTCTCAACTCAAACAGAGAAAGCTTTGATCGAGTGTTGCAGTGTGGAATGTATCGAGGATCGATTTATAAAATATAAACCACGTAAGCTTTTATTATAAATTGTTGTGTTGCTGATATTTTGTTGCCAATTTATTCGTTGCTGCTGGGTTATTTTGTTGTGAAACAATAATTGAATAAGAACTTGTTGTAATAGACAAACTACAGTGGTAAATAGTTAACAATTAATTGAATCATTGTTGCTAGACATTAACATATGTTGAAAAGAATAGAAAAGGTAAATAAACAGATTAAATAGTTGTGGCTGATTTATTACCTTGGCGTATTATTGAGTGCCAAAATAATTTGTTGCTGTTATACTCAATCACTTTGAATAAACTTGGAATTTTCAAAGTTCTCGTAGATCAGGAATCGAATTTTTGTTGATAGGTGACTGGATCTAAGTTGGGTAGCTAGTTGTTGGATGATTTTTATAAGAATTCGTGCTGTTGAGGTTGAATTTTGCTGTTGCTGTAGTTGCTGTTGTTGTTGCCGGTGAAGTTGAGGAGAAATTTGGTTGCTGACATAAAGCAATTTGCAATTAGACACGGGATTTGTTTCAGAATTCAGAATAATTTGTTGTTGTTTCTGATTTGCTGTAAAGGTGTGCAGATTTGTTGACTGTCGGATTTCTTCAATTCATAAAGGTTTTTCGTATCAAATTGAAAAATGAATGAGAATGAAAAACAAAGTAAGGATGAATCATCGCAGAGTGATAATAGTTTAGGAAAAACTTTATCTGACTTAAAAGGGTTGCGATCATCATCGAAAGGGAATTTAAGCAGAACGAAAAATATAATAATGCAGAAGGGAAGTACGTTGTCAGAACCAGAGCTGGAATGTAGATTAGGAATTTTGGAATCATATTTTAAGCAGATTTTAAATGTTCAAACGTCAATTGAAAGATTCAATAATCCTAATGAGATTTTTCGTGAAGAGGTGGAAGAGATTTATGTTTGCGCAAAAACAAAGATAATGACACTTTTGTCCGATTTGAGGGGCAATACAACTGCTGCTGAGCATTTAAATGCAACGTATTTTCCAGAACAGCCTCGCCTTCGATCAAAATTAGAGCCTATAAAATTGCCTACGTTTTCTGGTAAATTTACAGATTATCACAATTTCATAGGATTATTTACAAATCTGGTTCATAAAGATGAAAGCCTTGATAGCTTACAAAAGTTTAATTATTTAATAAGAAGTCTATCAGGATCTGCGTTGGATGCTGTTAGAGATTTTAACATAGTTGGAGCTAATTATCAAAAAGCTCTTGATAGATTGAAAAGCCGATTTGATAATAAAACTCTTATATTTCAAGAGCACATAAATAGTTTGCTAGAATTTCCAAAAATGTCAAAAGTATCTGCTTCTTCTTTGAGACACTTGGAAGATAGTTTCAATACTCATTTAACAGCAATGCTTTCAATAGGAAATCATAAAGACATCGCTACGTCTATATTAATTTCGTTAGCTATGGATCGAGTTGATGAAGAAACTCAAGCTAAATGGCAGGATGCGATTGATTATAATAAGCTCCCAACGTGGGAAGAATTTAGTAAGGTTTTGGATCGTCGTTGCAAAACTTTAGAAGCTAAGGAATCTAGGGTCCAAAAACCGAATAGTTCCTTTAAGAGTAATACCAAATCTGAAGAACAACGTTTACAAAGTGGAAAGAAACAATTTAAAAAGTTTAGAGGTACAACTTTAACGGCAGAGCGTATAAAATGTGAATATTGCCAGTCTTTGAAACATTTAGTCGATTGTTGTCCAGATTTTTTGAGTTTACCAGTGGGAAGGAGGTTCCTGGAAGCGAAAAAACGAATCCTTTGTATAAATTGTTTGGGAAAGGATAATTCTGTTCGGCATTGTACAAAGCCAAAGTGCACCATTTGTTCCTTACCACATCATAAACTGCTTCACAGATTTACAGTCAACAATGATGGTGAAACTGCTGGCCAGGGAACATCTAACTCAGTTTCATTGGTGGGTAGGTCATGTAACCAAACTATACTTGCCACAGCTGTTGTTTTGATTAAAGATAGTTTTGGTAGATATCAACCTGTACGTGCTTTGTTAGATTCGGCATCACAATTGAATTTCATAACTGAAAGTATGTCACAAAGACTAAGGTTGCCAAAACAAAGGTCAGAGATTCAAATAAGTGGAATAGGAAATGAGGTTACAAATGTTCGACACACTACAAAAACAATTTGTAAATCGAGAATTTCAGAGTTTGAGACTGAATTAGAACTGCTTGTTATCAAAAATATTACTCATCTTCAGCCAAGCCAATCTTTTAAAGTTGATAGTTGGAAAGTACCCAATAATATTGTTTTAGCAGATCCTAATTTCAATAAAGCTGCGAAGATAGATTTGTTGATAGGTGCAGACCATTTCTTTGAGCTGTTAGCAATTGGACAAATCAAGTTGGAAGAGAAGCTTACGCTTCAAAAGACACTTTTTGGATGGGTCGTCTCGGGCTCATATGATTTGTCAGATAATTCAAGGAGCACAGTATGCTTGTTAGGGAGCAAACAGCAGTCAAATGATGACTGTCTTCACGAATTAGTTGGAAAGTTTTGGGAAATCGAAAGCTATCCCATAACGGCTGGATTTTTAAAACCTGAAGAGGAAAGATGTGAAGAACACTTCATAAATACAGTATCAAAAAATGATGAAGGTAGATTTGTTGTGAGTTTTCCGTTCCAAGAAGACCCATCAGAATTAGGAGAATCCTTGGAAATAGCAAAAAACAGATTTATGTCGTTGGAAAGGAGACTTGAAAAGAACACCACAGTTAAAGGCCAATATGTTGATTTTTTGAAGGAGTACGAAGATCTTGGACATATGTCTGAAGTAAGTTTCGATGAAGCTAAAAATATGAAATACTTTTCTCCTCATCAGTATGTTCTAAGACCGGATTCTTCAACAACGAAACTTAGAGTCGTTTTCGATTGTAGTGCTAAAACTTCATCCGGCAAATCTCTTAATGACATTTTAATGAAAGGACCTATAATACAAGATGACCTCTATTCCATAATTTTACGTTTTCGATGTTATAAATTTGCATTGACAGCCGATATTTCGAAAATGTATCGTCAGATACTTATGGCTGAAAAGGATCGTAAATATCAATGTATTCTCTGGAGGACTAACCGTACAGATTCGTTAAAGATATATAAGCTAAATACGGTGACTTATGGAACTACTTCCGCTCCTTATTTAGCAACTCGCTGTCTCAGAACTTTGTCAGAAGAAGGGGCCTTGAAATTTCCATTAGGTTCCAAGGTTTTGAGCGAGGATTTTTATATGGATGATTTGATTAGTGGAGGAGATTCGCCAGAAGAGATTTTAGGCATTTATGAAGAAGTAAGGACTCTTTTGCATAGCGCAGGCTTCGAACTTCGAAAGTGGTGGACAAACGAAAAAACATTGTTGGAAGTTGTTCCGGAAATAGAACGAGAGAAACCACTTAGAATAAATGATGCGGATATAATAAAAACTCTCGGAATCAAATGGAATCCATCATCAGATGAGTTGCAGTATATAGTTCCACAATTCAACGCAAACCCAAAAATTACAAAGCGTATCATTCTCTCTGAGCTGTCTAGTCTATTTGACCCATTAGGGCTAATTAACC
Source organism: Chrysotoxum bicinctum (assembly GCA_911387755.1). Lineage (NCBI taxonomy): Eukaryota > Metazoa > Arthropoda > Insecta > Diptera > Syrphidae > Chrysotoxum > Chrysotoxum bicinctum. Next base: position 49,114,796 of record OU426988.1, on the reverse strand, counting down.
CAGTCGTTGTTAAGGGTAAAATTTTGTTGCAAAGCCTTTGGGTTAAAAAGACTGATTGGGATGAATCAGTTCAATTACGAGTATTCACTGAATGGGAAGTTTTTCGTAATCGTCTGAAGGAGTTGGAGTCGATTAAAATTCCAATATATGTGTTAGCTTTGGGATCCAGAAACATTCAACTTCATGGGTTCTCTGATGCATCTTTGCGTGCATATGGTTGCTGTATCTATTTGCGGACAGTTGATGAAAAAGGTATAACCACATGCAATTTGATTACAGTTAAATCAAGAGTAGCTCCAATCAAGACTCAAAGTTTGCCAAGGTTGGAATTATGCGCAGCTGAAATGCTAGCTTCAGTGATTTCGAAGATTCTTTCAAATTTTTCACACATAGTTGAAGACATTTACCTCTGGACCGATTCAGAAATTGTTTTGTGTTGGCTTTCAGCTCATCCTTCTAACTGGGAAGTATTTATAGCCAACAGAGTGTCAAAGATACAAACAAGTCTGCCGCAGGGTAATTGGAAATATGTGAGTACGAAACAAAACCCTGCTGATATTGTATCTAGAGGCGCCTTTGGAAGTGAATTAACGGATAGTATATGGTTTTCGGGTCCAGCATTTCTTAAACTACCAGAAGAGAAGTGGCCTGTACAAAAAAATTTGTCGGTGATAGAAAAAGATACTCCTGGTATGCGGAAATGTAATGTGGTTCTTTTGTCAACAAGAATAGATGAAAATTTTGAAAAATATTACTTGCGTTTTAAAAGCACAGATAAAATTAGTAGAGTATTTGCTCGTATACTTCGTTGGATCGTTGTTGTTCGTAAGAAGATGAAAGGAGCTGAATTTTTTGAAAAAGAAGAACTACGCTTTAACACATCTTTAAAAGCAGATGAGATAAATAACGCTTTACTAAGGATTCTTTGGAATATACAGCAAAAGAATTTCCAGGAGGAAATTCACAAATTAAAGAAAGGAGATATGATTAGCCCAACGAGTCCAGTCAAAAATCTCAATCCCTTCCTTGATGGTGACTCATTTAAACTCCTCCGAGTGGGTGGGCGTCTGCTGAATGCGGACATACCTTATTCTGTAAAATGTCCTATCCTTCTTCCTAAATCTAATTCCTTTGTCAAAAACCTATTTACAAATTTACATAATAAAAATTATCATGCAGGTCCCCAAGCTTTAGTTGGAATCGTGCGACAGAGGTTCTGGGTGGTAGATGCCCGCAGACTTGCAAAGAAGGTCGTTGATAGCTGTTGGGATTGTTTCAAATACAAACCAAAGATGTTGGGACAAATCATGGGCAATCTACCTGCTGATAGAGTGCAACCTGCAAGACCATTTTTGAAAACTGGCGTCGATTTTTGTGGACCATTTCAGACGACTTACAAGCTGCGAGGACAACGAACTACCAAGTCATACGTAGCAGTTTTCGTTTGCTTTGTTGTGAAGGCTGTCCACTTAGAGGTCGTTTCGGACTTGTCCAGTGAAGGTTTTATTGCAGCACTCAAGAGGTTCGTAGCATGTGTATGTTATAAATAAATGAATAAATAAATAAAAATAAATAAATAAATATGTAAGGCGTGGTCTGTGCCAAGACTTGTACTGCGATAATGGGACGAATTTTGTTGGCGCCCGTAACCAATTAGATGAATTCAGGCGGAGTTTGGAACAGCAGATGGGAAAGAAGATCAGCGATTGGTGTACTACAGAGCGAATCCAATTTCATCATATACCGCCCAGAACCCCACATTTCGGTGGCCTATGGGAGGCAGCCGTAAAGTCAGCCAAAAATCATCTTGTTCGTACCGTCAGCGAAGCCTGTCTTACATTTGAAGAGCTGTCTACTGTGGTGGCAGATATAGAAGCCATACTGAATTCTCGCCCCATGTATTCGATGTCTAGTGACCCAAGCGATGAGGAAGTCCTTACACCAGGTCATTTTTTGATTGGTGGGCCCATGAATGCAGTAGTCGAACCAGTAGTCGCTGATTTCCAGATGTCGGCATTGAAGAGGTGGCGACGACTATCTTTAATAAAGCAGCATTTTTGGAATCGATGGTCGAAAGAGTACCTTGTCGATCTTCAAAGAAGGGTGAAATGGCAGACTTCGTCAGATAATGTCAGATTGAACACAATTGTTCTTGTTGGTGATGACAATGCATCTCCACAAAACTGGCTCTTGGGACGGATTTCAAACTTGATCGAATCCCCAGATGGTAAGGTTCGAGTCGTTGATGTATCAACCAAAAAAGGACTTATTCGCAGAGCGATTCATCGGATAGCACCACTTCCAATAGGTGATTGAAGATATCCCTCAGATACTTCAAGGCGGGCAGAACGTTAATGCCATACATTTTATAAGTAATATATAATGAATAAATTTTAATTACTTGCTTTAAATTTTACTTTGAAATAAATAAATTCATTTAAAATAATTTGCTTAAATTCCTACTTCAAAATAAATAAAGAATTAAAATAGTATTGAATAAAAACTTTAACGTTAACACTTAAGATTAAACGCTGAATAAGCTCTCAATATAGATTTAACGAAAAACATACCTATGTTCCTGAATTGTAATTTAAAATCAAAAGGATTACTAGTCGTTGAGATCTGTTTTATACCACACGTAGTTTGCAGCAAGTTAATTTTTAAAGATTAAAATATATACGAAATTTAAACAGTTCGTTTTACTGTATTTTTATTGAATTTAAAATTTGTGAAAACTATCACAAAAAACAGGGATAATGAATGAACTTTTGCAAATAGATGGGAATGAACATGTTGACATTGAAAGATTAAATAGAATAGACAAAGGTAATGACAAGTGACGTACACAGTTTTTCAAAATAGTAGAGGGTATACCATCAGGACCTGGTATACAGCTGTCGTCAAGGTTAGATATAAACTTTACAATGTTGTCGATAGCAATGTTAAAGTTCATATCCAGTCAAGTAAGTAAAAGATTTCAAATGGTCGAAGCTTTGAGCCATTTCGTCAGATATATCACAGATTGAGAAATCACAGTTAAAGGTATCACAGTTTGAAGTATCATTCCGGAATTAATTGTTAGACATAGACTTTTACTACTCGCCCTTTAATGGAGGCCATTATTTGGTTTTTATGATATCATTAATGCAACAAGAAGAAAAAGAGTATAAGTGATTCCATAAGTGTACCTACCAATAGAGTTATAATAAGTTCTAGGTTCGCCTAGTGGTCCAACTCTGCGAAACTAAATCCGGCATATATTACCTAATACTTGAAGTTATAACTTGTACTTTTGTGATCATACGAAAAAGAGTTATACGAAAACATAGGGACACCAGCAACACTCAATTGGTACCTACGTTAACTACACTGCATAATATTACAACCAAAACACTCTCACTCTCAGGGGGTGCTATGTGCTGCTCATCTGTAACTGTAACTTTCACACAAACGAAATGCACACCGACCTTGGAGCCATCAATAACTCAAACTTGCTCCGTTTTCTGCCCTATACATAATGTAAATTATCAAAAACGCAATTGCTGTTTGCTTCGTGTCTATTTGTTAATCATCAATTCAAATTAAGACAGTTGCGTTAAAATACGAAGACACGTAAAATAAAATGCACGACTGGGGCGATCATCCACTAGGCGATCAACGCATTCAACTCTAATGTACGCTGCCTTCAATTCTGTTCAACCAAAGGGTTGGATCTAGTTGTTGGCCGTTGCTCAACGAATTGCGCAACAAGTGTACGGGTAGTGTACGAGCTCGTGTTGCTCCTTGAAAATGTTCGATCAACACGTTGAGCAACATTTTCAAGATAATGTGTTGTACATTATTTGTTCAACGCGTTGATAAACTTTTTAATTTTCTTTGGAATTTCTTGACGTAATATTGTGTTGCGTTGCGTTGGTTGCAGTGAAATGTGTCTACGTGGTTGAACTATCGCATTGCCATGAACTTGCAGTTGTTGCAACTTGGAAACTATAGTTTATTTTGGTTTTTCGTCATGGAAGGTGATAAAAAAAACAGATTGGACCACGTAATTAATTTTGCAATTGATTTCAGCAATTGAGGAAAAGCACAATATATGGGACATTAAGAGCCCCTCTTATAAAAATCGAGATGCCAGGGAATTGGCTTGGTCTTAAATTTTCTCGAAAATGCAATTGCCTAATGTACCGAACTGAAGTCAAAATTATTTCAGGTTTGACGTTTGAGTTTTTTGTTTATCGTGGTGCGTTCAACGCGTTCCCCAACGAGTGATCCTTGGTTAAGTGTACGAAGGTATCAACTCGTTCATCAACTGATTGAGCAACCATATCGAAAACGCAGTTGATCAACTCGAAAAACTTTTTTTTCTGTCAAAATCGAACAAGTTTATCAACTAGTGTACGAGGTTTTTCAACATTTGAGTAGGTTAGGTTAGGTTAGGTAAGTGGGCTGACAGTTGATCTTAATACTGTCACACTTAGATCAATGTAGATCCATTGTGATACCCTAGGGTTTGTGATCCCTTTTATTGAAACCTATGATAATCCTATGTCGATCAGCCCGTTAAGGGTATGGTTGGGTTACAGCAAGCTTTAGCCTGAAATGTCAGAGTGTATCTCTAAAGTGTTGAAATTTCTAACGTCACATAATAGCATGGCTAGGGAGAGGTATACGCCTTCTCGGGGGTATTCCTTTCCTTTACCTTCACTTGAGAAATCATTCCCCCCACCAGACCCGTAGGAGCAAGTGGCTCCTTGCAACGCCTGGTAGATGAGTTTGAAAAGTCAGTTTTGGTGTATATGTTCGTTTGTTTGGTCGTTAGTTAAGTCGAAGAGGTTGCTTCCAAGCCAAAGAGGATTTTACCAATCTTAGGTAGATGTGGCCCCATCGACCCACTGATGCTCGTGCTTAACATAGGAGTGGTAATTGCAGGTGTATAGGCGAGGTGCCCATTCTCCGTTGGTGCCGCTCTCACAAGAAACACGTGCGTCGTTGTCATTTACGTTCGTACTACACTGTCGTACTGTAGTTGAAGGCGGTTTTCATAGATCAGGAATTCTCAAGCCATTTGGTATCATTAACGAATTTTAATATGATTTTGCTTGGAATGTCAGAGAGCTCCTCTAAGTCGTTGAAGAAGTGCCTCCCTAGATGTCTGTTTCTTAGATGATATAGTGCAGGGCAGTGACACAGGTAGTGAGGAGTGTCCTCATGTATCTCTTCGTCACCGCATCCTCTGCATAAGTCGTCCACACTGAGTTTCATCTTTTTCTTGCGATAACCGAGTTGGTTGTGACCTGTGATAATGCTCACGAGAAGAGAGAGAGAGACTTTTTATTCAGTTCGGTCCTTTGTTTACTGAAACTAGGCCATAATTTTTTGGTTGTAAGAAAGGAATCGAGAGACATCCATCTCCTGTTTGCTAAGGCTAGAATTTTACTCTTGATTACCTGTTTAAGATTGCAGGGTGGAATTTGAACTGTTTTGTCTGCTTGATTATGATCAAGTGTTGATCCTATTCTTGCCAGCTCGTCAGCGCTTTCATTTCCTGGGACACCACTGTGACCAGGAACCCAGCAGAGTCTAATGTTGTGCTGTGTACTAAGAACCCTAAGCTCTTCGCGACAGCAAGTTACAAGCTTCGATTTGATTTCAATGGCAGAAATCGCTTTTATTGCCGCTTGGCTATCAATGAAAAAGGTGATATCAGCTTGTGGTATTGCCATCATTGAGACTTGTTTCGCAGCTTTCGTCACTGCCAGGACCTCAGCTTGAAAGACACTGCTGTAGTCAGGAAGTCTGAATGAGCTGGATAGTCCAAGGGTTTCTGAAAAGAATCCTGCACCAACACCAGTTTCCATCTTCGAACCGTCGGTATACATATATAGATATCATCGATTCGCAGATGAATGGCTCGTTGATTTATGTAGTCAGTACATACCCTATTTCCTATGTATTTCTGTAAAATCTGCACTATGTCCCCAGTTACACGTCTGGCTAAGTCGAAGTGCGCTATTGGCTGCCGATTCGTGTGTAAATAGATCTAGGGGTTTAAGATTGAGTATGGCTTCCAGCCCCGCTGTTGGGGCGGACCTCATTGCCCCAGTAATTCCAATAGATGCCATTCTTACATTTGAGTAAGTTGGTCAACTAGGTGTACGGAGCTATTCAACACTGGAATAAGTTTTAAGAGTTGATCAACTAGGTGTGCGAGGTTAATCAACATATGGAAAGTTGGTCAATTATGTGTACGGGGTTCCAACTGTTCAACTTTAGTTGCTCAACGTGAATTACATAAGTTGCTGCACTAGTGTAAGAGGTTGTAAATTCGTTTATCCAACGAAAGAGTTGAATAAAAAGTTGAACGAAGTTGGTTGAACTTATCGCGCACATAGTGGACGACTGGCATAAAACTCCTTTAGTAGTTGGACCTAAAAACAGGATGCCATGTGTTTTGAGCAAATATAAGATTATGCAAGAGCAAAACTGTAATTCGTTTTAGTGGTTTCTTAAAAAAATAAGCTTTTTTATACAAAATTTTTAAAACATATTTAAGAAAAAATTTTGGTACGCATATTTAAACTTTTCATTATTGTTCGAATAAAAATTTAATTTACAAGAAAAAATATTGAGCCGTTTTTGAGATATCGAATTTTCAAAAAAAAAATAGATTTTTTTCAAAAATTCAAAAAATATTTTTTAAAGTCTTAAAATGCAATGTTTTTTTTTTAAACGTTTTAGAAGCTTCTCTCTCGAAACAAACAAAAATATCAAAATTCTCGGAACCGTTTTTGACAAAAATACGATTTTCAAAAACCATTTTTTAACATTTGTATGATGGGTAGGTAACTTTATTTTTACGTAAAACAAATTTTTTTCCTCATATCTTGTAGATTATATTAAGAAACTTTTATTTATCAAGCTTAAAAAAATGGAGCATGGGGTTTTCGAAATATTGAGTTTCCAAAAAAAAATTTTGAAGATTTTTTAAGAATCCAAAAAAAAACTAAAAATTTGTAAACGCAATATTATTTAAACCTTGGAGGGGCTTCATAATGATTAAAATCGATTTTACTGTTTTCGAGAAAATCAAAAACCAAAAAAATGGTTCCAAAGGGCTTCCAAGAATAACCATTTTTTGGAAAAAAATGTTTAACCATTACCTAGTTTTAACTAAATGAAATTTTATGATTTTTTTTTAATTCTGTGGGACAGTTTTTGAGAAAAAAATATTTATAAAATTTCGAAAAAAAATCGTATGGCAGGTACCGTTATTTTTGGACTTAAAAAAAAGGGAAACAAACGTGTCCCCCTCACACGGCCCAGTCTTTTAGGCCGTAGTCGAACAGACAGACAGATAGACAGAATTTTGGGACCCACTTTTTTCGTCTTCGCTTTCATCGTAATGTCAACTTTGATAAAAATCTTGAGTTCGAGTTTTTTTACGAAAACATTACTTGCCTTATAGTACCCATAGGTCGTAAGAAAAAACAACAGTACCAGAAGAATTTATGGCACGAAAATAACACTTTGCTTTAAAAAAATGAAATGTTTTAACAAAATGAACCCTTATTTTTTTGGTTGTTTCGGAGGGGTTTTGAACCCCTAAAACCCCTATCTGCGTTCGCCCCTGTTATAAGCTTATGAGGAAAGATGCCAAAAATTTGAAGTGCGTTAACTTCAAACTTGGCATAACAATCAACACCCGAAAGTTATATCACTTCCCGATACTAATTGGAGGATAAATACAGTTGTTGTGGAGGTTAATCCAAGAGACAGTTAAAAAACTAGAATGTTGTGAAAATGCAGCGTACAATGGAATTAATTCAGAGATAAGAGAAAAACTCAAAAGCTTCTATCAGTACATCGGTTGACTCTTCTGAATATGTTGTATTTGCATTTGTGAAGACTTGTTTGTAAAGGGTGATTTTTTTGAGGTTAGGATTTTCATGCATTAGTATTTGACAGATCACGCGGGATTTCAGACATGGTGTCAAAGAGAAAGATGCTCAGTATGCTTTGACATTTCATCATGAATAGACTTACTAACGAGCAACGCTTGCAAATCATTGAATTTTATTACCAAAGTCAGTGTTCGGTTCGAAATGTGTTTCGCGCTTTACGTCCGATTTATGGTCTACATAATCGACCAAGTGAGCAAACAATTAATGCGATTGTGACCAAGTTTCGCACTCAGTTTACTTTATTGGACATTAAACCAACCACACGAATGCGTACAGTGCGTACAGAAGAGAATATTGCGTCTGTTTCTGAGAGTGTTGCTGAAGACCGTGAAATGTCGATTCGTCGCCGTTCGCAGCAATTGGGTTTGTGTTATTCGACCACATGGAAGATTTTACGCAAAGATCTTGGTGTAAAACCGTATAAAATACAGCTCGTGCAAGAACTGAAGCCAAACGATCTGCCACAACGTCGAATTTTCAGTGAATGGGCCCTAGAAAAGTTGGCAGAAAATCCGCTTTTTTATCGACAAATTTTGTTCAGCGGTGAGGCTCATTTCTGGTTGAATGGCTACGTAAATAAGCAAAATTGCCGCATTTGGAGTGAAGAGCAACCAGAAGCCGTTCAAGAACTGCCCATGCATCCCGAAAAATGCACTGTTTGGTGTGGTTTGTACGCTGGTGGAATCATTGGACCGTATTTTTTCAAAGATGCTGTTGGACGCAACGTTACGGTGAATGGCGATCGCTATCGTTCAATGCTAACAAACTTTTTGTTGCCAAAAATGGAAGAACTGAACTTGGTTGACATGTGGTTTCAACAAGATGGCGCTACATGCCACACAGCTCGCGATTCTATGGCCATTTTGAGGGAAAACTTCGGAGAACAATTCATCTCAAGGAATGGACCGGTAAGTTGGCCACCAAGATCATGCGATTTGACGCCTTTAGACTATTTTTTGTGGGGCTACGTCAAGTCTAAAGTCTACACAAATAAGCCAGCAACTATTCCAGCTTTGGAAGACAACATTTCCGAAGAAATTCGGGCTATTCCGGCCGAAATGCTCGAAAAAGTTACCCAAAATTGGACTTTCCGAATGGACCACCTAAGACGCAGTCGCGGTCAACATTTAAATGAAATTATCTTCAAAAAGTAAATGTCATGGACCAATCTAACGTTTCAAATAAAGAATCGATGAGATTTTGCAAATTTTATGCGTTTTTTTTTTAAAAAAAGTTCTCAAGCTCTTAAAAAATCACCCGTTACAATGAAATTAATAATGAGAAAAATTTAAATAATGGGTGATTTTTAGCTATTTTCTTTTTGGCTGGGTTTGACAGCTCACGGACGTTTCGTGTTTTGTGTCGGTGTCAAACATCTTCAGTTTGGTCTATAATTTAATCATGAATCGTCTCACAAACGAACAACGCTTGCAAATTATTGAATTTTATTATCAAAATGCGTGCTCTGTTAAGAAAGTTCATAGCACGCTTCTTCCATTTTATCGTCAGTTTAATCGAGTTACTGAGGCGGCTATTCGGGCTATTGTGACTAAATTTACATTGTTGGACATTAAACCACCAACACGCTTACATACGTAGAGTGCGAGCTGAAGAAAATATCACAGCTGTATCGGCCAGTGTTAGTGATGACGGTGAATTATCGATTCGGCGCGCGCCGTTCGTAGCAAATGGGCCTCTGTTACTCCACTATGTGGACAATTTTGCTAAAGGATTTATGTGTGAATCCTTTCAAAATACAGCTGGTGCAAGAATTGAGGCCGAACGACCTACCACAACGCCGAATTTTTGGCGAATGGTCTCTTGAAAAGTTGGCCGAAAATCCAATTTTTTATCGAAAAATTGTTTTCAGTGATGAAGCTGGTTCTGGTTGAATTTATAAGTGAACAAGCAAAACTGCCGTATTTGGAGTGAAGAGCAGCCAAATGCATTGCAGGAGCTACCAATGCATCTAGAAAAAGACACTATTTGGTGCGGATTATGAGCTGGCGGAATCATTGGACTGTATTTCTTTAAGGATGATGCCAATGGGAAAGTTACTGTGAATGGTGAGCCCTACCGTGCGATGATAACAAGCTTTTTTTTTTGCTCAAAATGAAAGAGCTTGACTTGCATGACATGTGGTTTCAACAAGACGGTGCCATATGCCACACAGCACGCGTAGCTAAGGACCAGTTGAGAGGGTAGTTCGGTGACCAGTTTATTTCACGTTTGGGCCGGTCAATTGACCGCCTAGATCGTGCGATTTAACGCCTTTAGACAATTTTTTGTGGGGCAATGTTAAGGCTCATGTCTATAGCGACAAGCCTGCTTCGATTGACGCACTGGTAGCCAACATTGAAGCATTTATTCGTGAAATACCTGGCGAAATGTTAGAAAGAGTATGCCAAAATTGGACTAAGCGGATGGACCAATTGAGACGCAGCCGCGGCCAACATTTGCATGAAATAATCTTCAAACATTAAATTATATCGACCGTACTATCGATTCAAATAAAGATTTCATGCATTTTTCTGAATTTTATGTGTGTGTTGTTTTTTTTTTTTTTTTTTTAATTTCCGATAGCTCTTAAAAAATTACTCTTTACATCTGAATTTCCTATATTTCGTCGTGATGGTCATACTGTTGTAACTAAACGTGGTGGGTGTGTACTTCTCGCAGTTCGACGTCTTCTGCTTACATATCTCGTACATCTAAACAACTCAACAGTGGATTACTACAGCACTAAACAATTAGGTATATGTTTGTATGGAAGGAGACAATGAAAGTAAATTATTATTTCTTTTTTTTTTTTGAGTTATATACCACCTGATTTTTCTCCATCTTTTTATGCTTCTCATGTAAAAAAAATATAGAAAATGTAGTTGCTAATTGGTCTTATATAGTTTTCATTCAGTTTCCGTAGTTGAAGATTCTGTAGGAAATTCTGTGGATGCAATTTGAAAACAACGTATTGCCAATGGTTCTTACATCTGGAAAAGAGTTTGAATTCATCGATTCTCTTTTTGCTTTGACTTAAATCAAATGTGCTTCGTACAAAATTCGTTACATAGAATATACTTGAATTAGTATTTGTAAATTATGAAATCGAAACAACTGTATCTGAAAGCCAGGGCCGCTGCTACCATATGTGCAAAATGTGCGGCGCACAAGGGCGCCAAGGTCTAGGGGCGGAAAATTAAGAGATAGATCTAACTCAACCTATACAGCATACTCCAAAAGTTTTCCTTAAGCTTTTGGAACTTATTTACATTTGACCGTTCACTACGTAGTTCCCGCACACAATCTACCACAAACATTTATTCATATTTTGTTTGTGACTGTCGCCTCTCACACCAAATAACCTCTTCGATTGCAGTCATTGTCTAAACATTGACATAGATTGACACTTGGGAAATAGCTTTCCACGCAACCTTCATCTCAGACTTATAAACTCGAAAACGATTTTGATTTTTTTTAGATGTACAGCCCATGTATTTCCCATAAAATAAAACGAAAAAAGTGTCTCGAAAACATTAATTTTACTAATCACTCGTATTTTTCTATGAATGGTTATCAATATTCTGATTGCAATGATATAGCTAAATATCTTAAATCTAAGTTGGTAACAAGAACAAAATTATCAAAAGGTGATTTAAAATATTCCTTATTTTCATCATCATCATCGGCTCGACAACCGGGTTCCTGTCCTGGCCTCTTTCAACAAGTCTCTCCACCTATCCCGGTCTCTAGCCGACGCCATCCAGTTGCGCACCCCAAGGCTTCGGGCGTCCTGGTCTACGCCATCTCTCCAGCGCAAGCATGGTCTACCACGCTGTCGTCTACCATAGAATGTACCACAAAGAACTTTCCGAGCAGGTTCCTCTTCGCTCATGCGAGCTAGGTGCCCTGCCCACCGGAGTCTACCGAGCTTAATTTTTGTCACGATATCTGCTTCTAGGTAGATTGCGTACAATTCATGATTGTACCGTCTCCGGAATCGTCCTTCCTCACATATGGGGCCAACAATTCTCCTTAAGACTTTTCTCTCGAACGCAGCTAAGAGGTCGGAGTGCCTTTTGCTAAGCACCCAAGTCTCGGATCCATATGTGAGTACTGGCAGGACCATGGTCCTGTACAGCAGCAGTTTTGAAGTTATGGTGAGATTTCTGGATTTGAAGAGCTTTGACAGACTATAGTAGGCTCTGTTGGATTTGTGAAGCCACCCGCGTATTTCTTCTTCTATATTGTTATCGGCTGCTACTATTGACCCAAGGTATTTAAAGGATTGCACCACTTCAAATTCGTGCTCCGCTACCTTGATTGTTTGACCAACTGTTCCTCTCGCATTCGACGCCACCATGTACTTTGTTTTACCTTCACTAATGTGCAGCCCCAGATTTTGTGCCGCCTGCTCTATCTGGATGAAGGAATCGTGTACAGCTTGTTCGGATCTTCCGATGATGTCAATGTCGTCTGCGTATGCTAGTAACTGGCTGGACCTGTTGACGATGGTCCCTCTTGTTGCCGTGCCAGAGTCACGGATTGCTTTCTCCAACGCCAGGTTGAAGAGGAGGCAGGCCAAACCGTCCCCTTGTCGGAGTCCATTAAAGATTTTGATTGGTCTGGATAGCAATCCGGCTATTTTTACTTGGCTTTTTACGTTGGTCATGGTCAACCTACATAGTCGTGTCAATTTATTTGGGATGCCGAATTCTCTCATGGTTTTGTAAAGTTCTACCCTGGCTATGCTATCATAGGCGGCCTTAAAATTACCGATGCAAAATTTAAACAAACCATCTTTACAACGGAAACCAAAAAAAAAAAAAAAATGTTTCGTGTCTCTAAATATTTATGTTTCTTTTTAAATAAGGGTTTACGAATAGTTTTTGATTAATTTTGGAACTGAATTAATAAATAACTTAAATGTCAAAGGATTGAACAAAATCAGAATAACCCAGAAATTTAACATTTTATTGGTTGTTCGAATTTCAGCTTACAATTGACATTCAGAGTTCAGACTCTAAATATATCAAAATATAGTTCCCACACAAGCCACAAAATGTCAAATTTCATCAAAGCATACCTAAGATGTCAAGGAATTATATATAATATTTCCAGATCCGGTAGTAAATGATTAAGTGTTTCAAAAAGAAAGTGAAAACAAAAACTTTTAAAAATATCAAAAACTACTTTGTCTTCTTTCTGTCAAGCTATAAACTATTGGTTTTTAATTAATTTGACATACCTACATATAAGTTAAAAACGATGCTAAGAACTCGAATATTTGCATTTTATATGAAAATGGTTTTGTTGAAGAAAATTATTCGCAATCGCCATATTTTTTGTTTCCTCTTAAAATAAAATGCACGACTGGGTCACACGAACTTGCTCTTATGTAAAAGACTAAGAATTTCAAAAATGAATGCTATTAGAGAAAAACTGTTCATAAACATAAAGTTCATTTATTTAATGACTAAAACAACACTTTTAGTGGTAGATGGAGCTAAGAACAGTATGCCATGTGATGCAAGCAAGTATTAGTTTATGCAAAAACAAAATTTATAACAAAGTTATAAGTTATAAGTCAAATAATCTTTTATACATATACAAATTTTAAAAAAAAAATTTTTATTACTTTACGAATAAAAAATAAATTTCCAAAAAAAAAAGTATTTAGCCCTTTTTTGAGATATCGAATTTTCCAAAAAAAAATTCATTAAAATCCGTTCAGCCGGTAATGAGAAATTCAAAAATCGTCAAAATGGTTCTATGTTCGGTACAGTCAGTAATATATTGATTTCAATTTTTTTTGTTTAATTTATAGAACGTAAAAATTTATCAAAATTCTCGGAGACGTTTTCGAGAAAAACACGATTTTCGAAAACTTTTATTTATCAAGTTTAAAAAAAATCAAGCATGGGGTTCTCGAAATATTGAGTTTCAAAAAAAAATTTGAAATCCAAAAAAAAGTTTTGAAAATTTTAATTCACAGGAATATTTTAAATTTTACGGCGCTTTAGCATAAAACAAATTATCAAAATCGGTTGCACCGATTCTTTCAATTTTTTGATTTTTGTTTAAATCTGTTGGACATTGTTTAAATTTTTTTTTTTAAATTTCGAAAAATATCTTACTTCAGGTACAGTTATTTTTGGTCTTAAAAAAAGAAGAAAAATAAAAGTATGGGGACAAAATTTCGAGACAAACTTTTTTCTTCTTCGCTATCATCGTAATGTCAACTGTGATCAAAATCTCGAGTTCGATTTTTTTACGAATGCAAACTTGCCTTATAGTACCTATGAGTCTCAAGTAAAAAGAGTAAATAATCTTAAAAGGATGCAAAAACTGTACATATGTACATATGTATATGCTATAATGACTACGTTCATTGTATAAGAATTTGGAGTAGCTCGGAACGCGACAACAACAATGCACGTTTGCTTAAATTTTTCAACTGCGAAATGGATAATAAATAAAACTTTCACTTATACAACGTAAATACCCCTGTGTACCCGAGACATGGGGCGGCAATTTAAGGTTATTGCACAAGGGCGCTCGAACACCCAGCGGCGGCACTGCTGAAAGCACTCCCGTTTTCAAACTCTATTCACCATATATTGGCTTGTCACTTTTAATTAAATCTATTTGCTTCAAAAACTATAGCACCCATTTTCACAGTGGAAGTTTAAACTTAAGTTCAGCTGAACCTGAACTGGTGTTTAAATTTGAAGTTCAACTCGTCCGGTTTTACTATCTAATCTGAACTTCAGTTCTATTGAACGAAGATTGGTTAAATTTATTGTTTTCTCTTTCTATTTGAATCAAAGAACAAACAATCAAGGAAAGTTTGCTTTGTTTTAGTTATGACCTATGACAAGAAAAAAATTCAAAAAGGAAAAGAAATTCTATTTGCAAATGTTTGAAGGTGTTGTTGAACTGAGGTTTAAACGACAGAATAGTGTCGTTTAACCTAAACTACAGAATGAACTCCGTTCTTGGTTTAAATTAAAATGCGAAAAATATGGTTATTTCTTGGAAGATTGGAAATTTTTTTTTGTTAATTCGTTTTTCAAATCGGATAGGAAATTGTAAATTATCGTCCTATAAGTAAGCTAGTTTTTATTAGAAAGATCTTTGATAAAATCGTGAAACCAAAAATGTATAACATTATGAAAAATCACAATTCAAAGTTTCAGCATGGATTTTTTAGTGTCCTCCACAAACCTGTTTTTCGAACAAATGTTTTGATATATTAGAAAAAAATGTTGAATGGATGTGGCTTACACCGATTTTGTAAAAGCTTTAAGTAGGGTTAATCCCCAACTTTACTTAAATGGTTTTCGTCTTATCTTAGCGGTAAGAAACAGATTATTAAAATAGGATTTTGAATCTTTTCCTATTATTGATCATTCTGCCGTTCCTGAAGGCAGTCATCTAGGCTCTCCCTCATCTATTCGAATTGTTTATAAAAGATTTTCCATTTGTTTTATATGTATCGGAATACCTAATGTTTGCAGATGATATTGAATTATTTAAAGTTGTTAAGTCTTTAAATAATTGTCTTGAGTTTCAGCGAACTATTTATATGTTTGAATGCTGGTGTAAGCAAAATGATCTGCTTCTTAATTTTTCAAAATGTTCTGTTTTAACTTTTTCTCGTAAGCTTAACACAATAATTTTTGATTATTGCCTTAACGGCTTATGTTTGTGTAGGGTCAATGAATCAAAAGGCTTAGAAGTTATTTTTGATAAATGAGCCTCATGTCACTCATATTGTCTCCAAAGCAAACTCTATGGTTGGATTTCTCAAGAGAAATTCTATTGATATTGATGATCCCTATACAATAAAAACTTTGTTTTGTTATATTGTTTTTTTTTTTTATTTATTTATTTATTTATTTTTTTATTTTATTGAGAAAGTTCAAAAAAACTTTCTTAGATTTACATTTAAAGAATTTCATTTGTCTAGCAGTACCGATTCAAATTACCAAAGCAGATGTCTTTTCCTCGGGACGCAAACTCTTAAGATGAGGCATAGAATTATGAACAGCGGGAACCAATTTCTCTTAGCTTTAAAGTATTTAATATTTATTATGAAAACGTGGATGTTTTTTGCATAAAAATTGATTCAAAACACTAGCTATAAATTTGCTTCAACACATTTAAAACAAACTAAATTAATTTGTTAATTGTATTTAAATTAAATCTTAATTATATAAATTGAATTTCCTTAAGCGAAATCTGTGGATTGTATATTGAAGATTTGAATAAATAAAAAAAGACCCTTTGAAATCCACTTTGCGATTTTAAGTGTTCTTTCCATCATTGTTTTTTCTAATTGAGACATCTTCTCTGATGTTCAAATCTTGTTTGTCAATTCTTTTTAGGACAAGTTCCAGAATTTATTTTATTGAAGTTTTCTTGTTCTTCTGCACATTTATAGAATTTATTTAAAGCCACTGCAAAGCGAAATATTTATTTTAATACTTATTTAGGATACTATAATGGACTGTGTCAAACCAAGAAGCCTAAATAAGAAAAAAAAATGGGAAAAGATACCCAAGTTCTAAAAGTGAGAAAAAAGCAATTTTTGATATATTCAAAACCTAGATCACAGAAAACACGTTAGAAAATGCAAAGAGAGACGCCCTATAATGGAAGATTGTTGCAATGTAATGCAATACATTAGGGTCCTAACGTCCTAAGGTAGGCATATGACAAAATCTTAATTGAAAGAAAGCAAATGAGCAAAAGCACAAATCTGGCTGCAGAGAACGGAAGTCAAAATATTTAATAATAATAATAATAATAATAATAATAATAATAATAATAATAATAATAATAATAATAATAATAATAATAATAATAATAATAATAATAATAATAATAATAACAATAATAATAATAAAAACATACCCAAAATTAACACCTCGAAACGAATCAGTCAGATCATCAGTATCATGAACAACTTAGTCCTCCCCTTTGCTTTGGAGGAAATATCAGATCTACACAGCTACCACACCATGATGTACTGTGCTGCTGCTACCGTAGCAAGAATGTGTGGCAAGAAACTTACACCAATAACTAATGTAAGGAGACGAAAATCTCCCCACAACGCAGTACTGGAAAGAATCCAAAGTAAGATAGCTTATCTACGAAGTTCGATTGAGAGAATCAAAGCCTTTCTGGCAGGGAACCGTGCGAGGAGATTGCAAAACAGAGTTAAAGCAATATGCCTCCAACATTGTAACCACTCCAGGTATGAGTCGAATCAAAGCAATGCAACCCTCGTACTGGACACCCTGACTCAAAAACTATCTGTACAGATCTCAAAGCAAAGGAAAATTAAGAACTCTCTAGCTAGACGCCAGAACAACAAAGCCTTTAATACCAAAGAGAAAGTATTCTACAGGAACCTGAGAAGTCACAACACAAACATCGACAACGAGATACCTAACATTAGCGATGTCGAACGCTTCTGGTCAGACATCTGGGCAACCCCGAAACAGCATGATCCAAATACTAGCTGGATCAGAGAAGAAAAAGAAAGATTTCGTGGAATGCCAGAGATGATAACTAACACCATTTCAATGAACACCCTTAAAGAAACTCTTGCAAAAGCCCAAAACTGGAAAGCACCAGGAACTGACAGAATACAGAATTTTTGGTACAAACGTTTTGAAACTACACAACCAAAACTGCTGGACCTCCTTAACCAAGCCTTGAAAAAACCTACAGATTTCCCAGACTTCTTGGTAAAAGGAACTACATACCTCCTTCCAAAAAGCAATGGCTTCAATCGAAACCCTGCAAATGGTAGGCCCATCACCTGTCTCTCAACTCTATACAAAATAATGACAGCATGTGTGAATAGAATGGTTTACGACCACTTAAGTACGCACAAAGTGTTATGCGAGGAACAGAAAGGATGCATCAGAGGGGCTCGGGGATGCAAAGAACAACTTACTGTCGACCAAGTTATCATCGAGCAATCTACAAAAAGCCAAAGAAACTTGTATGTTAGCTATATTGACTACAAGAAGGCTTTTGATAGTATACCGCATACCTGGCTTATCGACGTCCTTAAAATATACCGCATCCACCCAAGAGTTATTTCGTTCCTTGCACATAGCATGAGCAAATGGAAAACATGTATAGAGATGTTTAAGGACGGCACATCACTAAAAACTAACGAAATCCCCATTAAATCGGGCATATTTCAGGGAGACTGCTTTAGTGCCCTATGGTTTTGCATCGCCATTAACCCGCTCAGCAACTTGCTCAATTCGAGCAAATATGGCTTTAAAATCAAATCGAATAATTCCGAGTTTAAAATAAACCACCTCCTGTATATGGACGACCTTAAGACCTACGCATCAACAAAGGCTCATTTAAACTATCTCCTCGAAATAGTAAGCATGTTTAGCAGAGATATAAAAATGGAATTTGGATTGAGTAAATGCAAAACTCTGAGTATTGTAAGAGGAAAAATATCACCGTCAGCCCAAGATGAAATCTATGGAATAAGAGAGATGCAAGAAAATGAAATATACACCTATTTAGGAGCAGCTCAAAACAACAGAATGGACTCAACGAAAATAAAGAAAGATCTCACTAGCGAGTTTAAAGGACGCCTACATAAAATTGGAAAATCACAACTAAACGGGAAAAACCTCATCAAGGCAATCAACACCTACGCCATACCTGTACTGACTTATAGCTTCGGTGTGATCAAATGGTTCACAACAGATCTCGCAGACCTACAAAGAAAAGTCCGTACCATCCTGACCCAATACAACCTCCACCACCCAAGATCATGCGTAGAGAGGATGACGCTCCCGCGAAGAGAGGGAGGAAGAGGGGTCATAGATCTCCAAAGCATGCATACTAAACAAATAATGTCACTCAGACAATACTTCACCGAAAAAAGCTTAAGCTCAAACCTAGTCAAAGCAACTATTGAAGCCGATGACAACTTAACACCACTGAACCTAAAGAACCACCTTCACATGCAAACACCCAATATAAATGACCGAAGACTTGCATGGGCTGCGAAGCCTTTACACGGAAAACACTATTATGCACTAAGGAGCGAAAATGTTGACACAGAAACGTCAAACTTATGGCTCCAGGCAGGAGAGCTGTTTTCCGAAACCGAAGGTTTTATAATTGCAATTCAGGATGGAGTGACTGCTACTCGAAATTATATGAGATATATAATGAGGGACAATACAGTTGAGGATATCTGTCGTCGATGCGGCAAGCCTAATGAGACAATTGAGCATATCATCTCCGGATGTACAAGTATGGTACAAACCGACTATCTCAGAAGACATAACAACGTTGCTAAATTGTTTCATCAAAGATTGTGTCAGAACTTTGGGTTCGTACACCAACCCCAGCCTTATTACCGCTATGAACCAGAAGCCGTTCTAGAAAACGATACGACCAAAATACTTTATGATCGAACGCTCCGCACCACCAACCGCGTTGAACATAATCGACCCGATATAACGGTAATAGACAAGAAACACAACACAGCCGTACTCATCGACTTTGCCGTCCCTAATAACTACAACATAAAGAAGACCTATGACGAGAAAAGAAGGAGGTACGAAGATCTAGCGATGGATATAAAAAGCCAATGGAACCTACGAAGCGTTAAGATTATACCACTCATAATCAGTGCAACAGGGATTGTAGATAAGAACCTCAAAAAACATCTGCAAGAACTTAAAATCAATGAAAAGTTCATTGGAAAAGTACAAAAATCGATAATACTAGACACATGTCATATTGTTCGCAAATTTTTAAATTAGAATCATTATATTTTTGTTAGACTTAGGTCCTGAAAATATAATGTATATAACCGTAAAAACGAGAAAAAATAATAATAATAATAATAACCCCCCCAGGGATAAGCCTTGGCGCTGGCGGGGGGGCTTAGGCGTTACATCTGTGAAACCAACAGCTAATTCTCTGGAAAGCCGAGGTGGAGATGATAGCGTAACTAATTATCCCAACCCATTAACTCTTATGGAGAAACATACTATGGAAATGCAAAATTATAACGTAACAAACCGAGTAGGGATATCTACTCAAACGTCGGTAGATACCGCGGCTGCCGGCGCGGGCTTGGCTTCGCAAGAAGATGAGTCGCCAGCGGATTTTGAACCACCCATAGAACAACAAACAATAGATAATGCAACATCAACAAGACCAGCGTCCAGTGTTTTGGTGAACGTATTTTCATCAACCACAAACGCAGGACAGCCAAGGCAGCGCATGAAATGGACAACTGAAATGAACAAATCCGTAATGCGCTGCTACTACATATCAACTAAAATGGAAACAGAGTTACATGTGTACCGGGCTGAAATGAGGAGACTTTTCCATACCGATTATCCACAATACAACCACCTAACGGAACAAAATATAGCTGACCGAAGAAGGGCTATTATTACAAAAAAGCTTTTAAGCGATTATGAGCTAGATATGATCAGGCAAGAGATATCCCAACAGCTTCTAGAAACGCAGCAAAATCTTGGACATGAAAACACAGACCAAAGTACAGACAATCCTGTACACGAACAAACAGCACTGGGTGTCTTGAATGAACAGAATTCTGACCCTGTCCCAATGTTAAATGAAACCGCAAATGATGAACGCAACGATATCTCGTTGAAAACCCTTGAAGATCATTTTAGGGAAGCACTGGTAGAAAACGAAAATAGTAACCCATTGGAGAGAGGAAATATACCAAAATCGAAAAACCATTGGAAAATTGAGAGGCTAACAAGCATACTTAACAATCGAATCCTACCACAATATGTTACTAACAACACTACTTTCGAAAGACTTCATCTTCTTTTGTATGTGTCAGCAGTCTCTGTTACAAGAACACTGGGTCAGAAGGTAAACAGTATCCAACAAAGAGCATACACAAGGAATCCAAAAATACCACCTTGGGAAAGGCGGCTGCAAAACAAGATTTCGAAACTTCGAGCTGAACTTGGCAGAATATCCGCGTTTGTAAGTGGATGCAAAACCAAGAAGGTGATAAAACAAATCAGAGCCCTTTGCCACAATTCCCAAACTTTTCCACCAACATCCGAAGAGATTGCGGAAATGAGAGATCATAGGGTTCAACTTCTCGCAGCCACATGCAAGCGATTAGCCAGATACAAAGAGTCTAGGGAACGTAAGATGCAAAACCGAAATTTTTCAGAGAATGAGAAAAGTTTTTACAGGAACGTTTTAAAGTCAAATTCAAACGAAAACCACGGAGAAATGGCTAACATTGATGAAGCAACATTATTTTGGAACGAAATTTGGGGCAAGGCGGAAAAACACGAACAAGACGCTCCCTGGCTGATTGCAGAACGTCACCATAACGAAAACATAATGGAGATGCAGCCATGCTCTATAACAGTTGCCGAAGTTACGTCAACTATTGGACAGGTGTGCAACTGGAAAGCCGCAGGCCCCGACAAAATCCAAAATATTTGGATCAAAAAGCTTCCGATTCTGCACCAGCTCTTAGCCATGCACTTCTCAAAATGGCTTAATGAGCCGGAGAGCATGCCTCCTTTCCTCATGCAAGGAAACACATTTCTTCTCCCAAAAGAAAATCCTACATCAAATCCAGCAGCATACCGACCTATTACTTGTCTTTCAACAGTTAATAAACTCTTCACGAAAATAATTACCAACCGAGTATATGCACACTGCATTGATAGCAATATCATAACGGAAGAGCAAAAAGGTTGTACTAAGGATTCTCAAGGATGTAAGGAGCAATTGACCATCGATTCGGTCATAGTACGTCAGGCTACACAGGGAAAACGCAACTTAAGCATGGCTTTCGTTGACTATAAAAAAGCTTTTGACTCCGTTCCTCACTCCTATTTGCATGAAATCCTGGAGATATACAAAATAGACCCTAAAATACGAAGTCTTTTAAAAGTTATAAGTGTAAAGTGGTGTGTAACACTACATTTAGGAAGCCTGACTGGTTCAAGAGTGAGCATCAAAAGAGGAATTCTCCAAGGAGACGCATTTAGCCCTCTTTGGTTCTGCTTGTCTCTTAACCCACTCAGTAAACTGCTTAAATCGGTGAATATCGGATTTAACATCAAAGCCGAAACAGGCACCCAAACGCTCAACCACTTACTTTACGTCGACGATCTCAAACTTTATGCCAACGGTAAAGAAAAAGTTCATAGACTTCTAAATACTAAATACTGTTAAGAGATTTAGTGATGACATAAAAATGGAATTTGGGATAGAAAAATGCAAAATCGTTCATTTAAAGAAAGGCAAAGTTCAAAATGACGACCTGGGCTACCAGATCGATGAAAGAAATGCAATATCTAACTTGTCCGATGGTGAATCATACAAATATTTGGGGCTCATCCAACTTAAAGGAATTTGTGATTCAGCTTTAAAGACAGTATTAACCAAACAATTCACTGAGAGATTGATACTCATTCTTAAATGCAAACTAAACGCTGGTAATATGTTTAAGGCCATTAACACCTGGGCCATCCCTATGCTAACCTTTTCATTTGGGGTAGTTAAATGGTCAGAAACGGACCTGAACAGTATCATGAGAACGATTCGAACCCAAATGACAAAGCACCGATACCATCATCCTAAAAGTGCAGTTGAAAGAGTTACCCTACCACGCTGCGAAGGAGGCAGAGGACTTATCGACGTCGTGTATTTACATGATAAGCAAATCAACAACCTCAGATCTTACTTCCAGGAAAAATCACAAACATCAAGCCTCCTGCGCACTATTTGCCTGGCAGACAAACAGTATACGCCTCTTAATCTTCGCTCATAAACCCACGAGTCTACATTAAATGTACATACGAATGCCGCTCTTATCGAAAACTGGAAAAACAAAAGCCTACATGGCCCTCATCGCAACCAGCTTGAGCAAGAAAGCACCCATCTGCACTACTCAAACATATGGCTGACGAAGGGACAATTGTTTCCAGAAACGGAAGGATTTTTCGTCTCAATCCAGGATAAAGTTGTTGCCACCAAGAATTACAGAAGGAATGTGCTCAAAGAACCTGTTGAAAACGATCTATGCAGACGATGCCAGACCTCATCGGAAACAATAGAACATATATTAGGCGGATGCACTAGTTTGGCTTCCCACGACTTACGACTACACAGCACGACATAACCAAGTTGCCAAAATCGTGCATTTGAGTTTAGCTAGAAGCCTCAACCTGGTAGTAGAAAACCAACCCTACTACAAGTACAATCCTCCGCCGGTTCTTGAAAGCACCACATTCAAATTATACTGGGATAGGTCAATAATAACCGACCAAACTATTAGGGCTAACAGACCAGACATAGTCGTCTTCGACAAATGTGCGAATAACATCACCATATATGATATTGCTATACCTCTGAGCCATAATGTACAATCGACATACAGCGTAAAAATTGGAAAATATACCGAGCTGGCAAATGAGATAAAGGCGATGTACTGAGCTGAAAAGGTCCACATTGTTCCAATTGTGATTTCAGCAACTGGACTCATTACTAAGGCTCTAGTCTCACAGATGGAAAAGGAAAATCTTCTCAAAGAATTGGAAAAAATGCAAAAATCAGTCATCCTTAGCACATGCAGTATAGTTCGTCGCTTCTTACAATCTTCATAAAAACTTACAATAGTATATTCAACAGAGCCTAATCCCTTGGCATAGCCCGGGATAGGTATTTTCCAACACCACAGGGGTTGAGAAATTTAGAAACTCTATAATAATAATAATAATAATAATAATAATAATAATAATAATAATAATAATAATAATAATAATGGACCACAAATGTAAACGAAAGCTTACTGCGTATCTATTATCTAGTCACCAACTGCGAAACAAATATGACAGTATACAGATCTAGGCTACGAACCCTGTTTATCGCTCAATGTCCAGAATTTAACGTTACTGAACAGCGACTATCTGACCAAGTACGCGCAATCCATCGAAATAACCTTGTACCTGAAATGAGACGAAGTGCAATAAAAGCTGAAGTCGAGAACCAAATAGGACCGAACAACCAACATAATAACTCTGATGACACAGATGTGGCCGAAGATGACAGCGCTGACACTGAGAACACGAACATTCCTGAGGCCCAAAGAGAGGAACATATAACCCCAAACTCTCAACTTGAGCAAGAAATTCGCTTCGTGTTTGGGCAACAACAAGCGCTTTTCATCGGAACAGACCCCCTAAATCGTCCAAACATACCCAAAATTAACACCTCGAAACGAATCAGTCAGATCATCAGTATCATGAACAACTTAGTACTACCCCTTGCTTTGGAGGAAATATCAGATCTACACAGCTACCACACCATGATGTACTGTGCTGCTGCTACCGTAGCAAGAATGTGTGGCAAGAAACTTACACCAATAACTAATGTAAGGAGACGAAAATCTCCCCACAACGCAGTACTGGAAAGAATCCAAAGTAAGATAGCTTATCTACGAAGTTCGATTGAGAGAATCAAAGCCTTTCTGGCAGGGAACCGTGCGAGGAGATTGCAAAACAGAGTTAAAGCAATATGCCTCCAACATTGTAACCACTCCAGGTATGAGTCGAATCAAAGCAATGCAACCCTCGTACTGGACACCCTGACTCAAAAACTATCTGTACAGATCTCAAAGCAAAGGAAAATTAAGAACTCTCTAGCTAGACGCCAGAACAACAAAGCCTTTAATACCAAAGAGAAAGTATTCTACAGGAACCTGAGAAGTCACAACACAAACATCGACAACGAGATACCTAACATTAGCGATGTCGAACGCTTCTGGTCAGACATCTGGGCAACCCCGAAACAGCATGATCCAAATACTAGCTGGATCAGAGAAGAAAAAGAAAGATTTCGTGGAATGCCAGAGATGATAACTAACACCATTTCAATGAACACCCTTAAAGAAACTCTTGCAAAAGCACAAAACTGGAAAGCACCAGGAACTGACAGAATACAGAATTTTTGGTACAAACGTTTTGAAACTACACAACCAAAACTGCTGGACCTCCTAAACCAAGCCTTGAAAACACCTACAGATTTCCCAGACTTCTTGGTAAAAGGAACTACATACCTCCTTCCAAAAAGCAATGGCTTCAATCGAAACCCTGCAAATGGTAGGCCCATCACCTGTCTCTCAACTCTATACAAAATAATGACAGCATGTGTGAATAAATTGGTTTACGACCACTTAAGTACGCACAAAGTGTTATGCGAGGAACAGAAAGGATGCATCAGAGGGGCTCGGGGATGCAAAGAACAACTTACTGTCGACCAAGTTATCATCGAGCAATCCACAAAAAACCAAAGAAACTTGTATGTTAGCTATATTGACTACAAGAAGGCTTTTGATAGTATACCGCATACCTGGCTTATCGACGTCCTTAAAATATACCGCATCCACCCAAGAGTTATTTCGTTCCTTGCACATAGCATGAGCAAATGGAAAACATGTATAGAGATGTTTAAGGACGGCACATCACTAAAAACTAACGAAATCCCCATTAAATCGGGCATATTTCAGGGAGACTGCTTTAGTGCCCTATGGTTTTGCATCGCCATTAACCCGCTCAGCAACTTGCTCAATTCGAGCAAATATGGCTTTAAAATCAAATCGAATAATTCCGAGTTTAAAATAAACCACCTCCTGTATATGGACGACCTTAAGACCTACGCATCAACAAAGGCTCATTTAAACTATCTCCTCGAAATAGTAAGCATGTTTAGCAGAGATATAAAAATGGAATTTGGATTGAGTAAATGCAAAACTCTGAGTATTGTAAGAGGAAAAATATCACCGTCAGCCCAAGATGAAATCTATGGAATAAGAGAGATGCAAGAAAATGAAATATACACCTATTTAGGAGCAGCTCAAAACAACAGAATGGACTCAACGAAAATAAAGAAAGATCTCACTAGCGAGTTTAAAGGACGCCTACATAAAATTGGAAAATCACAACTAAACGGGAAAAACCTCATCAAGGCAATCAACACCTACGCCATACCTGTACTGACTTATAGCTTCGGTGTGATCAAATGGTCCACAACAGATCTCGCAGACCTACAAAGAAAAGTCCGTACCATCCTGACCCAATACAACCTCCACCACCCAAGATCATGCGTAGAGAGGATGACGCTCCCGCGAAGAGAGGGAGGAAGAGGGGTCATAGATCTCCAAAGCATGCATACTAAACAAATAATGTCACTCAGACAATACTTCACCGAAAAAAGCTTAAGCTCAAACCTAGTCAAAGCAACTATTGAAGCCGATGACAACTTAACACCACTGAACCTAAAGAACCACCTTCACATGCAAACACCCAATATAAATGACCGAAGACTTGCATGGGCTGCGAAGCCTTTACACGGAAAACACTATTATGCACTAAGGAGCGAAAATGTTGACACAGAAACGTCAAACTTATGGCTCCAGGCAGGAGAGCTGTTTTCCGAAACCGAAGGTTTTATAATTGCAATTCAGGATGGAGTGACTGCTACTCGAAATTATATGAGATATATAATGAGGGACAATACAGTTGAGGATATCTGTCGTCGATGCGGCAAGCCTAATGAGACAATTGAGCATATCATCTCCGGATGTACAAGTATGGTACAAACCGACTATCTCAGAAGACATAACAACGTTGCTAAATTGTTTCATCAAAGATTGTGTCAGAACTTTGGGTTCGTACACCAACCCCAGCCTTATTACCGCTATGAACCAGAAGCCGTTCTAGAAAACGATACGACCAAAATACTTTATGATCGAACGCTCCGCACCACCAACCGCGTTGAACATAATCGACCCGATATAACGGTAATAGACAAGAAACACAACACAGCCGTACTCATCGACTTTGCCGTCCCTAATAACTACAACATAAAGAAGACCTATGACGAGAAAAGAAGGAGGTACGAAGATCTAGCGATGGATATAAAAAGCCAATGGAACCTACGAAGCGTTAAGATTATACCACTCATAATCAGTGCAACAGGGATTGTAGATAAGAACCTCAAAAAACATCTGCAAGAACTTAAAATCAATGAAAAGTTCATTGGAAAAGTACAAAAATCGATAATACTAGACACATGTCATATTGTTCGCAAATTTTTAAATTAGAATCGTTATATTTTTGTTAGACTTAGGTCCTGAAAATATAATGTATATAACCGTAAAAACGAGAAAAAATAATAATAATAATAATAATAACAGAGTTTCTGGAACCATCTCAGCTTACGCCAAGAGTACCTATCTGCATTGCAGGATAGGACCTCAATATATAAGGTCAGACAAACCTTTACAATAAAACATCTATGTATTATTAATCACTATTTTTTATATACAAAATAAGTTTATTTTTAAAAACATTTATACTTAGCTCATTCTTCAATTCACTTGAAAGTCTATTAAAAAAATGTATTCCCATATATGTACATAACTGAGTCCTGGGTGCTACTTCTATTACACCTATTGGGCTTCAAATTTTCACTGTTGCGTAAATTATAAGGTTGTAATTCTCCAACGTTGATGATATTACTTTTAAGTATTCAGGAACCATATTGTTTTTCATTTTATATATTAATAACATAGCGCTATATTTAAGTCTCTATTTAACACTCATCCAATTTAAAACTTCTAACATCACTCTTATTGGGTTGTAGACATTCACTCTCAATATCATTCGCATTGCTTTATTTTGCAATAATTGAAGCCGATTTACTATTTCTTGTTGACAACCATACAAAACAGTTGAACAATAATTAAAATGGGGTAAGACAATATTATTATATAGAAGCAAAGTACTTTGAAATGTTAAGTCTCTTCTAATTCTTTTTATAAAACCAACTTTTTTAGCAATTTTTCCGCACACATATCTCCCATGCTCTTTAAAATTTAACTTCGAGTCCAAAACAACTTCGAGATATTTAAAACTATCAACACACTCAATAACTTCTCCATCCATACATACATTTATGGGTTCATTTACTTTAAGTTTCATACATTTCGTCTTTTTCACATTCAATTTCATTTTATTCGTTTGAAGCCACCGGTTTATGCTCTCCAAGTCCTCATTTAAACATTGTAACAACCATTCAACATTTTTTCCACTTATATATATGTATCAGGGCATCATCCGCAAACAACACAACTTTGCAAAATTTCAGCACGCATTTAATATCATTTATGTACAAAAGGACTCCAAGTTCCACTCCTATCGCATTTGATGTAATATCGCCAATCTTTGTTCTTTGGGTCCTCCCTGTAAGGTACGATTTAAACCAGTTCAGTTCATTGTCCTTAATTCCATACATTTCCAACTTTCGCACTAATATATTTCTTTCAATGGTCTCAAACGCACGCTTAAAATCCAAAAATAGTGCTATTACCGAATTATTGCAATCAATTTATTTTTTCCATTCATATATCAACAAATTTAACGCAGTTTCACAAGAGTGACCTTTTCTAAACCCAGATTGCTCTTGTATTAAAATGTTGTTATTTTCTAAATAGTTTTGTAGTTGGTTAGCTACATAACGTTCTATAATCTTTTCAAATGTAGGCAGCATATTCACTGGACGAAACTCTTCACATTTTACAGTGTTTACCACCTTCTCTACGGGAATAACAGTGGATTCTTTCCAATTGCTTGGAAATATCCCGTAGCACAATGAATTATTAACAATTTTGATTAACACAGGGCCAATGATTTCAATTGATTTTAAAATTATGTCTCTGTTAATACCTCGTAAGTCCTTTTTATTATTTAATTTTTTGATGAGGGCATATAACGATTCCACGTTTGCATAACGAAATTTAAAAACACAATTTAGGTGTATGCTTTGTGGAATATAATGTTGAAAAGGAATTGAATAATTAATTTCGACCACACTCTCAACAAAATACAAATTAAACCTATTAGCAATTTGATTTTCATCAGTTAAATTAAATTAAAATTAACATTGCTGCTACAGACCAATCCCTTCTACCCAACTTTGCTAGAGTTTTTCAAGCTTTATTACTAGCTATCAGGGAAGTATTCAAGGCACTCAAACAAGATCCCAACCAGAACCGGGATACGCCAAATATCACAGACAAGCAGAAGGCTGTTAAAGCCATTAATTCTAGTACATTATCCTCCATATTCAGCAATGTCGGAATGAACTTGCTAGCTTCAATATTTACCACAATGTTACTACTATATGGGTTCCGGTTCAATGTGGCATTGATGGGACGGACAAGCTAGCCAGGCATGTATCTGTGCTTCATAACTTACTTGCGGAAATAGTCACATTCCGCTTGGAGTTATGAAGGGCAGTATTCTCTTAATTTTTCATAACGAATCTAACTGTAGGCTTAACTAACTACATTATACTCGAAAGATTTGGGAAACCTTTACAAAATCTGGAACGCTTGATATGATATGCAGAACCAGGCAAGACATAGCCAGGATCATATCTACCTATAGTGGTCACTGGCCAATAGGAAAGCACGTAGCGAATCTAGGCATTCCTCACACTACTAACTGTCTTGGCTGTGGAAAGTAGTGGGAAAAGGAAACCTTTCTATTTCCTCTCCAAATGCCCTGCTCTGGCCAAATTTAGAGCACAAGGAAGGAAGGACATTTTTGCCAACATTGACGAACTTTTCTGAGATGAAAAATCAAAGACTTAATCTCTTTTCTCAACGCGACGAAATGGCTCTTGAACGAACTTCGGTTACTTCTGTGCCACAGGAATAGACTCCTAGTGGTCCCCAATTCTACCTACCCTACCTACATCTCTTGTTTCGAAGGTTATGGAACCGTTTAAAAAATATCAGCTTAGTAATTATATTGAAGAACGCAAGATTATTAATATTAATTAAACGCAGATAATGAGAAGTGAACCTTTTGTTATGTGGGTACAACAATTCAGTTCCTGCGACGTAGAATGGCGACCTATATTTCGGACATCTATAGTAAAAGTGTCGCAAAGACAGCATTATGTGCAAATCAAATATAAGTCGGATTTGAATTAAGTGGAATTTCTGTAAACGAAAAAAGATTCAAAAACGAAGCGTTCCCTCCACATTTTCCAGATCAACAGCAAAAAAAGACTCTGGAATTTTGGCACCCCTAATATACATATGTGCGATATTCGCAAATAAATGTGTCAAATAAATTGGTCAGGGATTGGTCAAGAAAGTTCAACTACTCTTAGAAATTATTCAGCCATAGAAAATATTAATTCAAGTTTATAACACCGCCCAAGGTCATGTGCAATTGTATATTCACAAAAAATGTCAGCCATAGATTCAAGGTGCCTTTTTCCAGCAAAATGCGATTTTTGAAAACCATTTTTTAATACTTGTATGTTGGGTACCATTATCGCAAGGTAAAACATTTTTACTTGCGACTTATAGGTACTATAAGGCAAGTTATGCATTCGTAAAAAAAACCGAACTCGAGATTTCGATCAAAGTTGACATTACGATGATAGCGAAGACTAAAAAAGTGGGTCTCGCAATTCTGTCTGTCTGTCTGTCTTTTCGACTACAGCCTAAACGGCTGGGCCGATTTTCCTTAAACTTGGTAGATATCATTTTTAATTTTTTTCCCCCACACGTTTTTTTCTTTTTTTTAAGACCAAAAATAACGGTACCTGCCATAAAAATTTTTTTCGAAATTTTATATTCATTTTTTTCTCAAAAACTGTTCTACAGATTTTAAAAATAAAAATACAGAAAAATTTCATTTAATTAAAGCTAGGTAACGGTGGAAAAAATTTTTCCGGAAAATGGTTATTGAGGGTACCCCCCATAGAACCATTTCTTTTTATTTTGATTTTCTCAAAAACGGTACCACCGATTTTGATCAATTTTGTTTTGCTAAAGCTCCCCAAAAACATAAATAGAATTGATTACTCAAATTTTCAAAAAAAAAATTTTGGATTTTAAAAAAAAACTTCAAAATTTTTTTTTCAAAACTCAATATTTCGAAAACCCCATGCTAGATTTTTTTTTAAACTTGATATATAAAAGTTTCTCAATATAATCGTATTTTTCTCGAAAACGGCACCTAGAATTTTGATAAAATTTTTTTTCTTTCAATTAATTCTTACGATCTTTAATTTAATAAAAAAAATTTTGAAATTAAGATATTACAGCTTGTACCTACCATAGAACCTTTTTTTTCGAATTTTGAATTTCTCATTATCCACTTAATGGATCTTAATGAAAATTTTTATAGAGAAGCTTCTAAAAAGTCTAAAACACATTGAATTTCAAAACTTTAAAATAAATACTTTTTGAATTTTTGAAAAAAAAAAATCTATTTTTTTATTTTTTTTTTGAAAATTCGATATCTCCGAAACGGGTCAATATTTCTTTTTGTAAATTTAATTTTTATTCGAAAAATAATAAAAACTTTAAATTAGCGTACCAAAATTTTTTCTTAAAAAGCTTTTAAAAAGTTTGTATAGTTTGTATATAAAAGCTTCTTTTGAGAAACCACTACAAGGACTTATAATTTTTGTTCTTGCATAAATTCATATTTGCATAGCATTCTGTTACTACTAAAAGAATTTAAAAATTAATTTTGTCATTATGAACAGTTTTCTCTAATAACATTCATTTTTAAAATTCCTAGTCGATTACATAGAAACAAGTTCGTGCGACCCAGTCGTGCATTTTATTTTTTCGTATTGTTCGAATAAAAATAAAATTTACAAGAAAGAATATTGAACCGTTTTTGAAATATTGAATTTTCCAAAAAAAAAATAGTTTTTTTTTTAAATTCAAAAAAATATTTTTCATAAACTTTGAAATGCAATGTTTTTTTAAACTTTTTAGAAGCATCTCTATAAAAATTTCATTAAGATCCGTTATGTCAATAATGAGAAATTCAAAATTCGAAAAAATGGTTCTATAGTAGGTACAAGCTGTAATATTTTAATTTCAAAATTTTTTTTAATAAATTAAAGATCGTAAAAATTAATTGAAAGAAAAAAAATTTTATCAAAATTCTAGGTGCCGTTTTCGAGAAAAATACCGAGCCGTTTAGTCTGTAGTCGAACAGACAGACACACAGACAGAATTGCGGGACCCACTTTTTTAGTCTTCGTTATCATCGTAATGTCAACTTTGATCAAAATCGAAATATTGAATTTTGAAAAAAAAAGTTTTCTTAATAATCCAAAAAACATTTTTTTTAGAAATTTGTATACACAACAAACTTTCGGGAGCTTTGGCATAAAAAAAAGGATCAAAATCGGTTGTATCGTTTTTAAGAAAATCAAAAACAAAATAAATGGTTTCCAGGCGGGGCGGGTACCATTAATAACCATTTTTGGATTTTTTGTCAACCATTACCTAGCGCTAAGTAAATTAATTTTTTTTTTTTTAAATCTGTTGAACAGTTTTTGAGAAAAAAATGATTTACAAGATTTCGAAAAAAATTCGTATGGCAGGTAGTGTTATTTTTGGTCCTAAAAACAAAAGACGTCTGGGGAAAAAAAATTAGAAATGCTATCTACCAAGCTTAAGGCAAATCGGCTGAGCCGGCTTTAGTCGAACAGAGCGACAGACATAACTTTTTTCGTCTTCGCTACCATTGTAATGTCAACTTTAATCAAAATGTAGTACCTTTAAGTTTAAGTTCAAGTAAAAATATCTCTATGTTGGAAAAAATTTTTGAAATTCATAAAAAAGATCATAAATGCAATTACTTTGTTTCAGAGCACATAAAGTGACCGAAAATTTCATAGGTATTTTTGTGAAAAACATTCCAAAACCACTAATGAGATCCTGTACTTAAACTATTCATGTCGACCCCTAAAACATCATTTATGTACAATGTACATATATCCATTGAATATATCCATGAATTATGTAGTACCTCTTCGCATAATGGTAAGTGCGTTGGACTTTCATGCAAAAGGTCTTGGGTTGAATTCTCAGCCGTTGCAACAAAGTTTTTCAGAGGCGTTCTGTCTCTTGCGAGGAATTGAGAAACTTTCCAAGAGTAGTTTTTGTCATGACAATATTGCTCCTCATTGACCGTTCAGAACCGGCAGAAAATTATAGGTCCCTTCCATTCCTAATAACTTGCAGATATTTTCATTTCTTATAGAAATTTTGGAGAGTTTTGGACAATTCAATTGGTCTTTTATCTTAAATGAAAATTTTTATCGAAATATTTCAGTAAAAGAAAGTTAAGCCATGTGTCCAGCATATTTGAATAATTTATATCTCCATTAGGTATGTACTTTGTTTTTTCTTAGTTAATTAGTACGATTTTTCCTCAACGAGGGTGTGGTCATTTTCCCGTGTTTATTTATTACCCATAGGCATAATCCACTTTGAGAATCGTGACACAGAAACCAACGAAATATATTCTCGAGCACGGATTTCTTTCAATTTTTTGTTCGTATTTTAGCTATAAAGCAATAAATAATCATGAAATGGACGGCCTAAGTTCAAAGTATTTTCACACGCCCCTAAAAGAATTATATTGTGGACATTCTAAGCTTCTTTACTCTCCATTTCCATCCAACAAGCATAATTATCACCCTTAATTTGGTTTAATTAATGAAGATGTTTCTAACGTAGCCCCATCCCACATAGGTACTCATACCAATGTATACTTTTCGGTTTCCATTATTACCAATGCCAGTTATGTCCCTCCTATTTGACCACTATTAGTGTGGAGCATAAGAATCAAAATGAGTATTATGGAAATAAATAAATTAAACATGACCCTGAAATATCTAATTTAATGACATTGTGGTTTTAATATCTTAAAATACCGCTTGAGAGCTTAAACTATACAAATTAAATATTTGAAAATTCCTGTCTCGCATTTGGTACATTATAATGTATTCCAAACTTAATCGGTTGACTTAAAGTGAAATTAAATTCAAAATCACTTGCCATTAATTTGGCTTGAAAGTTAATTTCCTGTAATGTTGATTTTTGATGGTATCAATTTATCAAAACCAAATCGCGGAATGCGAAGGAAAAAGTTTTTTGTTTTGTATAGAAAAAGTTAAAATTGTTTAAGACCAATATTAGGCACCTATTAATGTTTAAAAAATTTAAGTCATTAAATTAAGGAAACTTTACGGCTCTCGGCTGATGTAACTAGGTTGAACGGATGGCTTTCCCCGCGTGTTAGATTTCATCTCAAAAAGAAGCAAAGCAACTATCTACAATGCTGCCAAAATTTTTCATACAATTTAGATAAATTATGTTCAATTGAACTAAAGTTGAACTTCAAATTTAAACTCAAGTTCAGGTTAAGCTCAACTTAAGTTAAAACTTCCAAATCAATCAAAAGAATGAAGTTTGATAAAAACCAATAAAGCTGTTCTTGAAAAAAAAATATTGTACGACCGCTACACGTTCTTACTTACTTAACTCGATGTCGTTCCATGAAGAGTAACACTCATAAACGGCGGTTTTTCGTCCTCTATGATTCCATGCACGCTACTTTCGGTCATCTATAGACCAAGACCTCTCTGTGCTCCTCGTTACATAGATCAATGGTCTTCTTCTTCTTATTGGTCTATGTGGTAAATCTCTCCACCCTTCCTGTGTTTCTTTATTTAATTCATCTACGAGCTAAAAAGCTTAACAGATTACATTTAAATATATAAATAATGATAATATACTAATAATAATAACAATAATAATATAAAAAAAAAAAAAATAATATAAATATAATATAGAGAATAATATAATATAAATAATAAAAATAATAAAAGTTTAATAATAAAAGTTTAACAACAATACCAGATATCATGTTCTTAAGAATAAGTAAAACAGTATATTTTTAAACCTTTCTCTTGAGAGAATCAAATCTGTATGGTCATGAACATTATTGAACTCTCTAATTGACCTTGAAATTGGTTCATTCATACCATAGTTTGTTCTATGCCTTGGCTCAAAAAGAAGGTGTCTTTCCCTTAATGGTCGAGTTGGTCCATAAATATAAACGATGGCAAGTAACAAAGGACACTTAATATGATAACAAAGAATATATCGCACAAAAACAATATCCTGAATTGTTCTTCTGGACTTGAGATCTTGTAACCCCAAAAGGCTTTGTCTGGCTTGAGAATTAGGGCTAAAATTCCATCGCAATTTATAAAATACATATTTTGTGAATCGATTCTGAACTCTTTGAATTCTATCGGAGAAAGTTTGTTGGTAAGGGTTCCAGATGATACTCGCATATTCAAGATTTGGTCTTACCAAGGAAGTATAAAGAGAAACCAGTGTATAAGGGTCCGTAAAATCAGAAGAATTTCTTTTTATGAATCCTAACATTGAATTAGCTCTAGCAACAACCGTATCAACATGAAGAGAGAATGAAAATTTTGAGTCAAAATGAACACCTAAATCTTTCACTTTTAAAGTTCTCATAAGCGTATTGCATTCAAGAGTATACGTAAACTCATGAGTGCGAAGTTTTCTAGATAAAGAAATAACGAAACATTTTTTGACATTAAGATTTAGATAGTTCAAAATACACCAATTAGACAGATTGTTAAGATCCTTTTGAAGCTTAAGGCAATCATCAATAGAAGATATCTTTAAAAATAATTTTAAATCATCAGCATATATAAGGCATTTGCTATAGCTGATACAGCTAAGAATGTCATCTAAAAATATAATAAAAAGCAATGGCCCTAGGTGGCTACCCTGAGGGACACCAGAAGTACATTTAATTGACCTAGATGTATATCCTTGAACTTTTACTTTTTTTATTGCCTTATTCTTATTCATTCTAGCGTCCATTCTCGAGACATGGCAGAGGCAATAAAGTTGATGTGTTTCGACTTTCTGGACTATATCTACATCTTGGCTTAGTTCTTGGAGTTCGCAGTTGTATTTTTTTCTATTCACCGTCATCACATACAGAAATAAATATTTGTCTAACCCCCAGTTTCACAGTGAAAGTTTTGACCCCACTTTAATTTTAATTTAAATTAATTAATTTTCAGTTGAACAATAAACAGGCAGGGTTAATTCTGTAGTTTAAGTTACGAGTAAACGACACTTCGTTTAATCTTCAGTTCAACAACTACTTCACTTCAACTTTATTTTCATTTTAATTTTTACTTGCGACTTATAGGTACTATAAGGCAAGTTATACATTCGTAAGAAAAATCGAACTCGAGATTTTGATCAAAGTTGACATTACGATGATAGCGAAGACCAAAAAAGTGGGTCTCGCAATTCTGTCTGTCTGTCTGTCGGTTCGACTACAGCCTAAACGGCTTGTCCGATTTTCTTCAAACTTGGTAGATATGGGTTTTGATTTTTTGCCATACACGTTTTATTCTTTTTTTTAAGACCAAAAATAACGGTACCTGCCATACAATTTTTTTCGAAATTTTATAAATATTTTTTTGTTTCAATAAACTGTCCCACAGATTTAAAAAAAAAAATTCAAAACATTTCATTTAGTTAAAGTTAGGTAATGGTTGAAAATTTTTTTTACAAAAAATGGTTGTTTTTGGTACCCTCCTTGGAACCATTTTTTTTGTTTTTGATTTTCTCAAAATCGGTACCACAGATTTTGATCATTTTTTTTTATGTTAAGGCTCCCCAGCAGTTAAAATATTATTGTGTAGATATTAAAATTTTCAAAAAAAAAATTTTTGGATTTTTTAAAAAAAATTTCAAATTTGTTTTTGAAAACTCAATATTTCGAAAACCCCATGCTCTACAAAATATAAGAAAAAAAAATATTTTACCTTAAAATAACGGTACCCTCCATACAAATTATAAAAAATGGTTTTCGAAAATCGTATTTTTCTCGAAAAGGGTTCCCAGAATTTTACTTAAATTTTTTTTTTTCGATTAATTTTTAAGATCTATAATTTAATAAAAAATATTTTGAAAACAAGATATTACTGACTGTACCAACCATAGAACGATTTTTTAAAATTTTGAATTTTTCACTATCGGCATAACGGATTTTAATGAAATTTTGTTACGGTAAAATTTTCCGTAACAAGAATCATTCTTTCGATTTCCTATCCTAGTTCCTTTTTTTTCTAATAACTTTATTAAAGCAGGTGTTTCTTTCAACTTACTGAGAGAGAGAAGGGCAGCCATGGTCCATCAGCCATCGGTTCACTCGCTCAGTAACTTGAAGAAACAAAATATCAGCGTGTTCAATTTTGAAACTAAAAGCTAATGGAAAACAGACGGGCGGTCTGTTCAAGTCTTTTTGCTAGTGACAGTGGGTCATAGAGACAGACGGGCGGTCTGTGTAAAACTTACAACCAAAATTAACATCGGCGAAATTGTTGCCCAAATGTTGAAGTAACTCCTTGTGAGAATGGCTGCGTGCCCAACCTAAACCATATCTTTATTTTTATTGTAAAAAATATAGCGATATGCTTATCCCTAATCCCCAAATCTAACAAAAGTCCACCGAAGTAGTTTTTTGTAAATCGCGTGTAAGAAAATAGCTGCCAATTTTT
This sequence comes from Chrysotoxum bicinctum, assembly GCA_911387755.1. Taxonomy (NCBI): domain Eukaryota; kingdom Metazoa; phylum Arthropoda; class Insecta; order Diptera; family Syrphidae; genus Chrysotoxum; species Chrysotoxum bicinctum. The sequence goes on along the minus strand of OU426988.1, from coordinate 49,077,300 downwards.
CCCTCCGAAATGTTTATAGTTATTGGTCATTAAATAATTCGCTCCGTGAGTTTTCTCTTTACTTTTATCAAATGTTTATATGTAGAGTTTGGAGGGGACGAATGTATTCAAGAAATCGAAATTTTGAATGGTTCACGATTTGTTTTTTTTTGGTTTTGCTTTCTCTCAAAAAAAAAAAAAATAGTGGGAAAATGACTGAATGCGTTCATTTAATTTGCCGCCCCTGGCAGTAAAACCAGCGGTCGGTGAATTTAACGAAGGCAGCGCAGAGCAAGAGTTAGTGTGCGTGTAAGCAGGACCGCTGGCTTTCAAAAACGAGAGCGCATCTCAGCAAATTAGCTGAATGTGGCTTACAATGACGTGATTGAAATCCGCGGATTCCAATTGGCTGAAAGCACAAGGGTTAAAAGTTAAGAAGGTCCGAAGAGACATCGAAAAATCTGGACGAACACTTCTTAACTGGAGAGCATAGAAATTGTGTTAGAGAAAGCGATAGCTAAGAAAGAGCAAAGTGTGAAAAATTCAAAAAATCGAACTAAATTTTGTGTCACGAGAGAAGAAAATACTAGAGGAAAAAGGAATTAATTTGGACAGAAAAGTAAGGAGAAAATCAGGAAGAACAGGAAAAGGAAGAGAGAAAAGAAAAAGGCAAAGATTTTGGAGGAGGGAATAATTGCAGCAAAAGATAAGTAGAGTGTTTATTTTATTTTGGTTCATAATTGGGTTTTACGTTAACTGCATTTTTTTATTCAACTTATCATACGGTTGGCTTTTGTTTCGAAAGTTTTTTTCCTGAAATTGCAGGACTCGCGACCCCGTTAATTATATCTGTTATTCGTTCGGGACCAAGTGATAGTGGTCCATTTTGTTCCAGTTAAATATTACGTTGTTCAATAATTTTATTGAAAAGATTTTGGGTTTTTACCCTATATTTCATAAAGGTTTCCCAAACTAATAAATTCTTTTAACTTCCCCTTTTTGGAAGCATAAAACTTAATTTTTTTTCTCTAAAATTACTTTCACCGTCGGTTCTGCTCCGAAGGTTTGTAATTTCCTTGTTTCAAAAAAAATTACTGGCGCCCTTTTAATTTTCAGATACTACGCCCCTGCGGCATTCAATTAAACTATCAATTCCATAATCATCAAAAAAAAAAAATTAATCGCCCCAATATAAATAATTGGCTGAACCCACCCCCTTATTCTAAGCTAGTCGTGGTGGTAGCATCCCAATCGCTACCTGTTGCACTTGATACGAATTCGAACATAGCTTCGTTTCGATTTTCATTTCTCTTTGGCTTGACATTCGTCTAGCAAAAATCAAAATCAAGTCGATTATCGTAGTTAAGTTGTTGCGTCGCGTGCGTCGGTCAGTTTTCGTAAATTTAATAAATTCAATTAAATTATCATTAATTAATCTTGTTCGGTTCGCGTCGGGTTGAGTGCAACAATTTTTTAGAGAGAAGCTTCTAAAAAGTTTAAAAAACATTGCATTTCAAAACTTTATAAAAATATTTTTTTTTTTTTTTTCTGGAAAATGCAATATCTCGAAAACGGCTCAATATTTTTTTTATAAATTTAATTTTTATTCGAACAATAATAAAAACTTTAAATTGGCGTACCAACATGTTTTCTTAAAAATGTTTTAAAATTTTTTTATATAAAAGCTTATTTTTTTAAGAAACCACTACAAAGACTTCTTATTTTTGTTCTTGCATAAACCTATATTTTCTTGAATCACATGGCATCTTATTTTTATCTTCAACTACTAAAGAAGTTGTTTTAGTCGTTTAAAAAATTAATTTTAATGCTTATGAACAGTTTTTCTCTAATAACATTCATTTTTGAAATTCTTAGTCTAATTTTTGGGGTGTCAATAATTGTACCCTTGGGTGCCAATAATTGTAGTTTTGAGAAAGCTTTTTCTTATTTACCTTTTTTAACATTTTATTTAAAAAAAAGAAACAATATTAAGTTAAAGTTTAAGAAAAAAAAGTTCAAAATATATCAACGGCGCACATTTTAAGATGAAAATTGCCTTAGGGGTGCCAATAACTGTATCCGTTACGCTAGTACCTTTAAGTCGTAAGTAAAAATGAAATTATTTAAGTTGTCCTTGATTACGTTAAAAATTTGATACCAGTAATCAATAGTTTTAATTAAAAAACTTAATACAAAATTCAAATATCCAATTATTTTTAACAGTCTTATAGCCAAAAGCAAAAATTTTCGATAATTGTGAGATCCTTGTGGCTGTTCGACCTAATCCTTATAATAATCCAGCTTTATTTTGTATTTCCTTCAACATGTTCTTCCTGTTCAATTAAGTTTAAATAAGCATGAGCCACAAATGGACACTTGGACAGAGTGTGTCTATGTCTGAAAGTGTATTCTCCAAGCGTCGCTTTTGGCAATGAAAAAAATCGATTAAAAAAATCTATTTGAAAAATGTCAAAGAACACTATTTTAAAAGTCCAATTTTAGTAGCCACCAGAACGTCCTTAGCACAGAAAAGAAGTTGCTATAAAACAGCAAGGCTTCATAGTATATAGCTTATCATAATATATGTTTCCTCTGTGTGGACCCATGTGATTTATTGATTTTCCTCTTTGAAAGATGAAAACACTATTATTTTCCAAAGGCGGCCCCAGAATGTGTTTTGCATGCAGATTCAGACGGAATGAATGTATGTCCCGTCCCGCACAAGTTCTGGGATGTCTGCCCCAGGCATTTCTCGGGTCAAGATCATATTTATAGTATTTGAAACGAATGCTGAAGGGGTCAGAATGTATAATTTGCCTATTAGACCAACCAAATGTAAAATGTGTTTTTTATTCATTGTGAAATTATTTATGATTGTTATTGGTGTGGTGTCTCATTTTGTGTATTCAAATTTGAATTGTTATCGATAAATAGAGACTATTCATACAGTTTTCGCTGTGAATTCTAAAGGATAAAAAAGGACACTTGAAAGGAGATGCGATGTGAAATTTCTCCTATAGATACAAATATGGATATATTTTTTTTTCTTGACGGACTATGACTCTGTTCAGGATATATTCATTGTTTTCAAAAATTTATTGCTCAATTATGAATATTCTTTTGCCATAAGTTTTGTTGGCATTATTTAAATTCTGGTGGTAGGAAAATTGTCTTGGCATTAATATGAAGGAGTTTCTTTAGTATTATACATTATGATAACAGTTTATATGGGACAACTTCAATTATGTAGATATGTTGTTTTTGTTCAACCAAGCTGGATATTGTTTTTGATAAAGGTAAGCACAGAATAGGGTAGGTATTATAATTTAAAGGCAATTTACGAAGGATTTAAAAGTATTGAAATGGGAGTTAAGTTAATTCATGGCTCAGCATACATAAGTTAAAAAGGTAACTCATAGGGGATGCCGAAGATTTTATCTCTTAAGATGAACTAAGCAAACTAAAGTTAATTAGAATTTTATTGTATATTTATTATTAATAAAATGCACGATTGGATCGCACGAACCTGCTCTTATCTAAAAGTACTTTGGAACTTAAAATACATTTTATAAATATAAAAATGAGATAAAAATTTTCAAATGCGTGAAATTGCCGTCTGATTTCTAGAAAAGTATGAATTTATGCAAACAAACTTTAAAAAAATCGTTTTATTATTAAATAAATTTTTTATATAAGAAATTTCTTTAAAATTTTTCAAGAAAAAAATGTGGGATCTGAATTTTAAGTATTTAATAATATTGATTTTAGGAAATAATTTCAAAAAATAATTGTTCATAAGTTTTGAAGATATTGATTTTTCAAAAAAAAATTTTTTTTTTCAAAAAAACCCAACAAATATATTTTCGAATATTTTTATATACAATCTTATTTTAAATTTTGGTCAAAATCGTTAGAGCCTTTGGTGAGAAATTCGAAAATCAAAAAAACTGTTCTATGACAGGTACCCCTAATAACATTTCCCCCCAAATTTTCGTTTGATCAAAATATAGTCCATGTCCATAATATCACACTTAATTTTTTTTTATCAAAATCGTTAGAGCTGTTTTCGAGATAAATAAGATTTTGCATTACGGGTGTATGGGGGGTACCGTTAGTTTTGAAGATAAAAAAAAATCAATTTTTCCTCTACACTGATAATAAATTCCTAGGTAATATTGACAAAAACGTTTTGTTGACCTTTAACAAAACAATTTTATGGTTTTGATTAAATTTTTGTCAATACGAAAGAATGATTTTGTTGATTTCACAAAATTTTTATGATTCAGCATGATTTTTTGTCAGTTTAACAAAATATGCCCTACTAATAATATTGTCAGTTTAACAAACCAAGTTTTGTTAATACGGGTGGCGCACCAATTGTGCTACAAAAATAAAACGGAATAACTTTTTTTCTGTGTGAGTAATCGGCTTATTTTTTTTTTTATTTTGTAGGTTACTATTTAGATTTATAAAAATGGATGCTTGGGATACGGAGAAAAGAATTTGGATAGTGCAACGGTACCATGCTTTGCAGTCCGTCATTTCCGTCCAAAGGGAATTTAGGCGGGAGTTTGGCGGTAATCCCCCGAGTAGATGGACCATTATGAGGTTTGGTTTGTAAACATGTTTGCCGAATCTGGAAGCATCGCACGAAGGCCGTACCATCGAGATGCCAATGTTCGGGTTCAGGATACAATCGCAGCAGTAGCATCTGCAATACAGGCCAATCCGAGCGTTTCGACCCGAAACTTATCGGGGCAAATTGGAATTAGTAGACGGTCATTACAACGGATACTTCATGACGATTTAAACTTGTTTCCGTACAAAGTCCAAATTACTAGCAAGTTAAACCCTCAGGATTTGCCTGTTCGCCTGGAATTTTGCCAAAAAATGATATCAATGGCCGAAGAAGACAACACATTGATCAATTGTTTGTTCATGTCTGATGAGGCCCATTTTGATCTTAACGGCAATGTAAACAAGCAAAATTGCCGTATATGGAATGAGTCTAATCCAGAAATGCTCCATGAGACGGAACTGCACCCAGAACGAGTCACTGTGTGGTGCGCAGTTTCATCAAGGTGTATTGTCGGGCCGTACTTCTTTGAAGAAAACGGTGTAACCGTTACTGTCAATGGGGACCGTTATTTAAAGATGTTGAAGGAGTTTTTTTACCCAGAACTGCGCCGAAGACGTATACCATTCAACAGCGTTTAGTTTCAGCAAGATGGAGCAACTGCACATATAGCCAGACCAGTTATGGCGGAGCTAAACAAAAAATTCGCAAACAAATTAATTTCTAGGAACTCCACTCTTCGCTGGCCCCCAAGGTCACCTGACCTGACTGCACCAGACTTCTTTTTATGGGGTTATGTCAAGCAAGAGGTGTATAAAACGAAGCCCAGGAATTTAACTGAACTAAAGCAGTCCATAACGACAATAATTGAGGCGATCCCAACTTCAACTCTTCAGGCCGCAATGAATAATTTTTTGACCAGGTGCCGCATATGCGTGGGACAGCGTGGAGGTCATTTGCGGTCAATAATCTTTAAAAACAACTAACTATTTAAAATAAAATTTAATTTTCTAACCAATAAAAAAAAAAAAATGAAATACATCGATTAAAAAAAAAGTTATTTGAATTTCTTATTGTAGCACAATTGGTGCGCCACCCGTATAACAAAATAAAACAGAGATTCTTGTCATATCGACAAACTTTTTTGTGATGTTAACAAAATGTTTGTTGTATCTACAAAAAATCTGTTTTGTAAATGTTTGTCAAAATCACAAAGTTTTTGTTAATTTTTTTTTTTGTCAATTTAACAAAAGATGAACACATTTTTATTAAAATGACAAATATTTTGTTTTGGGGTTGAATTATTTTGTAATATTGATAAAATAATATTATCAGATAGATAAAACTATTTTGTAAGGAAACCAAAAAATTTCTTTTGTGTATGATATAGTTCACACTTGGTTTTTGTTAAAAAATCGATGTAAGATTAACTGCACTTAACAAAAATTGCGTATTGTCCATACGCCTTCACAGATGGTTGCATGTGAGATCGTAAGGACGAAACGCCAATTTTTGTGGACTTAAATCCCAAAAAAAACTATTTTGACAAAATTAATTTTGTGCATTCAACAAAAAAAATTTGTATAATTAACAAAATATTTTGTTGAATTGACAAAACATTTTGTTAATTTAACAAAATATAACAAGAAATTTTTGTTAATTTAACAAAATATTTTGTTAATGTAACGAAGCAATTTTTTACAGAAAATAATTTGTGCGGGTCTAGGTCAATAAAACAAGATGTTACTGGTTAAGCTACGTTTCGAGCATGAATTGAATACGCTCTTTTTCAGGCAATAAACATTAAGGAACCCGTTTTTACAACATTAAGACAATTATAAAATACTCTTCACACTTAAAACAATTTTATGAATATTTTTTTATAACTAGCAAAACATTCCAAAAAACAAAACTAGGTACCCAATTTCACACAAAAAGAACAATTAATAACAAATAATTCCCACATATACAAAACAATTTTGTTAATTTGACAAAATACATAATTTTGTTAATTTAACAAAACAATTTTGTTAATTTAACGAAACAATTTTGTTAATTTAATAAACAAATTTTGTTTATCCGATAATAATAAAAAAATCAATAACACTAACAAAAAAAATTGTTAATACAACAAAAGAATTGTTAATATGACAAATTAATTTTTTAAATTCTACGAAATTTTGTCATATTGAAAAAATATTTTTGTTATTTCAACAGATTAATCTGTTAGCATAACAAAATAATTTTGTGGATACAACAAAATATTTTTTGTTACCTCAACAAAAGTCTGTGATTTTTATCAATTTGACAAAACTTTTTGTTGGACGTATATTGACAAAACTTTTATCAGATCGACCTACATTTTTGTCATATATACCTATATTTTATTTTCAGTGTAGGGAATCACCGAAGACCCTTAACTACAGAGACTGAAAGAAATAGGTCCAGTTGTTTAGGCGGTAGTGAGAGGTACAGACATACAGACACACTGAAACATGTTTTTTGTGTACTAATTTTTTTTATTTATTTATTTATTTATTTATTTAGAATGCCTTATGAGATGAATCTCGTAACAGGCTGTATAGTTACTACAATAATGTTTATGTAATTATGTAATTTTAAAAAGTGTTAAATATAAGTACAATAAGTATTTTTGACAATGGGAACAACAAAAATTTTAATAAAAAGTGGAAATTTAATCATCAAGCAACAATTGAATAGCAAAAAAGAAATTTGTATGACATACTAAGATACCGTAGAGACAAAAAATTAGAAAAGACAAATTTCATTCTTACAGTTTACCCTATTGATATATATTAAAGTAAAGAAGAGCAATAAATGTCACATGAAGCTTAAGCTTATTGCAATCTTAAATTCACCACACCGACTTAGGTGCTATTATATATTTATGTTTAAGATCAGTCGGAATAAAGAGAGCTTAACGCAAAGATCGCGGGTGTTGTCTATTCTTTTTTGCGATCCCTCCTATTACCTGGGTCCCCTCTTTTACTCGTACATATTAAGTGGCGACGAGGATGGGATACGAACCCACGCGTGCAAAGCACAGATTCATATTAAGGAAGATGCAAAACCTATTTTTTGTAAACCATATACGGTGCCCTATGGGCTCAGGGAAAAAGTAGAACAGGAGCTAGAAAAAATGGTTGATGCAAACATTCTGAGACCCATTCGGCATAGCAGTTGGGCGTCCCCTATCGTTGTAGCACCAAAGGAAAATGGACAAATCAGGATTTGCGTAGACTTTAAAGTCAGTGTTAACAAATTTGTAGTTACCCATCATTATCCGCTGCCTAGGATGGACGATATTTTCGCATCCTTAGGAGATTCTTCAGTTTATTGCGTCCTGGACCTAGAGGGTGCGTATCAACAATTGCTAGTGACGGAAGCTTCTAAGGAATTGTTAGTCATAAATACGCATCGGGGGTTATATCAATTCCAAAGACTTCCTTTTGGTGTTTCTTCAGCTCCATCAATTTTCCAGGAAACCATGGATAAACTCCTTAGCGGATTAGAACGAACCAGCTGTTACTTGGATGACGTTCTTGTAGGAGGTAGAACGTATAGAGAGTGTCAACAAAACCTGATTTTAGTGATGCAGAGGTTAGAAAGGCACAACGTTAAGGTTAATGGGTCTAAATGCAAATTTTTCGAAACAACGGTAGCATATTTGGGTCATGTAATAAATAAGGAGGGGATTCTACCGAATCCTGAAAAAGTCAAAGCCATTTTACATGCACCAGAACCAACTAACATTACTGAGTTGAAGGCGTACTTAGGGCTAATAAATTTTTATGGAAAATTCATCCCTAATTTGTTGTCCGAATTATATGAGTTGTACAAATTGATCAGGAAGGAAAACAAATTTGACTGGAATGACAGGTGCCAAAAATCTTTTGAAACAAGCAAACACTTACTTTTGAATAATGGGTTACTGGCACACTATGATCCAAAAAAAAACGATTGTTTTATTATGCGATGCGAGTCCTTATGGTATAGGAGCCGTCTTGGCCCATGTTATTAATGGTATAGAACGTCCAGTCATTTTTGCGAGTTGTTCCTTATCAAAAGCGGAGAAGAACTATTCTCAATTACACCTTGAAGCGTTGGCGATAATATTTGCGGTAAGGCGGTTCCACAAATATATCTATGGTCATGAGTTTACGATTGTCAGCGATCACAAGCCCCTTAAGGAGATCTTCAATCCAACTAAAGGGACTCCAGCAGTAGCAGCGGCGCGGCTTCAGAGGTGGGCTATTTTCTTAGGAATGTACCGATACAAAATAGAATACAGAAAAGGATCGAAACTGGCACAAGCCGATGCATTATCTCGTCTTCCTCTTCAAGAAACCTCAAATGTGGACGTAGGTTATATCAACTCAATCGCGATGGTGGATGACCTACCCATAGATAGTAAGGTCGTTGTCAAATATACACGCAGAGATAAAGAGTTGGTAAGAGTAATCAGCCATATAAGGGACAATTGGAAATCGGGAAAGGAAGTTGGACTTGACTCGTATTGGGAAAAAAGATTTGTTTTGGAAGTTGAAAACGGATGTTTATATTACGGACATCGCATGGTAATCCCTATAATTCTGAGGAATAAGATACTAGAAATTCTACACGAAGGACACTGTGGTATAGTACGAATGAAAGCTCGTGCGAGGTCTTATGTCTGGTGGCCAAAAATAGACCAGGATATTGAGCAACGCGTAAAATCTTGTGAGGCATGTGCATCAACACAGAGAGTTGGCAAATCATCCGACTTTGTTTCTTGGACAAAGGCTCAAAAACCATTCGAGCGAATACATCTGGATTTTTTTCATCTTAAGGGGACAAAATTCCTTATTTTAATTGATGCGTTTTCAAAGTGGATAGAAGTAGGAATATTCAGAAATACCGATGCCCTGGCTGTAATTGATTGGCTCAGATCAAAGTTTGTCACTTTTGGAATTGTGGATAAAATTGTAACGGACAACGGACCCCCATTTAGTTCCAATCTTTTCCGGAAATTTTGCCAGGCAAACTCCATACTTTTGGTTCACTCACCCCCTTATCACCCAGAGTCTAATGGAGCGGCAGAAAACGCAGTCCGAACGGCTAAGTTGGCCCTTAAAAGAGAGGCGATATTAAATCCGGACACAAAAGGCATGCAGAAATTTGTGGACAAGTTTCTACTCAATTTCAGGAACACACCTACGGGAGTTTCTCCAGCCTCATTACTTTTTAAATTTATACCACGGACGGAAATAGATAAAATCAATCGAGGGACAAAATCAAGTGAAATCTACGAAGTTATAGGAGGACCATCTAAAAATAGATACCCTTATGCGGAATGTTCCACATCACAAGTAAAAAAAATTTTTAAGGTGGGAGAAAATGTCCTGTACCGGAATCATTTCAACGAACTTATCAAATGGATACCGGCTACGATTATACAAAAATTGACTAGCGTTATCTATATTATTAAATTAAATGGCGTGATTCGAAATGCCCACGTTAACCAGCTTAGGAAAAGTGATATTCGTGTTTCAAAATACGCCACAAGACCGATTGCATTAGAGACAAATCATCCTGAAGTACCTCAACCTGAAGTGGAAGACATCATTACCCCGAAGAAAATGGCCAGAAAAAGAAAGGTGATATCTCCAAGTACATCTCCTCGGCGTTCAAAGAGGCTAGCAAAGAAGCAAAAAATACAAAAATTAGGGGAAGTCACGAAGAACAAAACCGAGTAAAAGATTTTTTTTTTAGAAAAACCTAACAATTTTTGAATATATACTCAACAATAATAAGTTTTTGAATGAACATTAAACTATTATTTTTAACCTAATATCTATAACTTGAATTACCTATATTTCAAGTAAATTTTTGTAATTTAATTTTTTTTAATGAAGTCAAAACATTTTTTTTATTATTTTTTTTTCTTCATGTAAATTTTTGTAATTTAATTTTTTTTAGTGGAGTCAAAACATTTTTTTTATTATTTTTTTTTTTTCTTCAATGAAGGAAGAGATGATATATATTAAAGTAAAGAAGAGCAATAAATGTCACATGAAGCTTAAGCTTATTGCAATCTTAAATTCACCACACCGACTTAGGTGCTATTATATATTTATGTTTAAGATCAGTCGGAATAAAGAGAGCTTAACGCAAAGATCGCGGGTGTTGTCTATTCTTTTTTGCGATCCCTCCTATTACCTGGGTCCCCTCTTTTACTCGTACATATTAAGTGACAATTAACATTGATCTTTTAAACATTGTATTTAGACAGCAGCATGGCTTTAACATGAAGTTTAAATTTTAAAATATTACATTTCTTGCTTTCATCAGAATAGAATAGATTTATATAAAATTGAGCTGCTTCCATACTTTTTTAGTATATTCTGGCTAGGTGTATGTTATTTTGACTCCTAACGCTGTATTGATGTAAGTTACTTCTTGTAGTCAGCTGGGTGTTTATATTTATATGTACATCCGTAAGCATTATCTTCTGAATGTGACTCATCATATTTATTTCGATTTCATCTTTGACCATTAAAATCTGCAGCTGTTTATAAATCCATCGGGTGTTTGTGAGCGAATCAAATCCGAACAAGTTTTTTAATGCCTTATTCTGCACTACTTGAAGGTTTGTAGAAGGCCATTAACTGCTGTACCCCAAATGTTGATTCCATAGGTTAAATGGCTATGAAAAAGAGCAAAGTACATTGTTTGTTTTAGGTTTTCAGGTATGGTGTATCGGATTCGACCAAAAACTCCAGCAAGCGAAGACAGTTTTTTCTATAGTTTCGAAATGTGGAAGTTCCAATCTAACGCTGAGTCTACGCAGAGGCCAAGATATTTGAAGTCACTGACTCGTTCAACTACATCTTCTTGGTATACAATTCGTAGTCGGGTTTTTGATTTGGTGCATACGATAAACTTCGTTTTGCGGGCGTTTACACATAGTTGTTGCGTGTTCATCCAAGTCTTAATCTTTTTAAGATCAGTATAAATTTGCCGCTCGATCTCTGCAGATGAGCTTGTGTAATACAACAAGCTTATGTCATCTGCAAATAGAACTGGGTGTCCATTCAGTGGGAGGTTTGCAAATTCCTGTACGTATACGCAAAATAGGGTTGGTCCAAGAACACTTCCCTGTGGTACTCCCATTGTAACCGGTTGTCTTTCACTCGTGCAATCGTCTATTTTGATGTACTGAAAATGCTCTAAAAGATAGGATTTAAACCAATTAAAAGAGGAACCACTTACTCCTAGGGCAAATAGCTTTCTCAACAAAATTGTATGGTCGACTGTGTCAAAAGCTTTTGACAGGTCTATGAAGAGTGCACTAACAATACTGCAGTTGTCAGCGCTGTACTCGTGCCTGACTTTTTCCGGAAGCCATATTGTTTAGAGGTTGAGAGATTCTTATGCTCCATATACTCCACTAACTGCTGGTTTACAACTTTTTCAATAATTTTCGATATTGCAGGTAATATTGAAATAGGGCAATAATTATTGAAGTCATCTACGTCACCACTTTTGAAGATAGGGATAACCATGGCTACTTTCATCATCTTTGGAAAATATCCCTCCCTTAATGATTTATTGACTAGTATAGAGATTGGTTTACAAAGCTCTGTACTGCATTCCTTTAATAGTGAAGAAGAAACATTTTCTACATTGTTAGCTCTTGATGGCTTAAGTCCACAAATAATATTTTTTATAAGTTCTGGCGTAGACTTTTCTACTATAAAACTTTTCAATTGCAGTCTGGAGGGCTAGACGATGTTTTGAGTCGGACATTTAGATTTTATTTTTTTGCTAACCGCAGCGAGAAATTCGTTAAGATCATTTTATTTTTTTTAATTTTTTTATTTCGTGAGCAGTTATTGAGCAAACGACGAGCTTTTTCCAAAGCAGTGGCGCCTGATGGACTTATCACTATACTACGTTGGGAAAAATGCCACTTAAAAAACCACAAGCCACTGACTTGTCTTAAAGAATTGTTGTTGTAATTCTTCGCAAAAAGTTGTACTCCTCAACGCGACCGTTGAATCCCACTGCTGTTGTTATATACATCAGAACAGAGTGTTGGGATGCGGCATTGATCCCGGTAGAAAAATAGAAAAAAGAAAAATACCAAATGAAGAAATAATAACACAGTCGAAAATTAAGATAATCGAAATTTATTATTTCTTATACTTAGCGACGATGTCTTACCTCGGAGAGGGTTAGTAGAAAAAAGAGAATGAGTAAAAGTAAAAGGGCCACAGGAAGGATCGTTTGACTAGGTAATCACACGATAACAGGTGTATTTGCAAGTCAAACTGCCCCCTGCGGTTTCATAACGTAAAATAAAGTTAAAGCTGATAACAAAATAAAGGTAGATAATGTAGAAAGCTTATAACAAAATAAAGGTAGATAATGTAGTTTATTTTTGGCTTAAACATTGCCGCCCGCCTTGCAGTAATATAACTGCAAAATTCAAAAACAAAAATTAAAAACTAATCCCTATATCTGAAATGCGATTTCAGATTGGGAACCATTTCATTTTCCGAAGGGGTTCCACTCACTCCGGAGAAAGGAATGTTAGTAGGGGACAGCTAAACTAACCTTAAAGAAAAAAAATAATGGATTTACAATAATTCAGATATGTAATAAATAGATTAAATATAAAACATAATGTATATATGATTTCAATAATATGTGTTCAATATGCTAATAATTACAAAAATATATTAGGGGGTTTAAAGTACGTGTACTTCATAATGTTCAAGTGCAATTCACAAACATATTCAGCTTCTGCCTAATATGCGTAAATGTATATAAATGTAATGAAAAAAAAATGATAAAAAAAATTATATTATTCAGTAGGAATAACACATAACTTAACTATTGGTCTAGTTATTTCACCTTGCTGTGTTTGAATCCTAGCCACACGCACCCTTCCGTCGTTGCCTGGAAAGACTTTCGTAACACGACCTAACCGCCACTCATTGGGTGGTAAATTTTCTTTTCTTACCACTACTATATCTCCAGCTTCTATGTCTCGTTGAGGAAACTTCCACTTATATCTTTTATGCAATTCTTTGAGGTATTCCTCTTTCCACCTTTTGCAAAACGTTTGATGCAGGAATTTTAGTTTTTCCCACCGATTTATTAAAGAGATAGGAGATTCTTGAAGATTTGGTTCAGGTATAGATAAAAGCGGTCTTCCAATAAGGAAGTGTCCTGGAGTGAGGGAGAGATTCTCAAAAGGATTTTCAGTTATTGCGCTGATTGGACGGGAATTAAGACACGATTCTATGCGGCACAGCAGTGTTGTGAATTCTTCGAAGGTGTACTTGTAAGAAGTAGCAACCTTCTTAAAGTGGGTCTTAAAGCTTTTTACTCCTGCCTCCCACAGACCGCCCATGTGAGGAGCACCAGGTGGAATAAAATGCCAAGATGGCCAATTATTGTAACCATTACAAAATTGCAAGGCTGATTCTTTAAGACTGGCTTTAAAATCTTCTTTCAGAGCTCGATTAGCTCCAACGAAGTTGGTTCCGTTGTCGGAATAAATGTCACGAGGAAGACCTCTTCTTCCAACAAATCGATAAAAGGCAGCCAAAAATGAAGGAGTGGATAGCTCTGTAGTTCCTTCTAAATGTATGGCTTTTGTGGAAAAGCATACAAAAATGCAAACGTAGCCTTTAGTTATCCGACAACTGCGTCCGAAATATGTTTTGATTTCGAAAGGACCAGCAAAATCTATTCCAACTTTTGAAAATGGGTTTGAAAAGTCTGTCCTCTCTGGAGGTAAGGCGGCCATTAGTTGGGAGCGTTGCTGTTTCTTGTGAATTACACAGATTTTACATTTATGTATTCGAGTTTTAATTAAATTCTTGAGTTTAGGTACCCAATATTCTTGTCGAATTAAAATAAATATTAACTGATTGCCTCCATGTAGAGTTATCTCGTGCATAAAATCAACAAGAAGTTTGGCAAAGATCGAATTGTATGGCAAAATAATTGGATACCTTTCAGCCCAAGTGAGACTTGAGTTCACAAGTCGACCGTTTACTCGCATGATACCTTTTAAATCGAGAACTGGATTCAGGGTTAGCAGTTGACTTGATTTATTGACTGATTGATCGGATTCTAAATTTTTATATTCAGAAGGGAAATAAGTTCTTTGAGACAGCGAAATGAGCCTTTCTTTAACATAAAGGATCTCACTTCTCTGAATATTTAAATTTGTATAAATTGGTTTAACCTTGAACCGTGGGCTCGAGAGGGTGTAAAACCGAAATATATAGGATATTACTCTTAGTGCCTTTGGGAAAGAGGAAAATCTTTGAAGTATATCTTCAGAATTATTCGTAGAAGTGTGAAAGGATTTTATGGGCTTAGACTCAAGGTCAGCTTCGTTGACAGATGAGCGAGTGGAGCACGGGTAAGGCAGTGAATTGGTGCGTAGCCAAATCGGACCATGCCACCACAAGTCATTGTCAAGAAGTTCACCAGGAGCCATCCCCCGAGTAGCTAAATCTGCCGCATTGTCGGCTGATGAAACGTGTCTCCACGGAATATCTCCTACATTATTTTTAATTAAGCTCGTTCGATTAGCTATGAACGTTTGCCAAGAACATGGTGGTTTTTCTAACCATGCAAGAACTATGGAGGAGTCTGTCCATAAATAAACAGAAATGGTTTTGGCATTAACTATCCCTTGAATGTTTTTCATTAGCTTTGACAGTAGAACAGCACCACATAGTTCCAATCTAGGCAGTGAAATTGTATTGACAGGAGCTACTTTTGTTTTCGCACACATGAGTTGACATCTTATATTCACAGAAGAATATATCACCTTCACAAAAATTGCAGCGGCATACGCTACCTCCGAGGCATCACAAAACCCATGAATTTCAACTGTGGCTAAAGAATCTGTTCCTAGCCATCTAGGGATTTTTAGTCTTGAAAGTTCAGTGAAAGTCCTTGTAAAAGATTCCCAAGCAGATAGTGAATGAGGTTTTAAATTTTCATCCCAAAGCGTTTTATCTTTCCATATCTGCTGCATAAGAATTTTAGCTTTAATTATAACAGGGGCAGTCCAACCTGCAGGGTCGAAGAGCTTAGCAATATGAGAAAAAACCTCTCGCTTAGTACAAGCAGATGAGAAAGATATGGGGTTTATTTTAAAATAAAAGGAATCCGTTTTGGCATTCCAAAACACCCCAAGTGTTTTAACAGAACTTTGGTCTGTTAAGTTGAGAAAGAGGTCATTTAAAATTTGATCTTTTGGTATGTGGTCTAATAGAGATCTATTATTGGCTGTCCACTTTCTTAGAACAAAACCAGCTGATGCGAGAATCGAAATTATTTCTGATTGTGCTTGAAGAGATTGCTCTAAAGTGTCCGAGCCGGAGAGCAAATCGTCAACATAAAAATCGTTGCGCAGCATTTTCGATCCTAAGGGATATTTTGACTCTTCGTCATCAGCAAGCTTTAACAAAGTGCGTATTGCTAAGTAGGGTGCACAGTTAACACCGAAAGTGACCGTTTGTAATTCAAAATCTTCAATAGATTTGTTAGATGATGTTCTGAAAAGGATTCTCTGATATGAGGTCTGAGAAGGATGAATGCGTATTTGCCTATACATCTTGGCAATATCTGCGTTAAATACGTATCGATAGGTACGCCAACGTAGCATAAGTGAAAGTAAGTCTTGTTGCAAGCTAGGACCGGTGTGAAGAACGTCGTTTAGACTGTTTCCATTTTGAGTTGGATTCGATGCATTAAAGACCACTCGCAGACGTGTTGTTGAGCTTTCAGGCCTAACAACAGCGTGGTGGGGAAGATAATATGACACAGTGTTATTATCGAGAGATACTTCTTGCGAGTAAACTCTTTTCATATGATCAACGTCTAAATACTCATGTATAACATTATTATATTCTGCTTCAAGTAGAGGTGTCTTTTTAAGTCGATTTTCGGATGAAATATAACGTTTTAAACAGATGTTTCTTGAGAGACCAAGTTGCAAATCAATAGGAAATTCCTTTTTAAAGGGCAATTTTACAACATACCTACCATCGGGCTGTCGATAGGTCGATTCAGAATATAAATTTTCGCAGAAGTTTTCTTCTAGCGACATAAGCTTAGGAGTCGAAATCTCTTCTAGTTCCCAAAAACGTTTGATTTCATCATCAAGTGAGACTTGATTCACAAAGGACGCAAATTTTGAAGGCGTGGAATTATTTGGTTTTTGAAGGGGACCAGAAATAATCCAGCCAAAAATTGTATACTGTGCTATCAAACCTTCATATATGTCACGACGAAGTCCTTCTAGAATGATATTCGGATAAATATCAGCTCCAATAAGCAAATCTATTCGAGAAGATTTGTGAAAATGGGGGTCGGCTAGTTGAATCCCAGAGAATTTTGAAAGATCAAATGAATTTATTGATTGAGAAGGAAGTTTCCCTGTTGGGTTATCAACCACGAAGGCTTGTACCGGAAACGTATTAGAGTTCAACTTAGAACCCACTCTAAAATGGCATAACAATTTGGATGTCGTAGCTAGGGTAGCGTTGACTCCAGAAATGGTTGCATTTGTAGGAGTGCAATGAAGATCCAAACGGACTTGAGCAGCTTTTGAAATCAAAGTTATTTCTGATCCCGGGTCTATTAAAGCTCGGAGAGTATGTTTTGTACCCTGGGAAAAGACATTTATTAAAGCCGTGGCTAAAAGAATCTGTTTCGATGACTTCGAAAAGAAAGAACTCACGGTTTGAGGGTTTGATATGGAAGTGGACTGTATATTGTTTAGTTGTGAATCCGTATTTGAATCGGATTTTGGAAAAGAATTCAAGTTTTGGCTTATTTCATTAGTTTGAGAATTTGATTCTATCGATGAAGATCTTTGCAAATGCAAAAGCGTATGATGTCGCTTTTTGCAATGGTTGCATGTAAAAAGGCTTTTACACTGGTGTGTAGTATGAAAAATAGATAAGCAATTAAAACAGGCTTTGTTTGTTCTTATAATTTCAATTCTATTCAAAACTGATTTTTGTAAAAACGAAGGACAGACGCGTAAAGAATGTTTACCTTTACAATCCAAACAGGAATCTTTATTTACCTTGGCAAGGTGCGTTTTTAATTTCCTCATTGGCCGTATCTGTGGAACAGAAACGCTCTGTTTAGGATTAGTAACAGGAATATCACTAACCGTTTCAAGCACTTTGTATCGAGATACCAAGAATTTACTCATCGCTTTCCATGTTGGTATCTCTGAAGGATTTTCTAAGCTAGCTTCCCACAACGATAAAGTTTTTTCGGGTAAACGACTTGAAACTAAGTATGTTAAGAATGAGTCCCAGGATTCAGTTTTAATCCCGTATGAAGCTATAGCGCTTAGACAGTCGTTTACTTCTCTATTAATTTGCTTAAGGCACTTATCGTTTTCAATTGTACTGTGAGAAATGTTTAATAAAACCTTTAATTGTTTATTAACTAACATCCTCTTATTTTCATATTGTTCCTTAAGAGCATCCCATGCGAGTTGAAAATTGTCATCCGTTAAAGAAAATTTTGATACGATGCTATGAGCATCATCACGAGTCTTCGCTAGAAGATGAAATAGCTTCTGAACTGGACTAAGTTTTGGGTGCTTTATGTAAACCGCAGTAAACATGTCGCGAAACGTTGGCCACAATATGTAATCACCAGAAAAAACACTAGTATCACAAGCAGGCAGTGTCAAAGACCCATGAGAGGCATTTTCGGTTTGTTTGGCAAGAGATCTAACCTGAAGCAGAACTTGAGATACGCCCAAAGCAATATTTTCGGTCTTATCCGGATCAGATTCACAGACACTTGGTGCCGGGTTTAACCTATTAGCTGCATTTAAAATGAATTCCAAGCATGAGATATAAGTTTCTGTAGAAGCCTTGTATTTAGATTTTATTGCACTTAAATTCTCTTGAGATAATGGCTCAACCGTGTTACGAACGCAAATTGCATATGTAGATTTAACATTTGCCCATAAACTAGTAAGTTCTACTTTCCTTGCTTCCAACGAATGAAGCGAAAAGGTATTTATATTAATTTCTTTAATATCCGCGAAATATTCCACTAAATTATCTGCACAAAAAATAAAATTCTCCATTTCAGACATTTTTTTTTTTTTTTTTTTTTTTTTTTTTACTAAAATTAAAGTTTAAACTGTCAAATAACCAAATCTGTACAGAAAGATACGTATGACTTTGATTTTACCCAGAAATATGGAATAACTCTTGCTAAGCTTTGAACTTTATTTAATTAAACTATTTTTATTTTGTTTTATACCCGTTAATTAATTTAACTAGATATATCTGAGATTTTGCACAAGAACTAAATAAAGCACACGTACCTGTTGTCCTCGGCTTATGATAAAAAACTGGTTTTCGTTTATAAGACCTTGAAAAGATCGTGGTGAATATCGCACTAATCTCGCTGTGATCAGGTTAATGATGAGAGAGAGACTTTTTGATGATCATTAAAGTCTATCAGAAAGAAGTCAATTTTTTGATGATGATTTATGTAGATCGAATGAAGTGGTGAATGCATGCAGGTTAATGACGATGATGAGTATTGATGACGATCAATGTATGAATTTTGTGTGGTGACGATGAAGATGCTTATGAAGGTAGTTACTGATAGTTACTAAATTAGCATGTTGATTATGATGGGAAACTTGTTTGGAGATCGCTGATGAAGTAATTTTTCCTGATGGTCGATTTTCCTTATCAGATCGATAAAAATGATGTTTTTTAGCCAAACTTGATGAAATTTTTAACGTAGTTGATTTTTTAATATTTGTCTGGTTATTTAAATATTTCCAGGAGTATGCATCAGTCTTGCGGAGCAGAGCTTGATTATGATTTGGAACGAAATTCCAGGTTTTTCTTTTTCAGGTGCCAAACGAGTAGAATAAAATCGGAGATTTTTAGTAATTTGGCTCGATTATAGGACCATATGTTGGGATGCGGCATTGATCCCGGTAGAAAAATAGAAAAAAGAAAAATACCAAATGAAGAAATAATAACACAGTCGAAAATTAAGATAATCGAAATTTATTATTTCTTATACTTAGCGACGATGTCTTACCTCGGAGAGGGTTAGTAGAAAAAAGAGAATGACTAAAAGTAAAAGGGCCACAGGAAGGATCGTTTGACTAGGTAATCACACGATAACAGGTGTATTTGCAAGTCAAACTGCCCCCTGCGGTTTCATAACGTAAAATAAAGTTAAAGCTGATAACAAAATAAAGGTAGATAATGTAGAAAGCTTATAACAAAATAAAGGTAGATAATGTAGTTTATTTTTGGCTTAAACACAGAGTTACCATTATCATTCTAAATTACAAGCAAGGAGCTTATTCAGTGGATTTTATTAAGGAGCTTTTGGGATTTGAAGCTTTTTAGAACAAGTTTTATGAAGTTGAGTATATGTTGAGTGTTGGCGACTTATAATGCAAACTAAGGAAACCTTGCGAGAGCTTAAAAGGCGACACACTTATGCAAGCCCATGAAACCAGAGTCAGAGGCAAACGTCCTCTTTTCCCTGTACTGACAATTTTTCTTGAACAGAGTATAGGTAGAAAATGCATTTGACTTAACCTTCTTTCTCTCTTCAAGAAAATGTCTACATAGCTAAGCAAAGAAACCAAACTTCCTCTTTGCATAATCTCAAGTTTGAATAAATAATTTTGCTCTAAGACAAACTGTAAAGTAATGATTTTATGACCTTTGACCTTCCAGTTTATGTAGTGTATACTATCAATGTCAATACTAAATTTTAGCCTTAAATATAATTTCTTCTTTGAAAATCTGTTCTTAAGTGGATTGCATACATGTTGGGATATAAGTTTATTTTGATATTGAAGTAAGTATTTTTTTATATGATTGTACCTTTTATCCCACATGAATAAATAAGTTATCTCAAAAGGGAACTCAATATCTCAGAGGATGTAGTAAAATCTAATAAATTTGTGCAAGTAAGTTTAAAATAAATTTAAATCTAAAATACGAAGATAATCTGAAGATGGATATTCTTTTATAGGTAAGAGTCCCCGAAGGATATTAAATTTCGAATTATTTATTTCCATAGCAAACGATTCAGGAAGGCGTAGCATACCAGTGGGGGTTAATAATTTCAAAGACGAATCACGTTGATTCCCATTTGCGATTGCAGCATATGGCACGCTTGTAGTGCTCAGCTCTACATTGCCTGATACCCAAAGTGGAAAACAGCCACAGATGGAGAACAACATTTGTCCAGCCTGTTGCTAAAAAGGCGACCCTTCTTCCGCCTCTTCCTTTCGACCAATTGCACTTACGTCTCTTCTTTCTAAGGCCATGGAATCTCTGATAAATCATCAGCTCAAGAAAGATTTTTAATGAACGGCAATACTGCTTTCGCAGGAATCGTTCCACTGGCGACCTGATGGCATATCTCATCGAAGAGTGGAACAGATCTTTACATTGTTTTGGATAAAGTAAAACTATTGGGCTTGATGTTTCTAAGGAATTTGATAGAGTTTGGCATCAGGCTCTCTTATCATAAATGGGTGCATTTGTTATCAAAGAAATTCTCTTCTTTGTATTAGAAACTACCTTCTAGATCGTTCAATACATGTTGTAGTTCTGGTGTTTCGCAGAACTCCATTTTGTCTCGAGCTCTCTTCCTCATTTTTATAAATGATCTCTTGTCTGAAATTTCTAATCCACTTCACTTCGAAATATTGAGTTTTCAAAAAAAATTTTGAAAATGTTTTTAAGAACTTAAAAAAAAATGAAAATTCGTATACGCACTAAAATTTCAACTTTGGAGGAGCTTCATAATGATTAAAACCGGTTGTACTGTTTTCGAGAAAATCAAAAACAAAAAAATGGTTCCAAGGGGCTTCCAAAAATAAACATTTTTTGGACTTTTTTTCAACCATTACCTAGATTAAACTAAATGAAATTTTATGAATTTTTTTTAAAAGTTCTGTGGGACAGTTTTTGAGAAAAAAAAATATTTATAAAATTTCGAAAAAAATCGTATGACAGGTACCGTTATATTTGGCCTTAAAAAAAAAGAAAAAAAAAAAACTGTGGGGGAAAAAATTCAAAACGATATCTAGGTACCAAGTTTAACGAAAATCGGTGGAGCCTTTTAGGCTGTAGTCGAACAGACAGACAGCCAGACAGAATTGCGAGACCCACTTTTTTCGTCTTCGCTATCATCGTAATGTCAACTTTGATCAAAATCTCGAGTTCGGCTTTTTTACGAATGCGTTATTAATTATAAGTCGCAATTAAAAACAACAATACCAAAACAGGAACAGAGAACCGTCAATCGGAAACAAAAAAACTTGTAATAATCAATTGAACTTACATTACGGTTTCTACTAGATTGTCACATCGGATTGTGTCCGCGGACGATTTGTTTGAATCGCTAATAACGGGGGACTGTTCTTGCTATCGCTGGTTAAAAAAAAAGAACTTCAAAATTGAACTATTCATTCCACTGGTGTTTGCTGTATTTTAGTTTGCAATATTAATAAAACTACCTGTCTACGGCCTTGGCTCTGATGAAAGCATCGCATCCCATCGATCAGCGAAATCAAGCATCGTTGCGCGCGGTTAGTACGTGGATGGAGGACCGTTCAAATACAAACCGTGTGCTGTTGACATGTGTTTCTTCTGTTGTTCTTTCTTTCTGTATGTCTCTCTTTTGTATTGTATAAGCCGATGGTCTGAGTTACCAGTGCTTTCAGTGTCTCTACTTCGTAGATTTATCCTCGGAGTAGTGGAATATGTAATGTAATGTAATAAAACTACCGGTTTAACAATTTAATTTAAACGAAGAAAACTTTCATGGATTATTTCACGCGACTGATGCTTCAAGAAAAAAATTAGGCCGGTAGCCGGATATAAGCCATAGGCAAGCATGAACTGCATGTAAAAGTGACCGAATACACAAACATCATACTCACACACCCATAACAATGAGCACAAGCTTCTCTCGATAAACCTTCTAAGATTATTTATTCGGTAGCATCAGCGTTGTAGATGTGGTAGGATCGTACTTTTTTACGAAGGCAATTTACTTGTGGTACGGTGGCATTAAAATGTTCAATATGGCACGATTTTTTATTTAAATACTTAAAGTTAATCATTGCATACTTTACTAGATATTTAAAGAAATTTTGATATGGCACCCTGTTAGGGTAAGTACAAGTAGGTACTGACCAAAACTTCAAATTTTGGAACTCCTATTCTTGAATATTTGAATTATGAAACCTTTTTTTTGAAAAGATATGGGGAGAGTACGATAACTTGGCCGCCAAGATTTGATAACGGGTTTTTGTAGAGGGGTCAAAAACAAGCACTTTTTACTACGGGAGGGGGGGGTCTATCTCCCCCCGTTTAGGAGGTAGGGGCACTTTTAGAAAAAATGGTTTAAATTGAAAAAAAAAAAAATATTAAAAAACAACGGCAACACCTACAATAAAGTGCTATACTGCGTTTGAAAGCCAGAAGATTTTTCTATAATCCTGCATAAAAATTAAATTACTCATGTCAATGGTTTTTGAGAAATTCGCATTTAAAGTCCAAATTTTAATAAAAAAAAACGTGAAAAAAAAGTTTAGACCGATTGTTTTCAAAATTGTGAAATGAAATTGTAAATTAGCTTATATGTGTTTCATGTATCTATCAGTTCTTAATCTTACTTACAATTTCATTTCAAAATTTTGAAAACAATCGGTCTAAACTTTTTTTTCACGTTATTTTTTCAAAATTTGGAATTTAAATGCGAATTTCTCAAAAACCATTGATATGAGTAATTTAATTTAAATGCAGGATTATAGAATAATCTTCTGGCTTTCAAACGCAGTATAGCACTTTATTGTTAGTGTTGTCGTTGTTTTTTAATATTTTTTTTTTCAATTTAAACCATTTTTTCTAAAAGTGCCCCTACCTCCTAAACGGAGGTTTTCTCAAAAACCAGAAGACATAGAACCATGCGGTTTTTTGTGTTCAATTAAGAACTGATAGATACATGAAACACATATAAGCTATTTTACAATTTCATTTCACAATTTTGAAAACAAACGGTCTAAACTTTTTTTTCACGTTTTTTTTATCAAAATTTGGACTTTAAATGCGAATTTCTCAAAAACCATTGACATGAGTAATTTAATTTAAATGCAGGATTATAGAACAATGTTCTGGCTTTCAAACGCAGTATAGCACTTTATTGTAGGTGTTGCCGTTGTTTTTTAATATTTTTTTTTTTTTCAATTTAAACCATTTTTTCGAAAAGTGCCCCTACCTCCTAAACGGGGGGAGATAGACCCCCCCCTCCCATAGTAAAAAGTGCTTATTTTTGACCCCTCTACAAAAATTCGTTATCAAATCTTGGCGGCCAAGTTATCGTACTCGTGCCAAAGATATAAATGTATGTAGAAGAATTTATGGCACGAAAATAAAACTTTTTTTTTTTTAAGAAAATGAATCCTTATTTTTTTTGATTCCACATGTTTCGGAGGGGGCTTGAACCCCCAAAACCTCCACTTGCGTTCGCTCCCGTATAAGACTCATGGCGTTAAATGTGAATGCACGCACATACGACTTAAAAATCGTAGCGATTATAAAAATAAAACAAGTTCATTTTTTCAAGCGGTTGTTTTGTCGCAAAATAAAATAGATCAAATGAATTTAAATAATCCTGCACGCACTTGCGAATCTTTAATAAAATTAATTCTTGTCGGTATTAAAATGGGTTTCATTAAGAAGTGTTGTTTAGTGGCTCTTATGTTACGTTTAAAGTCTACTCAAAATCGTAAGAAAAGTATTGGGTGTATTCGCTTATAATTCCAGATTACTTAACGGTCAGTTTCACTAAATCAAACGATAGTTTAAAAGGCCGCTCACAGACATTTGTGCAATACTAAAGAATGATTATTGAATGCTTTAAAGAACTACTGCAACTAGTTGCACAAAATACAAAATGGATACATTCAATATCAATTGAGAAACGATTATCTGTGACATTGATTTAAATTTAAAAAAAATCTTAATCTATTTTAAGTAAGTAATTTATTTATTATTTCGTTTAAGATAGATTTTTAAATTATATACTCTGAATTTTTTAAAGTGTTATTTTATACATGCATGACTATATGCGTATATATTTTTTTAAAACAGATAGAGTGTTTTCCAATCAAAATCATAAGGCACTGCGATTGTTGCTTCTAATGTCATAATTTTCTTTCCGAAGTATGTTTTTCGCTGGGGAGTGTAAAAATGGGACATACACTCATGACATGGAAGCAATCTTCTTTGGCTTTTAAATTACATAGTGTACAAAACTGGTTAAAACTGTCGTTGTATGGAGATCCGCTTAACCTAAAGACCTCACATCTCGTTTTAAAGATCAAAGATATTTCTTTCTAACTAAACGAATCATTGAAGTAGTTTGATTGGATAAAGTTAAGGTTTAGTTGAGATTAAAGATGTCTGCTATCTGACATGGCCTCTACTATATAAAAGCATCGCGTACAGAATTTTCGTGTGATTGAATTATGCTGTTAAGCTGTTCCTTGAGATCAACGAAATTATTTGGATTCAACGTTACATCTTCTCTACTACAAGCGTTTCCTAAATTTTTCCATTTCGGAACCCACCAGTCTTCGTTTCTTAACTCACACATTGCAATTCTTTTCGTCAGTCAATTATCCTGATGAGACAACACCTTTACGATGTAGTCGGCTTATGACTTTAAAGTGTTAGTGAAAATTTTGGGCAGTCCTGTTTCCAGCTATAAGGAAAAGTTCGGTGTTTTTAATGGAAGATAAATAAAATGCACGACTGGATCGCACGAAATTGCTCTTATGTAAAAGTACTTTGGAATTTAGGATACATTTTATAAATATAAAACATAGATTTAATGAGATAATAATGTTCAAATGCATAAAATTGCCGTCTGGTTTCCGGAAAAGTATGAATTTATGCAAATAAGCTTTAAAAAATCGTTTTATTATTAAATGAATTTTTTATATAAGAAATTAGAGCCGTTAATGAGAAAGTCGAAAATCAAAAAAACGGGTCTATGGCAGGTACCCCTAATAACATTTTGCCCCAAAAATTTGTTTGACTAAAATGTAGCCTATGTTCATAATATCACACCTACATTTTTTTATCAAAATCGTTAGAGCCGTTTTTGATATAAATAAGATTTTGCATTACGGGTGTATGGGGGGTACCATTAGTTTTGGAGCTAAAAAAAAAACTTTCAATTTCTCCTCTAGGGAATTACCGAAGACCTTTAACTACCGAGATTGAAAGAAATAGCTCCAGTGGTTTAGGCTGTAGTGAGAGGTACAGACATACAGACACACTGAAACATGTTTTTTGTGTACTAAATTTTCCTTAAAATTTTTATAAAAAAAATTGATATGCAAATTGTTAGTAGATACTTAATAAAATACATTTTAAAACGTAATTTAAAAATTTAATCGTGTATCGGTTTTCAAGATATTGAATTTTCAAAAAAAAAAATTGTATTATTTTTTTAAAAATCCAAAAAATATTTTTTCGAAAAAATTTTTAGTTTATATTTTTACAAATGCAAAGCAGCTCCCGCATAAAAATGTTGGTTAAAATCGTTAGAGCCGTTGGTGAGAAATTCGAAAATCAAAAAAACCGTTCTATGACAGGTACCCCTAATAACATTTCCCCCCAAATTTTTTTTTCACCAAAATATAGTCCATATCCATAGTATCACACTTAATTTTTTTTTATCAAAATCGTTAGAGCCGTTTTCGAGATAAATAAGATTTTGCATTACGGGTGTATGGGGGGTACCCTTAGTTTTGGAGCTAAAAAAAAAATTTCAATTTCTCCTCTAGGGAATCACCGACGACCCTTAACTACCAAGTTTGAAGAAAATACCTCCAGTAGTTTAGGCTGTAGTTCGAGGTACAGACATACAGACAGACAGACGGAATTGTCGGACCCACTTTTTTCATCTTCGCTATCATCGTAAAGTCAATTTTGATCAAAATCTCGAGTTCGATTTTTTTTCCAAATGCAGAACTTGCCCTATAGTACCTATATCGCAAGTAAAAAGTTTCTTCAAAAAACCTCTATGGAACTTTTCTATCGTCTCGTATTCGTTGATTCCCCATACCTGAGCAGCGTAGCAAAGTGAACTTTTAACAACAGCCTCAAATACTTTGTATTTCGCTGACAGAACTATCCCTTGATTTGGAAAAATGTTTCTCCACGAAAGATTTAACAGACCTTGTGAAGTTTTTGCTCTAATCAAAACGTGTTTATCAAGATTCACTCCCAGGTACCTGTAGTCGTTAACTAGTTCTTAAGGATTACCACTGAAGGACCAATTTAATATGTAGTCTGAATCCGAACAGATTTTGAGAAAACCATTACTTTCGATTTGTCCGCATTAGCTCCCACTTTCCACATTGCTATTTTACTGTAGCAAATGTGTGCACTCATACTCGTATTAAAAGTAAAGTGTTTTATTTGTTTGCGATTAAATAATCACGCGACAAAAATATCACAAGTGAGTGCATGACACTAATTTGGGGCGACCGTCTTGGAGTTAATCGTCTTGACAAAAAATCGTAAGTGCGTTTTTAGCCTTACTCATTTACGAGTATCTATGTACATATACTCGTATATTCATATGTACATACAGAAAAAGGGAAAAAATACATAAATGGAAATAAGGAAAATGTTAGTAAAATTGGTCAAAGGATGAATTATTTACACAGAAGCGAAGCAATCAAACAAAATTGATTCTTCTTTCTGGCAAAGGAATAACATCCTATATTTTTTGTATATGTGTGTAGTGTACATAGTGTAGGTGTAAATGATGTGGGTCTATGTTTTTTTTTCATAGAACCTTTCACTTTCATAGTCACCTACATTTTTCTACGCATTATCAACTTTTTAGTTCAAAAAGTACTGATTCAACACTTTAGTCTAAGCAATTTTATGGATGTATGCTCTACGAATATATACAGACAATAAATATATGTAAGTATAGATAGAAAATATACGAGTAGTAGGTATACATATTTAGATAGACTGAAGTTGCTTCAAGAACTTTAAAAAAGTACTCATCCATGTTTCATAACAAGGATTGAACAATCGATATGCTTGATATGAATGGAAATTGAGTGCAAGCTGAGGAAAATCGAATATTTCCCGGAAAAGCTCCCACTCGCAATGAAATATTCATGCTCAAACAAAACCATGGGATCCATATATGTATGTACATAAGCCAGCAGTGAGTGTATGTACCTACCTGTACATTTCCTATTCATTTTACTTTCACAAAACGAGATTTTGAAATAAGGACTGGCATAATAATTGATGGATTGTCTTCTCATCGTATTAATATAAGAGGATGTAGGTATGCACTCAAGCAGTAGCCGTTGGTTGGGAATGGAACAGTACATTTTTACCACTATGTCCACTCTCAGTGGAACTATTTTGGCAACTTTCGTATCTGCTCATGTGCCTGCTTAAAATTCTAGGTTATAATGGTGTTTAGAAAATCGATTTATCATAACTAGCAAGCCTCGCCCTCGACATTTGAATGTCAATTTATTACATTATTCCGTAAGAAAACAGGCATTTATTCTCAAAATAGGTATCAATTAGTTTTTGAAACCCTCTACCGCATACGAACCCAAATATGGCTTTTCACTTTTATGTCCGATTTTCTGCTTATTCTCACAAAAAAAAATCTTTACATTGCACAATAATCTTCTATGAATTTCTGAGAACACATAGCAGTAATTTTTGTGATGCAAGAGTGACAAACAGCAAGGAAGATATTCCTGCTTGTAAGTTAGTGGATTGCTTTGCTTGTTGTCATTGAAAACAAACGCGAGAAAAATGTTCTGATTTTAAAAAACAATGGCGCAAAATTTTAAACATTTAAAACCTACTCTAAATCAATTTTAGAATGGGAGTCGACTCTAAATATTGAGTATAAAACGAGAATCGACTTTTTGTTAATTTTAAAGGACATAAACTATACTTTAACGTTAAAGCGCTCGTCTTACTTTAACAGCAGCAATATGCTAGTTTATCTTTTAAAAGTATACTTTATCCATATTGACAATGGTCATTTCATACCAAAGGAAATCGAAGAAAAAATGTTTACTGATGTTTTATTCGATTTTTTAAAGATGTTGTTTGTAAATAGACTGAATCACTGAATATTATAAATTCGAAACAATCGTACGAAAGTGCTCTACGATTAACAAATCTTTACATACAAATGTACATATCTTATGTATGCACGCGCGCCGAGACGAGTATAGCTAAATGAATCTGCACCGTGCAACAACACATTGAGTTCTTATGCTGTGAATTTGCGATTTTTACTTTATTTCCATCTAAAATAATGTAAATAACTTGTAAACAATCAAAATCTGTAACGAGGTACGTAGTATATTAAATGTACTTTTTTCGGCGAAAAATTATTTGGTTTATATTCGTCTGTTCTGTTTACTTTTTGTTGTGTTTTTGTAGTTGTGTGAGTTGTGTATCTGTCAAATTAAAGGGGCCGACCCATAGAATCCGTTGCGTCCGTTGCCGTGCCGTATTCAACTGACAGCTTGATTAAATATACGCTTTTTCATAAGAGACGACCAAAAGGCGTCGCATGCGACGGACGCAACGGAACAAGTAGCCTAACTTTTAACTTTTCTCTCCGGCAAATGCGGTGACAGCCGTTGTCATCAGCAATTTGAAGTTTAATGTTTTTGCTAGTGATGGGGTGAGACAAACTGCTACCTTAGAAATGTTACTCTAGTTGTGATTTATACTGCCAGTGGAATAGCAATAAGAGTCCATTGGCATTAACGATAAAGTTTTAAAATTGATCCGTGGTTAATGAAAGGGTACACAAAATTGATTATATATATATATATGTTATTTATATATGCTTAAATATCATAGAGATCTTTTGTACAGAGAAAAAGTGAAGCTTTACGACCATTTTGTTGGAGGCAAAAAATGTAAACAATGGAAATAAATGCATTTAACAAATTGAACAAATAAAAATACTTAATTTTAGAAAAAATCACCTCCGCAAAAAAGAAACAGCACACAAAACACAATAGAATTGTTGTTGTATTTGCCTCCACCAAAATGGTGACCTAGCGATTTTGTTTATCTAGGTATATATTAAAATCTATGGTTTATACGTATTAGTTACCAATATTTTCAGCCATAATTCTGACAAGATTATGATTATTGGCACTATACTTCATTTTGTGTCAAAATATCTCAGCCAAAACATGCTGACAACCTGCCACAACAAATGAAAATTCTCATTCATTTTGGCAGCGTGTCAATATTCAATCAGATTGATGTGCTTAATGGTTTGAATGTAATTTTTGACACTTTTCAATGCAAAAGAAATAGACAGCATGCTGTTTTTTTAGCGCGCCAAATTGGAAAAAGTTGTGTTTTTGTAAAATAACTTCAGATTTGATGTCAAAATGATTGAACATGTGATAAATTAGGTAACTTATTTTTAATCATACCATAAAGTAACAACAATATGAGGCCAAACCTCACACACATTTACTACGTTTACACGACCGCATCTTCAATAAGACGTTGGATTAACAGAGCTTTCGATTCGATTCAGCTTGTTTAACCGGACCGAATCGAATCGGATAATCCTACTTCGATTCGATCTAGGTATACACGCACTAATTCTGAACCAATCACGATTCAATTCGTTTTGTAAACGTAGTAATTGACATCCCTCCAAAAGCTAATTTGAAAAACACTACTTTATTTTCAGAACGCAAAACTAGTTTTGAAATCCGCTAATCACAATATATTTCATACATTAGAAAATTTATCTTCTTTTGAAAGCAAGACTTCTGTATCAAAACTATTTTTTGAATGAGGTTGCCCCCCCTAACCGAAATCCCCTACTAACTAAAATCCTGCGTACATCCTTAAACATAACTGAAATCACTTATAAAGCAGAACCAAAACCTGCTACTGAATAACACTAATTGAACCACTCTCAGTGATACATAAGCACATCCCTAGTACCGCTTCACTTTTTCTGGGGTTGGCTACGTTTTCCCGCAAAACGATTTCCCGCGTCACGTTTTCCCGCGTAACGTTTGCCCGAAAATCATTTTCCCGCAACTCGCTTTCCCGTAAAACGATATCCCGTATCACAGTTTC
This sequence comes from Chrysotoxum bicinctum, assembly GCA_911387755.1. Lineage (NCBI taxonomy): Eukaryota > Metazoa > Arthropoda > Insecta > Diptera > Syrphidae > Chrysotoxum > Chrysotoxum bicinctum. The sequence continues at coordinate 49,046,469 of OU426988.1, read as the reverse complement.
CCGTGTAACGTTTGCCCGCCGATTCCTACTTTTCTTGATATGTACAAAGCGACAGCGCTGTATCAATCACTATTTGGTGATCTGAAACTGACCAGTGAGATTGCTCACACGCTCATACTAACATGAGAGATCACGGAGGAAGAGAGACGAAATAAGTTGCACAATAAAAGGCAGAAGAGATTTAGAAAAAATCTTCAGTTCTTCTTAGACCTGCATAGAAGAAAGACATCGAGAGATGAGAGATGTCTTGTTAGAGGTTTGGGATACCGAGTACATGGTTGTTGGACGCGACGGTGACGTTGGTGGGCTGACTGACGTGGTGGACATAGTAATTATTATTAGTGCACGGGATGGTTGATGGATGGGGTGGTTGGTGCATGAAGTGCGACGATGATGGTGGTTGTGGCGATCGCTTGCAATATTGTTATAGAGATATTTTCTTCAAGGATTGCAATACATCTTAAGCGTTTAATAGATAGATATAATATATTAACTATCGTAGAATAAAGGCTTTACAATGATTTTCTGCATACACATCTTGCACAGGGATAGAAAGTTTATATCTATCTTAGAACTGAAAAATAAATTCAAAATGATGATAAGGGTTTACAAAAAGAAAAAAGAATTTATTTGAATGAAAACTACGTAGAACACCTTCATTTGATATTTTTGAATTTATGGTATGGACTTCTTTTAAGAAGTCTGTTAACTAATGTAATTTGACAGATAATCAAATTGTTTATTATTTAATATGTAGTAAATATTTTATTTAAAGTATATAATTAATATAAATAAATTAATCAAAAATCAATCAATTGCAATCAATAAATAAACATTGAAAACAAAAGTTAAATAAATAAAAACAAGGAAAGAAAATAAATAAATAAATTAATAAACGAACAAAAATAAATAAATAAATACATGAACAGATAAATAAATACATAAATAGAGATTAAAATAAATAAATAACAATTAAATTTACAAACAACGAACAAAAGAATGCACAAATGAATACATTTATTTAAGGGCTTAAGTATTTTTTTTCAGTTTCAGTTAATGTTAAGAGCGAATTTAATTTGCTCAGAGATTAAAATGCGTTTTAAGCTTTTTGGACGCAGAATAGCGTTGAGGCTTGGCATCGCCGTCTGAAAGTTGTGGTCGGGCAAACACATTCTGGCCTATACAAACTTGTTGTGGACCTTTCCAAGGAAACTCTTCTTGCCAAGTTAGCAGTGGAAAAAATACGACGAGGAGAGGAGCCACCTATTACCAAGGCAATGAAGAAGAACGAGCTCCTTCAGACGGTGTTGCAAAGAAAGGCTAGTACTGACAAAGTGCAGTTTCTAAGAAATATAGCCTACAACAGCAATATTGCCTAAGAAATTTAAAAGCAAATATTCACTTAGATTTTTACAATCAATAAATGTCAGGATTCTCAGGATTTTAATTCCATTTTTGGGGCTGTCACCCGCTCACCCAACTCCGTTGCTCCCCTTAGGGTATGTTCAGTCGCCAGGCAGGCGCCCCTGACAATAGTTTTATTGGGCAATAGTACCTTGGGTGGACCGCTTCGCGGGTTCTCAGGATTTTAACTCCCTTTTCGGGGCTGTCACCCGCTCACGCAACTCCGTTGCTCCGCTTAGGGTATGTTCAGTCGCCAGGCAGGCGCCCCTGACAATAGTTTTCTTGGGCAATAGTACCTTGGGTGGCCCGCTTCGTGGTTTCTCAGAATTTTAACTCCCTTTTTAGGGCTGTCACCCGCTCACACAACTCCGTTGCTCCGCTTAGGGTATGTTCAGTCGCCAGGAAGGCGCCTATCTCAGCAGTTTTCTTGAACATCAGTACCATAGGTGGCACCTTAAGTGGTTCAAAGTATTTAAATTTTTATAACCTTGTGAAGTGTTTGAAGCAATTAAGGTCATCCTTTCGAGCGGCTTAAAAAAAACTACGAAAATGCTACCGAGTTAAAAATAATATCCATAATTGAATGAATTAATATCTCATTACAATCTTTTTTAAGCTCTTGAAAGAGCATTTAATAGCTTAAAACCGTCTTAGAAACGTTTTATGCTGTATGGCAGGATCTATTTACCGACATATTTACTGGCATTGGCACCAAAAATAATCTTGGCGCCTTATACGTGAACTACTCTGTTTTCAAAATGGCAGTCCATTTTATATAATTGTGAGAATTACGAAGAACGAATAACCAAATAAATCGAACAATAAAATGTATTTAAGCAGGAGTGACTTCGGAATAAACTCCCTAAAGAAGTGAAGGATTCCATCCAACAGACACTGGCACCAAACACGAATAGAACGATATTCAGCGACACCAATCCAGCGAGTGACCCAGTTGACAGCCCAAACCTGAGCAGCCTAGAAGAAATAGCTGAAAAAATCAGTAGCTTCAGGCCTAAGAACTCAAACGAACCAGATAGACTATCCAAAGAGGATGCCAGAGACAGTCCTGAAGCTTTTAACCAACATCTTGAACAACTGCTTCAATAAGAACTTCTTCCCTTAAAAATGGAAAACTGCAAAGATTGTGGCGATCTAGAAGAAAGGTGTCAGGAACATGATCTCTAACTACAGGCCAATATCACTCTTCAGCAACCTAACCAAGCTCTTGAAAGAGCTGATGCCAAGGAAACTTAAGAAGTTTTGCAGAGAGAACAACTATGTAAATACCTGACATTCAGTTTGGCTTTAGAGAGAAGAACTTAACACTCCACCCGCTTCTGAAGTTCCGGCATGACACCACCAATGCCCTCAACAGTCATCGTGTAACCATCGGAAACTTTCTAGATGTCGAGAAAGCATTCGACAGCGTCTGATTAGACGCTCTTATACACAAACTTCATCTGCTACATCCACCCCCGCCACTAATCAAAATTCTTTTTTCATTTCTTTTTTTCCAGCAACTTCTTTGTGCAATTTGGAAACTGCTCATTAATTATGAAAAGCATTATAGCCGGATTCCAACAAGGTTCAAAACTTGGCCCCTTCCTCTACAGTCTGATGACATCAGACCAACCCATCCCAACCGGCTGTGAAAACCTGCTGTACGCTGATAACTCGCTTATGTATGCAACCTTAATGTCAGTACTAGTCATTTTCTTCCTCCTGTTATATATTCCTATATAATCATATTATTCATCATTTTTGATATCATGATATATATTCCTATATCCTACATATATGTATAATGACCACCCAATGTGACCATTCATATTATTCATCATATTTGATATCATGATATACGAGTATATTCCTATATAACCTACATACATATATGTATAATGACCACCCAATGTGACCATTCATATTATTCATCATTTTATTTTTGATATCAATTCCAAATGCAAAAGGGATATACAATATCAAATGTCACCCTTTGTCGCGATCGCGACTATAATTGCAAAAGATAAACCTTCCACCCACGATTGATTGTGTGCATCACTTGCACACAATTTATTATGTCGCATTTCGCGACTCATCAGTTATTCCATCTCAATAAAATGTAATTAAAATTATTTTAAGTTAGTTGAAGTTTGGCACCAAAAGTAAGGAGTTGTTTCTCATTAAATAAATAAAAAATAATAAATAAAAACACTTGTTTTCTAATTAACGTTAAGAACAACCACCAGTTCTTCGTTCAACAAGCCAGTCAGCCAAACAGCCAGTAGCCCAACCAGAAATCACCCCATAACACAACTGAATAAAAGTTCCTACCTCTTCCTGAGTTCCTACTTCTACGGAGTTCTGAGAAGAACTGAGAATTTTTATGGAAGAACTACTACATACATATTTTTTTCGGCTATCAAATAATTAATAAAACAGTCTGATGACATAAGACCAACCCATTCCAACCGGCTGTGAAAACCTGCTGTATGTTGATGACTCTCCTATACATATGCAACCTCAATGTCACCACTTGTCATTTCCTTCCTCCCACCAGCTCTTCGTTCAACAAACCAGTCACCCAACCAGCTAGTCGTCCAACCACCAATCACCCCCTAATACAACTGAACCAAAGATCTCTTCTTGAGGTCTTACCTCCACGGAGATCTGACAAGAACTGAGGATTTTTATGGAAGCACTATTGCTTAAATAAATACAAAAAGTACTATCTTAAAAGTAGTATTTAGTACTGCCAATCCCGTCGCCAATCCCGCGAAGAAATCTACGGGATATCATGCGACGGGATATCGTGCTGCGGGATTGACGTCAAAAAAGTATCAAAAAAATCGGCGGGCAAACGTTACACGGGCAACTGTTTTGCGGGAAAATGTAACGATCCCCTTTTTCTGACCAATTGACTCATCTCTAGTTCGTTTGAATGTTGACTTTCAAGAATCTGTACGAATTCAGCTGTCAAAATAATCGCAACGGATTCATTTGGTCACCCTCATTCCGTTAAATGCGGCAACGGCACCGCATCCGTTGCCGAAACGGACGCAACGGATTCTATGGGTCGGCCCCTTAAGGGTTGTTCAACGCAAATTCGCTTAGGTTCTACTGTAAAACCCACATTAGTTAGAAGAGTTGTCTAACTTGATTAAAATTATGAAAAGGTTAGACAAAGTCTCGACAAGCTAAACGACTGCATTAAGTAGACCCGGTTTTATTGCTTAAACTAGAACTCTTTAAAATTTTGGGCCAATATGGCGCAAAATGAATGGGCGTAACTATAGGGTGGCAGGGCTGGCAAAACGCCATGGCCCCCGATCCAAGAGGGCACCGACCCAAGAGGGCCCCGGCCAAAGAGGCCACGAGCTTAGATATAACTAACATTTTTAACAAAAATGTGTACCTATGTACTTAAAAACTATAATTTTTTAAGTACTTAAAATCAATCAGAGTGAGGCACAACTAAAGTGAATATATGTATATAAATTCAAAACAAAAAGATGTCGATTTTCAGAACGCATCCATTGGTTGCTTCAGTTTTTGTCGCGGTACGTTGGTGAGGCGGGCGAGCTAGTGACGGCCGGAGAATTCTCTCATTTTGTTAACCAAATAGGCTAGAAGCCAGTGACACTGAATGTCCTCTCATCGCGGATTTGAAAATTGTATAATTATGTAAATAGATAGTTAACAATTATATGAATAAAATCAACTTAGTACGCGTTGACTTAGTAAGCCGAAAATATAGATCGATAGCAGTGACGTTTATTCAAAGGTACGCAGGTGTTCACCGCACACCCTACCAAAATCGTCACATAAGTCACATTCCATATTTCATGTTCTCCATGTTCTCCTTATTCAAACACACCACGGCAATTCATTCAAATGCAATGGATGAAGAATACATTTTCAGGCAAAATAACGAAAATAGTACTCTAGGGTGTTCTCCTCATGCAAACGCACCGACCGACCTCCGAAACCAAGGTAAAGCACATCCACACAAAAAAAATGCAAAGAAGAGACAAAATGTGTATATATAAATCCAAAATTCTATATTCCTTGGTGTTCACCTTCATCGAGCGCACCACGATCCAGTGTTACCAGAAACACCGATTTATCGTATTTCTCCCGATTTCTAAACCTATTTCCGATACACCGATTTTTGATGTAAATATGTAGTGCACTTTCTCCCGATTTTCATATTTCAAAAAAAGTTCATATATTCTCCGCTCTTGAATGAAAATAATTTATTATTTTATTAAAAATTTTGCAACATCTTACATAACTTAAATTTGCATTTAACTATTAATAGCAACTTTTTTGATATGAAAATACATTACAAGCAAAATGTAATAGGTTTTGCGGCGGATGTAGCAAATAATTTGTCAGATAGTAAAAACTGTGTTGCTTCATTATACTAAAGGTGATTGCCCGAACATTATAGTTTTAAAATGCATCTGCAATTCTTTTACCATCATATGCCTGCTTCAAACTTGAACAGTTGTTGAAACAATGTGTAGCTATAAACTATATTCAAAACAGTCAAAAAGAGAAGCGAAATATCAAGAATTTTTAAAATTATTATAGCTGCTTCATCCATCACAAACTCGTTGGTTATCATAAGAATGTGTTGTTTCTTGGATTTTAGAATTATACGAACCTCTTAAAATGTAGGTACTTTGCATTTGAAGCTAAAGTAGACAATCTTGAAAGTGGAAAAGTTATTTTAAAATATTAAGAAGATCCTGTTAATGAATTATATCTTAAATTCTTACACCCATATTAATAAAGATGGTTTAGTGGATGTTTATCCTTAACTCCTGGACTAAGTGTGAAATTTCATTAATAAAGAAAAATGTGACGTTTAAACTAACTATGATTAAGCTAAATCACCAAATTAGGTAGTTTAGCGAAGGAATAAGAAATAAAATTGTCAAACTTGCTTTGTTTTATCAAAGAAATTTAAGAAAAGTGCGACATGCGTGTCTTCACGATTTGTCAATGAATTTGCTTTGAAAAATGACAAATACGAAAGGATTTAAGGTCGTAAATGGATTTCGACAAGTCATAGAAGCATTTAACAGCATCCATATTAGGATTAATAAAACAGGCAGGAGAAAGCGGTCAAAAATATGTGAATGTGAAGTATGTATGTAATGTGAAAAAAAGGCAGCTTGTGATGTCAATTTAAAAATACTAAGCGAGAAATATTTTGGAAAATTGTTTTTTTTTTTCAATCAAAAGGACCAATCAAAGTTTGGCCTTTCCGATGATGGCTAACTTTTATTTCATCGATATTAACAGTACTAAACTATTCAGCTAATGCTGAGAGAACTTGTTCTCAAATAAATTTAAATAAAACAACACTCAGAAATCACCTTGATGTTGGAACTTTATTAGGAATTTAACTATCTAAGGACTTCTTGAAGTATAAGGAGTTTATTGCTTGAATTCAGTTAAAACAAATATATTTAATTTAAAAAAACATTGAAACACTAAGTTCGTTTGTGAGTGCGATAGGTTCAACTAATCAATTTAAACGCTTATGCGACTTATATATATGTATGTATGTACTTATAAGGTGAGTTATGCATTCGGAAAAAAAATCGAGATTTTGATCAAAGTTGACATTACGATGATAGCGAAGACCAAAAAAGGTGGTCTCGCAATTCTGTATGTCTGTCTGTCTGTCTGTCGGTTCGACTACAGCCTATACGGCTCGGCCGATTTTCTTCAAACTTGGTAGATATGGGTTTTGATTTTCCATTTTTTTTGTTTTCGATTTTCTCGAAAACGGTACAGCCGATTTAAATTATTTTTTTTATGCTAAAGCTTCTCCAAAGTTTGAACATTATTACATATTAAAATTTTTGGAAACTCAATATTTCGAAAACCCCAATATCGATTTTTTTCAAATTGACAAAAAACAGTTTCTTAACATAGCCTACAAGATTTGGGAAAAAAAAATTTGTTTTATCTAAAATTAACGGTACCTTCCATACAAATTTTAAAAAACAGTTTTCAAAAATCGTATACGGTTCCGAGAATTTTGCTAAAATTTTTTTGTTTTAATAAATTTTTACGATCTATAATTTAATAAAAAAAAAATTTGAAATCTAGATATTACTGACTGTACCTACCATAGAACGATTTTTTCGAATTTTGAATTTCTCATTATCGGCATAACGGATTTTAATGAAATTTTTTATAAAGAAGCTCCTAAAAAGTTTAAAAAACATTGCATTTAAAAACTTAAGAAAACATTTTTTTTTTTTTTGAAAAATTCGATATCTCAAGAACGACTTAGTATTTTTTTTTGGAAATTAGACTCTTATTCGTACAATAATAAAAACTTAAGGTTGGCGTACCAATATTTTTTCTTAAAAATGTTTTGAAAATTTTGTACATAAAAGCGTATTTTTTTAAGGAACCACTACAACGACTTATAATTTTTGTTCCTGCATAAATTCATATTTGCATAGCATTTTGTTTTAATCTCTTACTACTAAAAGAATTTAAAAAAATCATTTTATCCTTATGAACAATTTTCTTTAATAACATCCGTTTTTGAAATTCCTTGTCTATTACGTAGGAGCAAGTTCGTGCGACCCAGTCGTGCATTTTCTTTTCTTTGTAAGCTAGAAGAACTTAATGTTAAAGTTTGTTATAAGCTACCCATATACAAGACTATTTTTTTTAGAGGAGAAATATTAATTTTTAATTTAAATAACTTACTGTGTTCAAATAATATGAATTTAAAAAATTGACTTAAATAAAATAAAATGACGAACAACATTTTTTTTTTAAGTAGGTAAGATTATTTCAACTTCTAATTCCTCGATTTCCCCGATTTCTGATATGGAAATCTCCCGATTTCCAAAAATATTTTATGGCAACACTGCCACGATCCTTCATCCGAATGGACAGAGAATTCATTCTCACGCTACAATGTTCTCTCCATGTCACCGCACCGACGAATGGCAAGGGCAACGCGACGTAACACGTAAAGCAAACCAACATACAGAATTACAGAAACAACTCAAACTACAGAAAAGAAGACAAATTGGTTTGGTGTATCGTGTTCGTGTATGGTGTTCATCTTCATTGAGCGTACCATCCTCAATTCGGCATCGAGAGAGACAGTGAACTCTGATATGATTCATTTTCATTATGGAGTGCGAATTCATTGTATACCAGTTGTTGTTGTACACAAGGTCACAAGTGTACAACAGAACAACACACAAGCAGGGTTCGGACTTCATAAATCGCAGATCGCTGTGAAACCAAAATTTTCGCAGTAGAAATACATATATTTTTTTTATTAGGTAACAACAAATTATAAACAAAGGAACCAAAGTTAAATCACATTTAAATCATCGTTGATGGTTAAAACAACATAAGTGATGTTTTAATTTTTTACGGAAGAAAAAACAACATATTACAAAATCCTTAAAAAGTCGAAACACTCTTATAAGATTTTTGGGTTAAAAAAAGACAATGACTACGAGGCCAAAAATGTAGGATTTTTTGTATCTCCTGTAAAAAAAATTTAAAATTTCAGTTATGTTGTTTTAACAATCAGCGATTCATTTACCTACATAGTATTTGTGAACAAATATACTCTTAATCGATAATGAAAATGTATAGTTTTAGCAAAAAGAAATATGAAGCTAGGTAATCAAAATAAATTTACCATCTACAAATTTGTACTTTTTGAAACAAGAACAAATTTAAGAATAGTAGAACTACAAACGTATATAGCTGACAAGACTTGCACTAAAGAGACAAGAATCTTTTTGAATTTTGACATTTTGTCATGAGCACATTTATTTCTATGACCAGTGTTGCTATTCAAACAAAATCTGAAGAATCGTTCTGGTCTTTCCGTAAAAAAATTTGCTGAAAATGAAAAAAATTTCCCAACTGATGCCTTAAAAGTTCCTATGGTCGGTTTTTTGATTTTGTGAAGCTTGAGAATGAACTTACTGTGTTTTTTTAAACTTACTCATTCACAATTAAAAAATATTTCCATTATGGACATTCCAAAAATGCTCGATAATATGGAACTAAAATACTTTTTTCGGAAATTTTTAAACTAAGCTCACTAATATTGACGATTCCAGTATCAAGTAGCTCTGTCGAGCGATCTTTTTCTGCCCTTAAGCGCATAAAATCATATGACAGAAATAAAATGCTAGAGAACAGATTATCAGAACTGGCAATTATTTCAATAGAAAAATCATTTCTTAAGGAAATTAAAGCAAAAAATATTTTTTATGATTTGATTATGTTACGTTTTTTTTTGAAGAAATCCCGTCGAATCGACCTTTATATACAAGTGAATATCTGTTGGACTGCGTTAACTTTACTAATTAGTATAAACTACTAAACAACACAAAAAAAACACAAAAAAATAAAAACAAAATAACAATAAAATAAAAAAAGAAAAAAAAATTAAATGGGATGGTTGTCTATTACGTCCTCGTCGTGATCCTGGATTAAAACTTAAAATAGATAAAAAGTTATAGTGAACACCCTACTGAAACCACCACGGCACGTCACTGATAGATAGATAGATAGATACAAGTTTATTTTCCTTTAAAATCATTATACAATAAATCAGAACAAAAATTAAATTAATATAACTTAAGGAAATTAATGACATTTTATTTTTTTATAATACTAAGGTTAAACAAAATTTATTATTACAAAAAAGCAAAAATGTGTCTTATTGTTATCGCGCATTTTGATGAATTTTAGTTCAATCGATAGGAAATTTCGCGATTTAACCGAAAATTTTGCTGACAAACTTCATTTGGCCGGAAGGGTATAGGTGATAGGGGAAAAAAATGTTCTCTTAAATCACGAAATTTCCTATTGAATGCACTAAACTTCATCAAAAACTGTGGTAAAGTAAAACATTTTTGTTTTTTTATAATACAGTAAAACCCGCTTAAGAGAAACGGCAAAATGTCACAGTCTTTCTTTCACTTAAGCGGGTTTTTCTCTTAAGCGAACCCCGCTTAAGTGAAAAATAATTTCACTTAAGCGGAGTTCGGATAAGTGAAAAAAAAATTCAGTTAAGCGGATTTAAACATTCCATTAAGCGGAGATTTAATGCCAGAAACAATATTGTTTTTATCTTTTGGACTAACCTTGAAAGAAATTAAATAAAACAACGATTAAAAATACAAAAAGAGGCTGGGTGCGACCCACACTGATAACTTCCCATTTGTGGTCTTGAAAACTTTATATTTAGATAAAAACATATTGTGACGTTTTCTTCAATTTTACCATAGCTATTAATGGAATTTGAATATGTGGGACTTGGGTACAACTGAACAACCTTATTATACGTATGTACAGTACATATACATTCTTCTAAAAACTTAGTTGATAATAAAATTATAAAATTATGTATTATATTATAGAAATTACTTTATTATTTCGGTTCCAAACATTTTAATTGACAAAAATTTAAAAACGAAATATTCAAATATAAAAGATATGGTTTGGTTATTGATGGAAGGATACTTACAAAATATATCCGCTCTAAAACTAGATATATTGTCAAATATAAACCATTTGTTAGAAATTGTATTATGTATAAAATTAAATAATGGCAAAGTCAATGTCATTGCCCGTTCTCAAGATATTCTAGTCGAAAAACAAATATTACCACTTTTTAGTAGATTTTTTTTTTATATTTTTGTTAAAACTGTCAATTCGATACTTGTCAAAATTTAACCATATGTTAATAATTGTATTATGTCGATACCTTCTCGTAAGAATGTACTAAGCGACACTTTTTTCGAAAATGACTTTTTGATGAGGAAATATACTATATGTTGTTATTTGTTAGATGTCACTTAGTTTAACCAAAATTGTCTCTTAGCACACTATGATTCGACAAGAACTTTCTTCGTTTTTTTCGTTTCCTGAACAATTTTGGAAATGTCGCTTAGTATACATTCTTACGGGAAGGTATTGATGTAGAAAACAACATACTTTAGAAGGCACTATCGGTGTTCATTCCCAAGAAATTCGACTCGAAATACAATTTTACCTAGTTTTCACTTGAATTTTTAATAGTTTTTTTATTTAAAAAAAAAACTATTGATTCAATATTTGTCAACATTTTACCAATTGTACAAAATTATACTATGTATAAGATAAACTAAATTAGAAGTCAATATCACTACTAGTTCTCGAGAAATATGAGTCGAACAACTATTTTTACCAATTATCAATAGAATTTTATATAGTTTTTTGTTAAAATAAAATAAAATGATTTTGAGTTTCAAATTGTTTTCCGTTCTTAGAATATCTGGGTTATGAAATTTTTTTTCAGTTTTTTTTTATTTAAAAAAATAACGGTATGTTAATTTTTTCCAAATTCATACCAAATGTGTACGACCTTATAATGAGTATATTAAATTTTATTTGAAATGTATAGCATTATTTTTTCGTGAGATATTTGAAACTAACCAAAATTTTTACTTTTTTTTTAAACCGTTATAGTGAAAAAACTACTCACTGAATTTTAATAAACCTCTTTCAGCCTCTTTCGAAGTTATTATCTATTAAACAAAATTTATTTGAAGTCGATATCTTTACTCGTTCTTGAGATATCGACGACGAAAAATGGTACAAGAACGTACGGACGTACGAACGTACGAACGTACGAAAGTACGTACACACACACACACAGACATCTCTCTAAAAATGAGTTATATAGCATCTATGGACCTTGAAACGTCGAGAAATGTCAAAAATTCCAATTTGACAAATCGGACCGATTACAATAACTCCCTATGGGAAGTTAAAAATAATTTATTGAAAAACGAAAACTAGCAAATTTTTGTTCTGTTCGATTCAATATTTTTTTTCACTTAAGAGAGTTTTTTTTAATGAAAAATATTAAAAATGAACTGAAAATATGTTTCAGTTATCCGGGTTTTTCACTTAAGCGAGTTTCATTTAAGCGGAGTGTTTTAAGGGAAATTGGTCGGAAAATACTTGGGGATGAAAAAAGTGTTGCAGGTAAGCGGGTTTTTCTCTTAAGCGGGTTTCTCTTAAGCGGGTTTTACTGTAATAAAATTTTATTTAACATATTTTCAGCTTACTAAATCAACGCGTACCATTAACTATCGATTTACGTAAATATTTTTCACTTTACTTTGCAAATTTTAAATGACACTGATTTATTAAAAAAAAGCTCTCGAATTTGTTAATGTAGATATATATAAAAAGAACATACCTGAATCTTTTGCCAGGGAAATTCTCAGTTTTCGGTCCACTTTCAGAGAAGAAATACAAAAGTTTTGGTGTATTAGAGAACTTGCTGATTTATTAATAATAAAGAATCATTTTATGTCATGCAGCTTTCCTGAAATATGTACTACATTAATGTTATTTGTTACAATTCCTGTGAGTACAGCTAGTGCTGAACGATCATGTTCAAGACTAAAATTAACAAAAACCTTTTTAAGAAACTCTATAGCACAAGACAGGCTACGTAGCTTGGCTATTCTGTCTTTTGAAAATTCTATGACCCAATCTTTATACTTTGATAATGTTATAGATACTTTTGCGGAACAGAATGCTCGGAAAAAAGAACTTTATTAATAAAAAAATCTTATATGCTCTTGAAAATAAAACTTATTAGATATTTAAACTAAAATTCACATAATATTATCAATAGTTTTGGGTAACTACTTACTTATTAAAATAAAATTCTAACATGACTATTTTTACTATGGCGCCGGAGGGCCCCATCCAACAAATTTGCCACGGGCCTCAGATGGTATAGTTACGCCACCGAAACCGAAACTAAAAGAATTTTCTTAATAAATAGCTTCTGAACACACCTAAAACAATGACATATCGTGTAGAAAAGTAAGTACACGAACCTTTTTTGATGTTTGCAAATGTCAAAGAGTCATATGAAGCTGGCACGATACTAAAAAAATAAAGTAGGTATTCGATGATTTTAACTTTAATAAAAGGCTAGAGAAAGTATGATGCTATATTCGATTAAAATTTGCAAATTCGTTGTTTTAACCTAGTATCATACTAAAATCGTACTAATTCAATTAAAATTTTGCGCCAATAACTTTGTTGTAAGCTGAGTTAATTGGTCATACAAATTAATTTGTGATTGAATATTTATTTCTCTTTGCCATGAATAAGGCTAGAACCACACTTGCGATTTCAATCGCACGATTTTTTAGTCGCAAAAATAGAACACATGAATTTAAATGAGAATGAACGCACCAACAAATCATGACGATTTAAAAGTCGCAATTTGTTTCATTTTGTTTGCGATGCGATTGTCATAAACTTAAATGAAACACAATGTACTCAAATGGATATGCCCACACTTGCGATTTAAATTACTACGACTTAAAATCGTAGTCGCAAAGAGAAATTGGCATGCACGCACTTGCGATTTTTAATCCACAATTTTTTAGTCGCAAATAGTAAGACACATGGCCTTAAATCTGAATGCACGCACATGCGACTTAAAAATCGTAGCGATTTTAAAAATGAAACAAGTTCCATTTTTTCAAGCGATTTTTCTGTCGCTACTTTTTTGTAGCAAATGCGTGCACTCACATAAGAAGTAGTGTGTTTTATTTTTCGCGATTAAATAATCGCGCTCAAAAAAATCACAAGTGCGTGCATGACAATAATTTGTAGCGACTACGACTTTTTAATCGCCTCGACAAAAAATCGCAAGTACGGTCCTAGCCTAAATTTGTTTTAAAAAATAAATATTATCTTGCTTGTTTGAGCGGTAAAACATCGCAACCGCAAGCCATATTTGGCTTCGTATATGCAGTAAGGGGTTGAGAATTTACACATTTGGGTCAGTTGTCTCTTGTTGTGGTGCACATATTGAATTGTCTGGAGATTCAGATGTGGAGTTAGAGACAAAGTTGCATTTCAAAAATCAAAATCCGTGAAAGACAAGACAAACAAAAAAGAACAATTCTCATGGAGAAAGGCACACCTTCCTGATTACGATGAAGAGTTATTCAAATTTGCAGGATCGGCCAAGCTTCCAGAATGTGTAAAAAAAACTCGAGACACTGATTTGTTCACCTACATAATACAGGAATCGAATAAAAACGCTCTTTAAAATGATATAAATAAGCCAGTTAATAGCACAAAAAACGATATAGAACAATTTATGGGAATGGTAATATTTATGTATGTCCCTTTGTCAACTTCAATCGTCCAGACATTACTGGAATAAGACATTATGTTAAACTGAAAAGCAACATTTGAAAAGACGTGGACGACCCTGTAAGAGATCTAGACTTGGATCTCCGGCGACTTCAACATCGTCCATCAGCAATTTTGAAATAGGCACCCGATCACCAACGGAAACACTATCAACATCAAAGAGAAAGCGTTATGAAAGACATCGAGATTTTCCGTTGTTATCAGTTTGATTTGACAACGTCGGCCATTTCCCGGAAATAAAAAAAAAAACCGTCAAATTTTCCCAAATGACTGTACTAATCGTTCATTTACTTTTTACTAAAAATGTTTTTTTTTTTTCATACTATGCGCGCACTCGAGGGGTTATGAATACCCTTATAATGTTAAACACAGTGCGAGCAATTAGGAAAGTAGGATAGGATGAGAAATAAGATACCGATGCACATTGGTTTTGAATGTCTGCACATTACAATGAGCGCGAAATATTGAGTCGGGTAAAGCATTTCACATTCGTGTAGTGTGTCTAAAAAAGAATCTCTGTACTTGACAGTACGTCCGAAATTAGACTCAAGGGTAAGCTGATGAGCATTCCTTGAAATACGATTATTACGATTGAATTGTTTGAGGGGGGCTATATTACTAGAGCACTGTTTATGAAAATTGTGCTAAAAATGTAAAGCTTATTTGTGTTACAATGAAAAAGGAAATTGTTTTTCTAGATTCCACGGCGCATAGACACAAAACATTGAACCATTATTTTTTTTTTTTTTTTGTAATACAATAAATTGTTTGGTTTTGTTTTATTTATTTATTACCTAAATGAACAGTTCTATTTTGTTTATAACTTATTTATTTCTTTAAATTTGTTTGCTTTTTTATAAATTTTATTTACTTTAACTCAAATCAAAAAATGTTTTAGTTTTAAAACCCTTTTTACATACGAAGCCAAATTTGACTTGTATTCTTATTATTTAAACAAATATATATATTTTTTTTTAATAAAATATATCTTAAAATATTCCAAAGAAACTATTTTAAAGGTATTTTATTTTTTTTTCTCTTTAAACAATAACTCATGCGGTAGAGGGTAAAGTATCGTCGGATAAAAAATCAAATGCACGACTGGGTCGTAGGAACTTGCTCCTATGTAATCGACTAGGAATTTTAAAAACGAATGTTATTAGAGAAAACTGTTCATAAGAATAAAGTTAATTTTTAAATTCTTTTAGTAGTAACAGAATGCTAAATGGACCAAGCGATCTCATAAACACAGACATTAAAAGTCTCCTTCGCTTCATCAGAAGCTCCAAATGGTTTTAACTAGTAGGAAACCTTTTTGTTCCCTATTAGATCGTGGTATCACAATGGACCTCTAATGGTCTAAGTGTGTCAGACGCCTTAATGATAACCAATTTAACCTATCCTAACAGAATGCTATGCAAATATGAATTTATGCAAGAACAAAAATTATAAGCCCTTGTATACTCTGTTCAATTTATATTTGCAGTACAGGCCTTATGGGAGAGCTTTTTCAGGAACACTGGTGCCTGCTGCTGTTTGCACGGCACCTTAACTTAAGAAATTGCCACTGAAATAAGAAAGAGAATCACTGAGGTACATTAAAATTGTTTGTGTAATCTTTTTGAGCTCAAGTACCAGCCCACCATGACCTATCTGCTCCATAAGTGAAAGGAAGAGACTGATCGCCAATTTGCAACCAACCCTTATTGTGTTTATTAAAAAAAAATACTGAATCAGAGTTACCAAGTTGATAGAAACTCATATGGCATTTTCTTTGGTTTGTGCTATGTAACTTTAAGGATTTAAGCTTTTTCGAGATTTTGGTAGCAAATATTTTTCTGAGATTTGCTGCAATTTTTAATGCTCACTACGGCAATCCTGTAAGAGCTTTGAATTAAAGATAGCTTATTGAAATCCATAATGGTCAGACTGAAAGGCAAATATCCTATCTTCCCTGTACTGCAATTATAAATTGAACAGAGTATAATTGTTTCTTTAAAAGAAGCTTTTGTGTAAAAACTTTTTAAAAGCTTTTTAAGAAAAAATTTTGGTACGCCAATTTAAAGTTTTTATTATTGTTGGAATAAAAATAAAATTTACAAAAAAAAAATATTGAGCCGTTTCTGAGATATCGAATTTTCAAAAAAAAAGAAAAACTAGATTTTTTTTTTTTCAAAAATTCAAAAAATATTTATTTTAAAGTTTTGAAATGCAATGTGTTTTAGACTTTTTAGAAGCTTCTCTATAAAAATTTTCATTAAGATCCGTTATGTGGATATTGAGAAATTCAAAATTCGAAAAAATGGTTCTATGGTAGGTATAAGCTGTAATATCTTAATTTCAAATTTTTTACTTGCGATATAAGTACTATAGGGCAAGTTCTGCATTTGGAAAAAAAAAATCGAACTCGAGATTTTGATCAAAGTTGACATTACGATGATAGCGAAGACGAAAAAAGTGGGTCCGACAATTCCGTCTGTCTGTCTGTATGTCTGTATGTCTGTATGTCTGTATGTCTGTACCTCGAACTACAGCCTAAACTACCGGAGGTATTTTCTTCAAACTCGGTAGTTAAGGGTCTTCGGTGATTCCCTAGAGGAGAAATTGAAATTTTTTTTTTAGCTCCAAAACTAACGATACCCCCCACACACCCGTAATGTAAAATCTTATTTATCTCGAAAACGGCTCTAACGATTTTGATTAAAAAAATTAAGTGTGATATTATGGACATGGAATATATTTTGATGAAAAAAAAATTAGGGGGGGAAATTTATTAGGGGTACCTGTCATAGAACGGTTTTTTTGATTTTTAAATTTCTCACAAACGGCTCTAACGATTTCAGCCAAAATTTTTATGCAGGAGCTGCTTTGCATTTTAAAAAATTTAAACTAAAATTTTTTTCGAAAAAATAGTTTTTGGATTTTTAAAAAAATAATACAATTTTTTTTTTGAAAATTCAATATCTTGAAAACCGATACACGATTAAATTTTTAAATTACGTTTAAAAATGTATTTTATTAAATACTAACAATTTGCTTATAAATTTTTTTTTATAAACATTTTAAGGAAAATTTAGTACACAAAAAACATGTTTCAGTGTGTCTGTATGTCTGTACCTCTCACTACAGCCTAAACCCCTGGACCTATTTCTTTCAATCTCGGTAGTTAAGGTTCTTCGGTGATTCCCTAGAGGAGAAATAGAAATTTTTTTTTAGCTCCAAAACTAAGGGTACCCCCCATACACCCGTAATGCAAAATCTTATTTATCTCGAAAACGGCTCTAACGATTTTTATAAAAAAAATTAAGTGTGATATTATGGACATGGACTACATTTTGGTCAAAAAAATTTTTGGGGCAAAATGTTATTAGCGGTACCTGCCATAGACCCGTTTTTTGATTTTCGACTTTCTCATTAATGGCTCTAAGGATTTTAACCCAAAATTTTTAGCAGGAGTCCCCTTAAGTTTAAAATAATATTGTATATAAAAATATTTTAAAAAATATTTATTGGGTTTAAAAAAAAAAAATTTAAATCAATTTCTTCAAAACCTATGAACGATTATTTTTTGAAATTATTTCCTAAAACCAATATTATTAAATACTTAAAATTCGCATCCCACATTTTTTTCTTGAAAAATTTTAGTAAATTTCTTATATAAAAAATGTATTTAATAATAAAACGATTTTTTAAGGTTTATTTGCATAAATTCATACTTTTC
Organism: Chrysotoxum bicinctum; assembly: GCA_911387755.1. Taxonomy (NCBI): domain Eukaryota; kingdom Metazoa; phylum Arthropoda; class Insecta; order Diptera; family Syrphidae; genus Chrysotoxum; species Chrysotoxum bicinctum. The sequence continues at coordinate 49,028,087 of OU426988.1, read as the reverse complement.
CGGAACCAGCGGCGACGCGTGCCTAAAAAATGTAGTCGTTCAGTTTCAAAATTCTTATTTGCAATGCCAAGAAGTCATACAAGTCTTTTTTTATATAAGGGTACATTATAATGTTTTTATTTTTATGTTAATAATAAATAGGTATGTGTTGATTAAGTACCAGCTAGCCGTTTTCCTCATTTCCTTCATTCCACAGAACAATCCACGTTAACAATCAAACAGAGGCTAAAAAAATGAACATGAAACCGAGCAAAAGGGCGGAAACCTACGAGTATAATTCCTAAAATATTTAAGATAATTCAATGCAGTAAATTTTGTAAAATTTGTAGAAGTCTTTTTTATTAGATTGACCAAAAAAAATACTAAAGGGACCTTTTATTTTCGTCCTTTAGTGAAATGTTTTTTTTTTAGGCAGTTTTGTTTGTTAGAAATATATTTAGCGCGTTTTGAAAATAAGTTTCTTATATTTTGATTCTCAAATGCCTGTAAAATTAAAAAAGAAGAGAAAATTTAAGTAAGGAAAAGTTCTTTTTATTGGAATTCATTAAAACTTATTTAACAATGATAACAAAGAATACGATAGGTAAAGATCCTTTTATAAGGATAAACAATTTTAGCGCCCTTTTGAAAAACAATCCTATCTATTTGATTTCATTTAGAGAAAAATAGAGCTGTTTTGAAATTTACAAGCATTGTATGAAAAATAGCACACATTTGATTGTTAAAAAATAACAAATAGCCTCGTTTTTATCCTTAACTCAACATTAAAATAGTAATAACTTCTAAACCAGCCCGTTTTTAAATACAATTTTTCCACCATTATATAGCTCTCTTTGATACGCAAATTTTGGTATACCACACTCCATATTTTGAAAAAAGTGCCTTTAGCACCGTTTTGATTGTTAACGTCACATATATTAAAAAAAAAAGCTCTACTCGTTCAAAACAGATTTGCACGAAATGCTACCTACAACGAGCGAATTGTTTTTTTTTTTTTTCTTGTATGCTTTCTATGGGTTCATTTCGTTGCCAAATCGTATGAACGACTTGGGTAGATACACATCGGTTGAGTGAAAGCAAAACAGTAGCAGGTAGGTAGCTAGTTCGTTTTGTTTTATTTGGGTAGTTCACAGAAGGAATGCACGAGTTGGAAAATGGAAAATATGTACGTATACATTAGATATAACTATAAGGAATGAACGAACAGCATGAGTATGAGGTGTGGGTTAATTAGATAGAAATTAAAATAATGTCGCCTGTAAGCTAGTCGTTCATGCACGACTTGAACAATATGACGCCTCGCCACTGTCCGGAACCCAGACGGCAATTTTATGCATTTGAACATTATTATCTCATTAAATCCATGTTTTATATTTATAAAATGTATCTTAAATTCCAAAGTACTTTTACATAAGAGCAAGTTCGTGCGATCCAGTCGTGCATTTTATTTTTATTAAATTAAAAATCATAAAAATTAGTTGAAAGAAAAAAATTTTATCAAAATTCTAGGCGCCGTTTTCGAGAAAAATACGATTTTTGAAAACCATTTTTTTTAATTTTTTAGCATTTGTATGGTAGGTACCTTTATTTTTAGGTAACATAAATTTTTTTTTCTCACATCTTGTAGATTATATTAAAAAACTTTTACTTATCAAGTTTAAAAAAAATCTAGCATGGGGTTTTCGAAATATTGAGTTTTGAAAAAAAAATTTTGAAGTTTTTTTTAAAAATCCAAAAAAAAAATTTTTGAAATATTGAGTACGCAATTCTATTTATATTTTTAGGGAGCTTTAGCAAAAAAAATATCAAAATCGGTTGAACCGTTTTTGAGAAAATCAAAAACAAAAAAAATGGTTCCATCGGGGGTACCCTCAATAACCATTTTTCGGAAAATTTTTTTCAACCATTAAAATTTCGAAAAAAATTCGTATGGAAGGTACCGTTATTTTTGGTCTTAAAAAAAAAAAGAAAAAAACGTGTGGGGGGAAAAAATTAAAACCCATATCTACCAAGTTTGAAGAAAATCGGCCGAGCCGTTTAGGCTGTAGTCGAACAAACAGACAGACAGACAGACAGACAGACAGAATTGCGAGACCCACCTTTTAAATCTTCGCTATCATCGTAATGTCAACTTTGATCGAAATCTCGAGTTTGATTTTTTTACGAATGCATAACTTGCCTTATACTCGTAGTACCTATAAGTCGCAAGTAAAAATAAATATGAGAAAAGTAAAATTAAAAGGTTAATTAAATAAAATGCAAAACTGGATCGCACGTACTTGCTCTTATAATGTAAAAGAACTATGTTGTTAAAAAATTATTTATAACCACAAAAACATGCAATTAATAAGCTCAAAATGTTCAAATGCATAAAATAGCCGTCTAATTTCTAGAAAAAGTATGAATTTATACAAACCAAGTTTTAAAATCGTTTTATTATTAAATTAATTTTATATACATACATACATAATGTATAAGAAATTACTTTAAAAATTTTGGGATGCTAATTTTAAGTATTTCGTAATATTAGGAAATAATTTCAAAAAATAATCGTTCACACGCTTTAGATATTGATTTTTCAAAAAAAAAAAAAATTGAATTTTTTCTTTATCAAAAAACCAAAAAATATTTTTTCGAATATTTGTATATAAAAAATTATATTAAATTTAAGGGCCATGTTTATAGTGAGAACCGTCGAGCTCCTCAAAATAGCCATCAACCGCAGACTCCACCTCTTCATTGTTGGCAAATCTTTTACCACCGAGCCATTTTTTCAATTTTGGAAACAGAAACTAATCCGAAGGGGCTAAATCTGGCGAATAAGGTGCGTGAGGAAGCGATTCGAACTTTAACTCATTGATTTTGGCCATCGCGATAACTGATGTGTGAACTGGTCCATTGTCTTGATGAAACAAAACTTTCTTTTTCGCCAAATACGGCCGTTTTTTCTTGATTTCGTCACTAAAACGCTGCAATAAGTTCGCTTAATACTTGCCGTTGATTGTTTTTCCTTTCTGAAGATATAATCAATGAAAATTATTCCACGCGCATCCCAAGAAACTGACGCCATGACCTTGCCTGCAGATGGAACTGTCTTCGCCTTCTTTGGAGCCGATTCTCCCCTTTCAGTCCATTGTTTTGACTGTTCCTTCGTCTCAGGTGTGAAGTGATGGACCCATGTTTCATACATGGTTATGAATCGATGCAAAAACTCTGCTTTATTGCTGTGAAACTTCGCCAAACACTCGATTGAAACATCGTCACGACCGACGCTGTTTTTGTTCCATTGTGAGCTTTCTCATGTCCAAGTCTTCAGTCAATATGCGATGTACAGCACTTTTTGAAATGCCTACCATGTCTGCTAGCTCGCGCAGTCGACGACGACCGTCACCTAATACCATTTTGTGGATTTTCTTCACCATTTCTGGCGTGGTCACCTCATTTGGTCGACCACTGCGATGTTCGTCTTGGCAGCTCGTACGACCTCGTAAACTCTGCCACCCAATATTTTACTGTTATAAACGAAGGAGCAGAATCCCCCAGAGTAGAATCTAGCTTCGCTTTGATATTGGTTGGACTGAGGCGCCTTTCAAGTGAAAGTATTGTATCACATGTTTACAAATTCACTGAGAGCGTTCACTATTGATGGCTGCCAAACGAATACTGAACAACGTAGCGTCGTCAAACTTCAAACTTAAGCTTTATAATTTGGTACTCTCTACCATAGTCATTCTTTTCAAACAACAACCGCCATCTATACGTCAGGTCGGGTACTTCTGGGACTACCCTCGTACCGTTAAACTAAATTTTCTTCTCTAGGGTATCAGCGAAGAACCTTAAGTACCGAGTTTGAAAAAAAATAGCTCCAATGTTTTAAGCTGTAGGGAGAGGTACAGACATACAGACAGACTGATGGAATTGCTGGACCTACTTTTATCGTGCTCTCGCTCATCGTAATGTCAACTTTGATTAAAATCTCGATTTTTTTTACAAATGCAGAACTGTACCTACCTATATCGCAAGTAAAAATAGGTCTCGTAACTTGTGATGATTTTTTCTTTTCTGAAATTTCATTTTATTATTTGAACGTTGTTGTCCAAGGCTGTTTTTAGTGTTTGAAAAAATATAGGGAAATTCACAACAGATAAAACAACAAGGCCGCCATGAACTGTCAAAATCTATCGATTTCTTTCGGGTAGCCCTTTACTGGGTGGAAGATATTGATATCTTGAACACGATTATTCAGAAATTCAATTTCGTCATTATTCGAATTAATTGTTCTCAGTTCTCGACCACAGAAAATTCTAAGCGTGTGAAATTTTTCTATTTAACCTAAACAAACTTAGTTATGCCCCTACCTAAGTTTAAAGATTTAAAATCCTCCCCTAACCACTCTTTGTCCTATTTGACTGCACTAATAAATACTTACATACCTGAAGCTTCACGAATTAATTAAGATAATATCGAAATACCAAACGGTTTTCAAAATTTTTCAAAAGAATTTTATATTTTAAATAGAAGTGCACAAACGATCGTTTATCTATTCAAAGATTATCATTACAATATAGGTACTCGTCAATCATAGGCTACCGCACTTCTTGATTAAAAAGGTTTACCTAAAAGACTTTCTCCCTTTTACAAGAAGTCCACAACACTGTTCCATATTTTGTTTTTTTTTTTTTTTTTTTTGAGAAATAAGATCCGCAAAGGGTTAATTAGGTGCCTACAAACATGACAAACTTATATACATACATATATCGCCTGTTAGCCGTACCTATTAAAAGATGAATCTGCCGCTCTCCCTTAATTGCAAATGATGATACTAAAAACTAAATGCTCGCTAGAATACATAATTGAATGAAAGCCTGAGGTAGGAGCGAATAAAGAAAGTAGAAAGACTCAAGCACTTTGCTTTACTCCTCCAGAGTTCACATTGGAATCCGAACCGACTGCCTATACCGTCCGAAAAGGAACCGAACCTACAATACAGAAAAACGAAAAAAATTAAATTCCTTAGAAAATCTATCTTAAAACGATTTAGTAATACCAAAATAGGTATGTCTATATTTATATACAATTACAGAGGTATATAAATTGGAGTAAGTATACTATGGCTGTGGGATAAATATCTGGAATAAATTGTATTTGCTATGTGTTTAATCCTCTTAGTGGTCGTCCTCATAAAAGGAAAAGAAAAAAGCTAACCGCATTCTTCTTCTTCCCGCTTGCTCGGCGGTGGGGTGGGTTTAATGCCAATTGAATTCTATTGAGGCTTAGTAGGCCTTCTTTAAATGAAGTGTTGATGCCCTCTAGTACACTTTAGCTGGGCCGCCTGGAGTAACAGTAATGAGATTAGTCTATGAAACATAGCTCAAGTCGTCGACATTTTGCTAAGTGGAAATTATGTGCGTTGATGTGTCTTGTGTTTACATAAATACGGAATTTATGTTTTAAATGATAATTTCATTCAAAATATGTAATCAATTATTTTTACTTGCCATATTGGTATTTGGATATCTGTATTTGGAAAAAAAATCGAACTCGATATTTTGATCAAAATTGACATTACGATGACAGAGAAGATGAATAAAGTGGGCCTGGCAATTCCGTCATTCTGCTTGTATTTCTGTGTATTTGTATGTCTGTACCTCTCCTGTCTCCTTACAGCCTAAGCCACTGGACCTATTTCCTTCAATCTCGGTACTTAAGAGTCTTCGGTGATTCCCTAGAGGCAAAATTGAAATTTTTATTTTAACTCCAAAACTAACGGTACCCCCCATTCACCCGTAATGCAAAATCTTATGTATCTCGAAAACGGCTCAAACGATCGTGAGAATAAAAATTAAGTGTGATATTATGGGCATGGACTACATTATGTTAAAAAAAAAATTGGGGTAAAATGTTATTAACGGTACACTGAAAAAAATTTTGTATATTCTTTTTATGAATGCACCGAAAAAAAAAAATTGATAATACAACTGTAAAATTGATATTTTTCGGTGATAAAAGTCGTCCAACATTAAAAATATCAAAATTGATATGTCTGTCATATCAAAATAACATTTTTTTAAATGTAAATTTAATAATTTAAATATCAAAATGACATTCAAAATATCAATATTATTTTGATAATTTTGTTTACACTTTAACGTTATAATTATCAGAATGATATTATTCTTTGATATTTTTAAATGTATATTTAATAATATTTATCTCTCATTTACATTAAAAATATCAATTTTTCAGTATCTAAAAAACATTAAAAATATCAAATTGATATGTCTATCATATCAAAATAATATTTTTTTGAATGTAAATTTAATAATTTAAATATCGAAATGACATTCAAATATCAATATTATTTTGATAATTTTGTTTCCAGTTTAACGTTATAATTATCAAAATGATATTATTCTTTGATACTTTTAAATATACATATATTTAAAAATAAACATTTGACATTAATATACTTATACTTACCCTTTTCATTAATCTCAATCCATTTCGACCTTTTTAAATTAAAACAAAAAAAAAAACGTTAAAATTTTCGAAGTAGTTTTATTTGTTTTCCAAAAAGTTTTATTTCTAATTACATAATTTCCATTTGGTAAAACATATATGTACGTGAATTGGTGGACCAGTAAATACTTTTAAATTGATTGTCGATGGTTACTCCACAAGCTATTAGAAACAAGCATAGATTTAAGAACGGCATTTACGAATTTCAAGAAAGTGGTTTAAGAAAATTTGGCATTGGCTAAATACTTACATTTTAAGTCATTGAATGTTTCTTCCAAGTTCCACTCTTTTAATAACTTTTCAAGTTCAGAGCACTCGGAATTATTAAAAGTGTTTTCACCATCACCGACACTTCCAGTCAAACTGTTATTAATATAAGAATTCAGTTCATTTTCCGACCACACAATATTTTCACTTTACGAAAACAAAATTTATAAGCGAAATCACAAATATCTTACGTACTTCACCGGTTTAAAATCAATGACTGAGTAAAAAGTAAAAGGCTACTTAGATCGATTGGGAAGTTTGATATTTTAAGTCATCAAAAAAATGTAATTTTTACATTTTTCCCATCAAATTGATATTAAAACAATGTTGTTTCGATATTTAAAAATATCAAAAATATACTATTTATATTTTTAATATCATTTTGATACTGAAAAACGTTGATCTTAAATTTTTATTGTGAAAATGATATTAGTAATGGAAATAGTAGTTTTGATATTAAAAATTGATATTACAATGTAAAAAAATGACTTGATAAATTGATATTTTATTGTTTTCCTGATATGAAAAATATAATCGTGATATTTTTTATATTAGAATAACAACTTTTTACTGCAATTTTAGTGAAATTGATATGATATGTGTATTGATATTGAAAAAATATCAAAATGATATGTCTTTTTTTTTCAGTGTGGCGATCATTCAGCTAAAATCATTAATTTTTAAAGAATATTCATATAAATAATGCACTGATTCATAAAAATTTATTTTTGTTTTATGACCAAGTCATGATTTCATGAAAAACCATAAAATCCAAAGCAATGGAATTGTTGTTGGAAAATCAAATTATGATATTTTACATTTAAAATATGAACTATTCATACAAATTTTATTTTTAAGTTTTATGAAAAGTTTCTTAAAATGCTTGAAACTGTTCTTATATTGTAGGAACAAAGTGACTGATTATATGAAACCACATTCATCAATACGAGCAAGTGACATTTTATGAAAAATTACTTTAAATTCTTGAAACTATACATTTTTTACATGCAAAATATCATTTTGTTGCGAATTCCAAGCAGGAAACTTTACATTTGAAATATGAACAATTCATACAAAATTTAATATGAAGCTGTATGAAAGATTACTTAAAATGTATGTAACTTTTCATTTGTTACATGCAACATTATTATTCAATGCATGAGTAACGGACATTTAAGGAAAATTGCTTTAAATGCTCGAATCCATTCATTTGATGCAAGCAAAAATAGGCGAGCTAAAATTCTCAAGAAAATGTTTGACAAATATGGCTAGATGAATAATCGACGGACAGTGAATAAGCGTAAACATTCATCAAAGATGCTTATTTATTTATTTCAATACGTTAATGCTAACGTTAAACTTACAATATTTCTTAAAATCTAAAATTTATCTATAAACAAAGTTTGATCGATTTTGAGCATAGAAATTATTTTTAAAGAGTTTGGATTTGAGATTTACATTTGTAGATTCAATAAGAAAAGAGAATTTATTAAAAATATTTATTAACTGGTTAAGACGACTATAAGCGCCATAGTTTGATCTGCTAAAAATAGTACAAATTGGTAAATTTCTTCTTAAACTAGAACAACTTATATTGAAATTTAATCGACAAAGAACCGATGAAGATGAAATAGATCCATTCATTACTCCAGTTAAGAAACAGAACCGCAAATATTCTCTGTGAACAGAAAGAGATGGAAGGCTTACCAACTGAAGTCTATGAGCGTATGGGGGTAATATAACTCTATCTGACCAATGGAAAAAACGCAGGGCAAATCTTAAAAATCTTCTTTGAATATTTTCTATTCTATTTATGTGTACAGAGTAGTATGGTGCCAATACTACACACCCATACTCAAGAATTGGCCTAATAAAAGAAACATAAAGAATATTTATAACATATGGATCACGGAACTCACGGGAAAATCTTTTTACAAAACCAAGTATTTTGTTTGCTTTCTTTACAATATAGTTATAATGATCGGTGAATGATTATTTTGAGTCTAATAAGATTCCGAGATCGGAGAAACTATACACTCTACATAAATGTGACGAATTCAACAGGTAGTCAAAAATAAATAAATTAAGTTCGCGTGTAAAACACTTGTTAATATTTAAAAACAAACAGTTATTACTGCACCATTCATAAAATCTCCGAAGATCGTCTTGTAGTTGTTCACAATCCGCAATGAAGTTAATTGTTCGAAAAATTTTCATGTCGTTAGCATAGATTAAAGCCATAGAATGTTTTAATATAGATGGAAGATCGTTTATAAATAAAACAAATAGCAGAGGGCCAAGATGACTCCCTTGAGGTACACCAGAATTAACTTTAAGTTGACACGAACGGTTATTTCTGAATATTATACTATAAAATCTATCTTTAAGGTATGAATATATCCACAAAACAAAACAATGGTTAAATCCAATATTCCTTAATTTATCTAATAGTATTTTATGACTTAATTTGTCAAAGGCTTTACTAAAGTCAGTAAAGATGCAATATACTTGAGAGTGTTTTTCAAACGCATCTAGACAAAAGGTAGAGAATTGTAATAAATTTGTGACCGTGTATTTTTTCTTTACAAAACCATGTTGATTTTCACATATAACGGATGAACAATTAAAAGCAAGTATGTCGCAGACCAGAGATTCGAAAAGTTTGGGGATAGCTGATAGTTTCGCAATAGGACGATAGTTTGTTATTAAATTCTTTAGGCCTTTTTTATGTATTGGCGTTAAATATGAATTTTTCCAAAGAGCAGGAAATTTCGAACTTCTAATCGACTCGTTAAAAAGAACATATAACGGATAAGATAGTTAAGACCAGTGGTGGCTGGTGGGTTGTTGTACAGGTGGTGCACTTTACTTGCTCACTAAGTAGGTATTAAGATTAGAAATCGCAAAAAAAAAAAACAAAAATTTACATGTATATGTCGAATTTTTATTATTTTGTATAATTGCTCGAAGAATTTCGACCATGTATAAAACTGACACACTTATTACATTTAGCAAGGAATCATGTTTTTTATTTTTTCACTTAAATGCGTCAAATCGTGGATTCACGTAACTTTATTTAAAAAAAAATTATTATTGTCTTTAATATACCTAATCACTGTTAATTTTATCCCACACCACACACTGTACACAGTACAGAATCGAACCAAAACCAAAATAAAAAACAATTACTAACCTAACACCTACAAACCTACACTATTTAACCAGTCACGGATAGAGCGAAACAACATTACATATTCGCAGGCGCAGCGCATTCTAGTCAAACATCGGTTGCTGTAGTTAATTTTCGGTTCTCGTGCGCTGCACGAGAGCAGGCTAATTCTTCATATATTTCAATGAAATATCTTTTGTCTCACGCGTCAGGGATACTTGCTTGTAACTCATACAAGTTATATTAACAGTCCTCGTGCGCTCGCTGAAGCGCACGAGAATTTTTACTTGCAGGGAAAGTAAGTCTTAATAGTAAAGCAAAGCGCTTACATTGTTTCGTCATAATTGGAAATTTTACATGTTTGTGTTCTTGTACGTATGTATGTTTAAAAAATAAATATTAATATGGGAATCTAAAAATAAAGATGCAGTAATATTTTGTAATTTTTAAATCTTTTGAAATGGTGGTTCAGCGCACGAGCGCACTTAAGGTACAGCCGCCACTGGTTAAGACACACATTTTTTTAATATAAATGATGGAACACCAACCGGCCCAGGACTAAAACATTCATCAAGTTTCAAAATATTGTCGTGTATAGACGCTTCTGTAATCGAAAAATTTATAAAATTAAGATGAGTGTATTGTTGAGTATAAGAAGGAATGGAAGAAGAAGTATTCGCAGAAAAGTCTTCAAAGGCACTCTTAAAATAATCAGCAAACATATTAGATATCGTTTCTGGTTCATGAATTGAAGAATTTTGATAGTTCATACTAACTGGGTAACCATCAGATTTCCTTTTATTATTGACATACTTCCAAAATTTCTGTGGATCACCTTTAAGCTCACATTCAGTGTTTGAAATAAAATCAGAGTAAAGTAGATTTGAATAGTTTATAAAGTCGATTTGCAGATCTTGATATTCACGAAATGTCTCTTCAGTCTTCGATAGATTAAATTTCAACCAGGCTTTATTTCTTTTATTTTTCAATTTTTTTATATGCGAATCAAACCATGGCGGGTTATTACTTAAATATTTTGCTTTGCGAAATGGGATGGTATCTAAAAAAATAATCAAACAAAATTAAGTTTGAAAATAAATCATCCCAATTTGTCTCCATTAATGAGATAAAGAGTTGATTAAAATCACATTTTTTAAAATTGAACTCAAGTTGATTTTTACAAGCATTCAGAATTTTACATACACATAAATTCAATGAAATAGTTAAGACTGGATGATGGCGATCTTCTTCTACAATCTTTGAATCGCATGAGATAACGGCAGCATCAGTATTCAATACATAAGAGAAGTAAACAAGATCTAATATTCTTCCATTTTGGTTTTTGACTCAATTCAGCTGATTTAAGCCAAAGGAAGCCATTCCATCCAATACACAAAATTCGTTTATATTCGATGCGTTTATTAGAAAATAGATATCATCGTTAGTAGATCTACACCATTTCAAGTTTGTAAGATTAAAATCCCCAATTACAATGACTTCGTCAGTTGGATCAATTTTCCCATAAATGGTTTCAATGGAATTGTTAAAGTTTTCATAAATATCGGTGTTAGAGCTGGGTGGAATATAAGTAGCAACCACATAAACGTAACCAGATGACACTTTTATTTTTACACAAAGCAATTCAAGTGATGACTGAAGAAAATCATCAACAAGTGAGCAAATAAGAGAGGTTCTTATTCCTATTAATAAACCCCCTCCAACAGTAGCTGAGTCATTAAGAAGGTGTCGATCTCGTATTTTGTATATAGTTTTTAATATCTAGAGCATTAGTCTTTGGGTCAAGTTTAGAAATGAAGACGGTCTTTTGCCCTTCGACTATTTTGAGCCCGGAATTAATAGGAGACACATGGTCAATATTCTGTTCAGTTAGAATATCCTGTTCAGTATTTGCGGATGTTAAAGAGGGAGTAGAACGTTCGTTCGCTGAAGATACGTTAAGAGGGGATGGTGATTTTGGTGCAGATAATATTGAAATCGATGACATAACAGGAATTGAAACTTGGAGCGATGACAATAAAGATGATAATGATGGTTTTTCTTGTGCAGATGATTGTGGTAGTGGCGGAAGAAGGCTTGATGGAACTGGCACACCATTGTTAAAGTTGAAATCAGAGATGGAGTGGGGCGGTACAAACGATTCAAATATTGATCTTGCTTGTTTCTTTGTTAACTGAGTTTCACTTGGATTGTCAAGTACTTCACATTTTCTTTTAGTTGATGCTTCGTTGCTTGAGTGAGGGATAGGATCTTTATTTTTTACTCTACTTCGCGTTTGTATAACATTGCATTGTGACCTTTTGCTTAAGTTATCAACTTTTGCAGATAGCTGAGTTAATTGGATATTTAAATTTGTCAGTTGTTTTGTGTTTTGTAATATATCTCGAACTATATTTGTGTGGGCGAAGGGGTCGCATTCGTCACAAGAAAAGTAGAATGACTTTTTTTCAAAAAGTTTGATGGTACTGAAAGGAGCATCTATACATTTAACATGAAAACTCCTTCGACAATTACCATGACAAATTATAGAATCGATCATGAAGTCTGAGATATTGTCACAAGATGCACACTTAGTCATGATTACGATAGTTATTTGCAGTGTTTTTAAAAAAATAAATAATTTATTAAAATGTTGATTCTTAGTGTACTAGGGAAATTGAATTCCTACTGAGCAAATACACAAACCAATGGAAATGAGTTGTCGGTAATATAGTTGTTGGCAGATGATAGATGCTAGATAATGTATGGTTGACAGATGTCAGGGATCATGACATGCAGTACGGATGAAGGAAGCAGAAAATCCTCAGCGGGAGCAAGTGTACTCTTTTGTCTTTCCGTGTACTACGAAGGCAGGAGATGTATGCAGCTAGCAGCAACAACAATAAAGTTCGGTTCCTTAGTAAGATGGCAGTGGCATCAAATGGTAGGCAAAATTGTTGGGATACAATGCAGTCTCTCAGTGCTTCATAGGCAGAACATATAGAAAAATTTCACTCACGGGAGCGAATAGTCAAATAATGGAGAGCAGCAAAAGTATTCTCTTTTACTATATATTATAAATACATAGATATAACTTTGTCACCAATTAATGATTTTTTCTTGACTTTATATCAAATTATTATAGAATATTATAGTTTATATTAGCTTATTGCATTAAAGTATGCATACAAAAAGTTTGAAAAGCAAAAACACACCAAATTGTAATGTAAAAATTGTAAAAAAGACAATCAAATTAATTTAATAAATAAAACGATGCAACTATACGTGTTCACTGTTCACTTGTTCAAGTATTAATGCTGTTAAATATAACTTCCTATTTGAAATTTCCCTGATGCGAATGCGGAATGAACGAATGAATGAATGCTGATGGAATATCAATGAAATTATTTTAAAATATTCAGAAATTTCAATGATTTGTAAGTCTGCAGAAAATATGAATTTATTTCAAAAATATCACTGCAATATTGCTTGGGTCATAATAAGCAATCCCAATATTCTGTCTTAAATCGGCACTGCTTGAAATCTTCCTTGAAAATTAAATATACTTCAGGTTTGACAGGAATGCGTTCATATTGTCCAATATGCTTGTCAAACCAGCAATAGGCTTATTTGACATACTGTTTGATAGAGCGTTCATATTTTCACATTCAAGTCAATCAAACCGACGCACGTTGTTAAACTTATTTGACAATGTGAACCCCCACTATTATATGAAAACACATTTATTGCACTGCAAAACTCACAGACCATTGCGAAATATATGAAGGCTAGAGATTCGTATCCTCACAACATTTTTTTCAATAACAACTATTAGGTACGTTGTAAAACAATAATAGATGATTTGACTTAATTCGCGTGTTTTTTCATATTTATAACATTTTTGCATTTATTATAACAAATTGGAAATAACTTTTTTTAGTTGATCAATTTACCTAATGGCAAAACCCACAAAATTAAATAAATGTAAATGACGGTATTTTTGTTGTACAGGCTTTCACAAACTAATGCAAAATATGTTTTCGTATTGTAATGTTGTACATGTTGTAATTATTACTTTCGGCATCGTTAATGAATGAACCGCATTGGTTTGGGTGCGCCTAAGAACTTGAAAAGAACATGAGTGCAATAGTTGCCTTACTGCATCATATTACAGCCTCATATTATATATACCTATCTATCAAATGGAAGACTCTTTTTGACGTAAGTAAATCCGATCTAGGTCAGACACGAATTTGTTTTGATGTGTAAACATCTTTCCCGGCGGTAGAGTGAATCGAAAACGTGTGTAAAACGTATACGTCCCGTGTAACCCGTTACGGTTACACGTTACGGTTACACGTTCCGTGTAACAATCTACCTTACCGAAGATTGCATTTAACACCATGTTTACATTGTTAATATTGCGTACTTACGACATCGTGTTTACATTGGAGACTTTGAGTACTGAAATCTCGATTTTATTACTTTCCATTGCTGGCTAGAACTTAATTCAATCCCTCAACATTTCTTCACCTCTCGACCAATTAGGCCTATTCTGCCATATTTGTTATTCTGTTATAGATTTTCTGTTATGAATCATAAAAGATTTCCACCTTAAAAGATCTTTTATGATTGGTATTCAGAGGTTCGAACTTTTATAAAAGTCTGTAAGGCTAGTTGCGCACTGGCAACCAGTGGTACCACTTTACTTCGATTGAAGTAGATCTACTTCTTTTTTCCAAAATATTTTTAAATCTACTTCCTACTTCGCACCATCAGCAAAATACTGAAATCTACATCATTTTAAAAATCTCTGTTTCAATCTACTTCAATTTTACAAAATAAAGCCCAAATCTACTTCTTTTTCTCTATTGCACTCTAAGTAGTAGTATATAACCTCATAATTACCATAAAATAAAAGAACGTCAACACAATACAAATACACAAATGAGTAATTTTATGCGAAATTTCTTTAAAATTAAAAGAAATGTATTGATAATTTAATAGGTAATATGTATTCATTTAAGGAAAAAAATTTTTGTATGCAACATTTTTTCTAAAAGCAAGTAAAAAGCCATTTTGAAATCTACTTCGATTTTTCTCAATTTACTTCACTTTTTTCTTCAAATCTACTTCGACTTTTTTTCCGGAAGTGGTAACGCTGCTGGCAACTGTGATCGAAATCAAATAGTTTAATCACCAGTTGATAGAGTACCGCGCACTGGCAACTCTTTACTCACGCTCACACTCTTTTCTCTCTTGCGCTTATAGAAAACAGCTCAACTGTAGCGAATTAATTTTAAACAATCGTTTAGTTTGTGTCAAAATACAACTTTTTAGTTGCTCGAATCGAGTTGCTCTAAGTGCGCGGTGTACCATATAAGCCCATATGTTTCATTTTAGCAACTAAACAGTTGTGAAACTAAAAATTGAATGTGCGCGCCTGGCCTTAAAAGGATCATAATAGTTCGTCGACACAATTTTATTTTTTATGTTGTTATTCGGTTTTAGTTGTTAACTAGTGTTTTTTATCCCATTAATCTTAAATTCACTTTATAATTTTTTGATTATTACATTAAAAGTATCCTAAACACAAGTAATAATGGAAAATGAACAAAAAAAATGTGTTTGGACTCGTTCCAAAATAATTATTTTACTAGAAATAAGTAAAGACAACAAAATAGTTGATTATTTCAAAACGTTTTCACAGGACATGGTCCAAAAATACATGTGCTTAGGTGGAAAGCGTTATGTACAGCTATGTAGAGATATTTTTGGATTTAAGAATAAGTGGAAGGGATAAATTGTGCAAAAATAGTGGCTTTCATTTGAATATTACCCCTAACACACACCACGAACTACTTCATCGAAGCATTATGTCGATAAGGTTTTTGGGTCGTGAAATGAATATGTGTCGACATAGCAGTGCGAACTCTGGGAATCGAAGTAGTATGCCGACATGGCGTGTAAAAAGGACCGAACTAGTTCGTCGAAACAATTTTTTATGGTGTTATTCGGTTTTAGTTGTTAAAATTTACAAATCGCCTGAAAAAGCAAGAATAGAATTCAGTCTCCTTAAGCAACAATTCAATAAAGCTCTGATCAACACAAAAAAGTGGTTCTGGAGCATTAAAAATTCAAATATTTTTCGGTCATTTTCACTTTTCATTTAAAATTTTACAACTCTACCATTTAACAGCTGATTTTGACATGTACTTCTCGGCATATTGGTGTGTAAATTCCCATACAAAAGCGAAGTACTTTGTCGATTAGGTTGACCGATGTGGCGTGTGTGAGGGGTATATATCTAAAGTCACAAACTAGTACGATTGCATTGTACTCGTATGTTTATTGGGTACGTTCGATAACGAAAATTCGGCACTCGGACGAACGTTGATGTTTACACATCTTAACCGTGAGTCCTGGCACTCACACTTTTTTTTTTTAAGTCAATATTTTGAAAACCTCATTTTTAAATTGATAAATAAAAGTTTCTTAATATAATCTATAAGATCTGAGGGAAAAAAGTTGTTTTAACTAAAAATTAATGTACTCACCATGCAAGTATTAAAAAAAATCTTTTTCAAAAATCGTATTTTTCTCAAAAATGGCTCCCAGAATTTTGATAAATTTTAATTTAATAAAAAAAAATTAAATTAAGACATTAATGAGCAGGGCAAGGATTTTTATGCGCTTAAAAACATAAAATATGTGCATAAAATATGCACGAAAAAAGGGAAAATATGCGCTTAAAAATTAAAAATATGCTGTGAAAAATTTGAAAGACAATGAATTGAAAATTTAAAAAAAAATCAGTTTCTTACTTAGAAAAAAAAATAGATATAAAATAAACTTAAAAAATCATATTCCAATCTCGTTTAAATAAGGACTAATTGTCCAAATTCTTTAAAAATCTCTTGTTCACATATTATACCATACAGTTTTTTTTTGTTGAAATTTTCAAAAAGAAAACTTACTATTTGGTCGCGAAAAAAAAACTTTTAAAAATCAAAATTGATCTTTCAACGTCAACACAACAGATGTGATACGAACAATTCTTGAATGAAAGAATTTCACAGTTCTTCAGGTTCTTTTCTTCATTTTCAATTTTGTTCAAAACCTTGAACCGAATTAATTTACAAAATTGTATCTTCCATCACATTAATTTGAGTGTATTCCGTCCTTGCGGCCTAGCTATATTTCATTAAGAAAACCATAGTTGGAATTTATAAAAATTAAATGTTTTTTTTTAACAATGACTGGTTAAGTATTCACTTTGGTTTTTTTTTAATAAATAGAGCTTCAGAACCATCCAACTCTTTACCCTATCTCATTCCAAGCAATTTATTTTGGCAGGAGGCGTTTTTCTTTTTCTGAGCAGAGAACTGACCAGAGCTTGAGCATGTCAAGTACGCTCTGATCAGAGTTTGACGAGAGCTCTCCGATTTATTTATAAAACACACTGGAGCACTGAACTTTGAAAGGCGTCGATCTCCACTTTTATATGTTTGTTTATTTTTTTTCTCTCCGTCTGTCTCTGTCTCGGAAAAAAGTGAAGTTCGCCAAACTCAGATTTTTCCTCCATCTGCTCGGTCATTTTATTCTGAGCTCATAGAGGGCACTCCGAGCTCGTTCTGATTGAAAAAAGAAACACAACCTGAGCGCTATGATCATTTTTTGACAGTTCAGTTCCCTGCTCTGAACTTAAAAAGAAAACCGCCAAAATTGGAGTAAAGAGCACGGAACGGTACTGAAAAACACGGTATTGAAAAACACATCTGGAATTGTGTTTAGTGCCATAAAGTTGGCACTTCTATTGAAGTTGGAATCCATATCTAGTGTTAATGTTAACGTGCGCACGTAATTTTGTAAAAGTAAAAATTTAAATTTTTAAGTCTTTTGAATATTTCAAAAATATTCACTAAAAATATGCATTTATTTTAAAAATATGTCCAATAAACCCAAAAATGCAAATATATGCATTTATAGTAAAATATGCAAAAATATGCTCTAACGATTGAATGCAATTTTTAAGAAAATTTACTGAATCGAAAAACTATCTTATTTATTTTCTTCTATGTTTATACAAAAAAATATGTTTTAACATAGAAATCCTTGCCCTGTTAATGAGTGTACCTACCATAAAACCAGTTTTCCGAATTTTGAATTTGTCATTATAGGCAGAACGGATTTCAATGAAATTTTGCATAGAGAAGCTTCTAGTTAAAATTGGCGTGCCAAATTTTTTTTCTTAAATACCTATGTTTTAAAAATCTTTTATAAAACATATTATGTATTTAGCTCTAACTACTAAACTACTATTTATAAAATAATAACTTAAAGAGTTGTTTTAGTTATTTAAAAAATGAATTTTTTGCTTATGAACATTTTTTCTCTAGAAATATAAATTTTTGAACTTCATAATCTATTATATAAAAGCAAGTTCGTGCGACCCATTCGTGCATTTTATTTTATGTGTCTTCGTATTTTAACGAAACTGTCCTATTATGAATTGATCATTAACAATATAGACACACGAAGCCAGCAGCAATTGCGTTTTTGATGATTGACATTATGTGTTTAAGTATATGGGCAGTAACGGAGCAAGTTTGAGTTTTTGATGGCTCCAAGGTCGGAGTGTGTTGTATTGCAGCAAAAAAAAAAAAAAAAACTAACTCATTTCGTTTGTTCGAAAGTTACAGTTACTGATGAGTAGCTCATAGCACCTTCTGGAAGCGTTGTGGTTAGTAGTTTACGTAGGTACCAGTTGAGTGTCCTTATGTTTTCGGATAACTGTTTTTCGTATGATCGCAAAAGCACAACAAGATATGATTTCACGTATTAATAAATTCCGGAAATAATTTATTTATGAAAATCTCATATTTTTTTTTCTTTTATTTTAAAAATTGAAATTTTTCAAAGTGTTGCGCATTGTGGACGACGTTAAATTTATTCAACTACTTGATTTATAAAATTTTTAAGTATTTAATCTATAGGTAGCGAATATTTTTCATAAATTCTTTATGTAATACTATTTAATTTTTCTACAAATTTTGGTGTGTTGTTTGGAAATCGCCCAGGGATTTTCAGCAGATGGATAAATCAAGCCATCTGACTTAATCAATTTTTGCTACAAGAAAAACATTTAAGGGACAAGGGATGAGGGCAATGATGGTAAAAATTAGATGAAGCAGATGTCCATAATGGTAATTTTATTTTTCTTAGTTCGTATATTTATTTCAAAATACATTAAACGTTAACATTAAACTTATCATTTTTGATTGCCAAAATAGCTTTTGTTTTATTGATTACTTTTAATTTTCTGGAGACAATTTATTAATTTACTTTGTATTTTTACTTTCGTTTTATATAATGTTGCAGTATAATTAATGTGGTGTCTGCATGGGTACCCCTTTCCCAATCAAAAATGCATTAAAAACAAAAATGATGGACAAAAAGGTGTGAAGAAGTTCACCATTAAGAGTACCTTATTAACTTAACTAATTGTTTAAATAACACAAAAAGAAAAACAAATTTAGCAATGTTTCAACTTGTTAAAGAAAGGATAGAAAAAATCATAAAATCGTTATACCTAAGTCGAAAAGAAAGCTAAACAGATAAAATTACCTCATACGTTTTTCGGCTGTATATTTTATTTATATGTTGTACGCAAGTATAAGATATTCAAAAATATATTCAATAAATAATTGTTCTTTTTTTTTTAATTTTTCTTTAAGTTTTCAGGTATACAATTTTGTTAAAAATTATTTGTCATCGGGGCTTTTGTATTTCAGGTGGACGTGCACGTATAATTATTTTTCGTTTTAAGAAAAAAAAAATCATTAAAAAAAAAGAAATAATTCATTACTTTTATGAATGCGGCATTAAGGCTTTTCGTTCCACGCCAATGGAAAGTCGCAGAAGTTTTAATGGTTCCAAAACCGGGAAAGTCTCCGAATGAAAAGAAATCTTATAGACCAATTTCCCTCTTGCCACTGATCTCGAATGTATTTGAGAAAATCTTATTAAAGCAACTGCTTCCTATTATCGAAGAAAAGCGGCTTATTCCTGACCATCAATTTGGTTTCCGGAAAAGCCACTCACCAATTGATCAGGTGTACAGGATAACCAATGAAATTGAGAAATCACTGGAGGGAAAAAATGAACCGCTGAGAAGAAAAAGGAAAACATTTCACAAAAATGGGAAATTGAAGTAATGATGCAAAAGCGCAGCTATTTTTATAGTGCACATTATAAGCCTAAAAACGAAAACATTCCATGTAAACCTACTTTTTAAATGCGATTATAAAATATCATTGAGTGGAAAAAGGAACAGATTTCAAGAATATTTTCCTTTTTCCACTCAACATTTGAAATTTTCCGTTGAAATATTTTTTTTTATTTTGTTGGCTGTTATTTAAGTTTATTAAGTTTGTTAGTAGCTTTATGCTTTTTGATGAGAAGTTCAATCAAACTTTGACAAGGCTCTTGATGGCACTGACTATGAGTGGGAGAAAAAAACAAAAAAAAAAGTTGAGCGATATTTCGAAAATCGTTCACTATATCCCGAAGGAAATTAAAACTTTTTTCGTAAAAATTCTTCAATGGGCTACATCGGACGCTGGACTATAGGGCAAGTTCTGCATTTGGAAAAAAAATCGAACTCGAAATTTTGATCAAAGTTGACATTACGATGATAGCGAAGACGAATAAAGTGGGTCCGGCAATTCCGTGTGTATGTCCGTATGTCTATACCTCTCCCTACAGCCTAAACCACTATACCTATGTTCTTCAATCCCGGTAGTTAAGGGTCTTCGGTAATTCCCTAGTACCCCCCATACACCCGTAATGCAAGATCTTATTTATCTCAAAAACGGCTCTTACGATTTTGATAAGAAAAAATTAGGTGTGATATTATGGACATGGACTACATTTTGTTCAAAAAAAATTTTGGGGTAAAATGTTATTAACGGTGCCTGTCATATAACCGCTTTTGGATTTTTTGACTTTCTCATCAACAGCTCTAACGATTTTAACCAAAAATTTTCAGCAGGAGGCCCCTTAAGTTTAAAATTATGTTGTTTATAAAAATAATCAAATTTTTTTTTTGAAATTTTTGAAAAAAAAAAAATATCAAGTTTTTTTTGAAAAACCAATATTTTTAAAACGTGTGAACGATTATTTTTTGAAACTATTTCTAAAATCTATACAGCTAAATACTTAAAATTTGGCATCCTAAATTTTGTTCTGGAAAAATTTTAATATTTTAATATTAAAAGGACTAATCAGAAGGCAATTCCATGCATTTGAACATTTTTATCTCATTAAATCCATGTTTTATATATAAAATGTATTTTAAATTCCAAAGTACTTTTACATTCATACATACATACATTATACAGGTTCGTGCGATCCAGTCGTGCATTTTATTTCTGTTTATTTTTATTCCCTTTAATTATTATAAAAATATTGTTTTAGTTTTCATTTTGCAGAATTATTTAATATTAAATAAATAAAATGTTTTGTAACCATTATTTATATTATTTAAATAAAAAAACTTAATTTAAAATAATTTATTTGATTTTTTTTCAATTAGTGGAAAAAGGAAAACATTCCTCTCACTTTAACATGAATTATTAAGCCAGACCTAAAAGTTTTTAATTTTAATTGTTTGGTACGAGTATGTCACTATTCTTTACTAGCTTTACATTTGTCCTTCAGAATGTGTTTTGGCGCAACATTGCTGTAGCACCAAAATCTTCAAATTAAAACACTGAGAGCGCAATAAATAAAACACAAACGATTTTTAACGTGGAAAAAGACTTAGCCAAAAAAACCACGATATAACTTTATTCTTTCCGAACATCTTTCCGAACATCTTTCCGAACACGTCTTTCCGATTACCAGGTTCTATATGAACTGAACTAAAAGTAGATTGTTTCTCTCCAAAAGGAAGGAGAAAAAGCTCTTTCAAAACCATCGAGGGAGAATTCATAAACCCTCCATTCGGTGAAAACTACCGAGTGAGTGTTAATGAACCCTCCGTTCGATACAGTCCCGGCGAAAACCTACGGTTTTCCACCCTTTCGCATTTTATCAATGATCTCTTTCCCTTTCCTTTGCTACAATACATATACAATATTCAATTCTCTACTGGCAGAATACATATCTTCTGAACCGGCCTTGTTAGCTGATTGGTTGCAGTCTGTATCACCACGTTCCGGACCAGCTCATCTTTCCCTGGTATTACCTTCACAATTCTGCCCATCGCCCATGCTGATGGTGGGAAGTTTTCGCTTTTGATGATGCATAACTGACCTTCCTTTATATTATGTTTCTCTTTCCGCCATTTCTTTCGTTCCAATAGAGTAACCAGATACTCTTCTTTCCATCTTGCCCAAAAATGTGCAAGCATTGTCTTTCGTTCTTTCCATAATCTTAAACCATGAGTATTCGGCAGTTCTCCAGTAATAAATGGTAGTGGTAGCACTAATGGCTCACCTACCAAAAAATGTCCCGGCGTTAACGCCTGTAGGTCATTTGGATCATCGCTGAGTGCCTGCAGCGGTCTTGAATTCAAGATCGCTTCTATCCCAGTGAGCAAGGTCAACAGTTGCTCGTAAGTCAACACCTTGGCTCCTATCACTCTTATCAGGTGAAATTTCATTGATTTCACAGCAGCTTCGTAAATGCCACCTTGATGAGGCGCTGCTGGAGTCATGAATCTCCATTCTGTCCCTTTCGCACCTAGGAAGTCTAATGTTTCTTTCCCTTGCCAGATTTCTTTCGCCTTGTGCAATTCTTTTGCGGCTGCGACGAATGCTGTGCCATTGTCGCTGTAAATTCTTTCGCATCTTCCTCTTCGTGCAACAAATCTTTCGTAACAAGCGATGAACGCTGTTGATGTTAGGTTGGATACCAAGTCGATGTGTATCGCTCTAGTCTTGAGACAGACGAAAACAGCGACCCAACACTTTTGTCTTATGATCTGCTCACCTGCTCTGTCAATCATTTTTATTTCGAATGGTCCTGCGTAATCTACACCTGAATGTAGAAACGCCTTTCCCGGAGTTACTCTTTCCTTGGGCAAATCTGCCATCAGCTGAGCTTCGTATCGATGATTATATCGAACACAGACTAGGCACTTATGTATAAACATTCTCAATTCTTTCCTCAATCTCGGAATCCAAAATCTTTCCCGAATGTGTTGCATCGTGACTTGAACAGCTCCGTGCTTTGTTGCTCTGTGAGCACTGTCCATTAGCAGCCATGCCAACCTACTCCCTGTAGGCACAATCGCTGGATGCCTCCTTTCGTACTCTATCTCCGCTCTTTCCAAACGTCCGCCGACCCTTAGGATATTTTTATCATCCAGTATCGGCTTTAGCGATTCTATGCTACTCTTCTCCGGCATACTGCCGGTCTTTCCAATGACCTCTATTTCTTTCCCAAAGTATCTTTCCTGTTCTTTCCGTAGCAAATATTCAAACGCATTCTCTTTCTCTAACGATCTCAGCTGTATTGGTCTTCTTTCCGTTCTTACGGTTCGACGTGATGAACGTCTTCGCTTCTTTCCATATTTTCTTTCCCTTTCTTTCGTTTCTTCCATCTTTATCTTAACTGTGTCAATAAAGCGGAAGACGTGAGCAATTACATTGATTGCCTTTTCTAACGTACTGGTGCATTCGTGTATCGGAATGCTCACTCCAGTGTCTTTCGTCTTTGTAAGAATGATGTCGTGGAACCTGGTAGTAAGCACCACTCTCATCTCATCCCTCCCCCCATCTGAAACATTTGGAACAAAATTTTCAGATCTCCATTCGGACCGGGGTTGCGACAGCCATTCTGGGCCTTGTAGCCATAGCTTGCTATCGACCAGTGATGATGGCTTCATTCCTCTGCTTAGCAAATCTGCGGGATTTTCTTTCGTTCCTACGTGTCTCCATCTCTGAATTTCAGTATTTGTCTGAATAGATGACACTCTATTACCAACGAATGTCTTTAAATCACGTGGAAATTTATTTATCCAGTGAAGTGTGACAAGCGAATCTGTCCAAAGATTATAATTTGTTCCATTCCATTCCATAGTGTTCATCACACTGACGATCAACTTTCCCATCAGCTCTGCTGCTGCCAGCTCTAGACGTGGTATTGTCACTGTTTTCAGCGGCGCTACACGTGTCTTTGCTATAAGCATTGTCGACCTGATCTTTCCATTTGGGTATTCTGTTCTAACATAGATAACCGCACCATATGCTTTTTCAGACGCATCTGAGAAACCATGTAGTTCTTTCCTTACATCAAAAGATGTACCTATCCATCTTTCGATTCTGATTCTTTCCAAATAAATAATTTCTTTCCAAAAATCTTTCCATCTTTCCTGAATGTCTTCCGACAATTCATCATCCCAATCGACCTTAACTCGCCATATGTCTTGAATAAGAATCTTACCAAGAATTGTAACTGGAGATATAAAACCATTTGGATCGTACAGTTGAGCGACACAGCTGACGACTTTCCGTTTTGTCATTACCTGTTCGGTTATTGGCGTTCTTACCACGAATGTGAACTGGTCCTTTTCAAGTAACCATTTCAGTCCCAAGATCGATGCCTTGTCGTCTTCTTGGAACAGTATTGACTCTTGTTTTTCGGAATTCATTCCGTCTATAAGTGCCTTGGAATTCGAACTCCACTTTCTCAAATGGAACCCCGCACCTTTTAAGACGTAGTCTATTTCTTTCGATAACTTTATCGCTTCTGTTTCAGAATCTGCACCTGTAGCGCAATCATCCATGTAGAAGTCTTCTTGGATTGCCTTTGCTGCCTTAGGAAACCCTCTTTCCGCATCTTTAGCACATTGCATCAATGCTCTTACAGCATTGTGAGCTGATGATGCCATACCATAAGTGACCACTGTGAGCCAGTATTCTTTCAGTCTTTCCTGCGGGCCTTCTCTCCAGAAAATACGCTGGAGGTCCCACTGTTCTTTCGCAATTTTTATCATACGGAACATCATTTTGATGTCCGCACTTATCGCAATTTTGTATCTCCGAAACCGCATTACAATGTCATGCAGATCTTTTTGGAGTTTCTCTCCGACCATCTGAATTTCATTCAGCGAAATTCCCTTTGCCGTTTTACAACTTGCGTCAAAGACCACCCTGAACTTCTTTGTAACGCAATGATGTGGAATGTGATACACCATCTTTCCTTGAGATTCTCCAGTAACTAGAGTCATGTGTCCCAATCTTTCGTATTCTCTCATGAAATCAATATATTTTTGTTTCAATTCAGAATCTCTTTCCAATTTTCTTTCCAAGGCAAAGAATCTTCGCTTGGCTACAAGCTCAGAAGTGCCTATATCTTTCCACGGTTCCTTTAAAGGAATCGTCACAACAAACCTTCCTGAACTGTCACGTCTGTATGTTTTTTGGAAGTTCTCCTCCACCAGTTCTTCTTCTTTCGACTTCAACGATGAGTGACCAATCTCATCTAGTGCCCATAGTCTCTTAAGAGCTTCATGTAGCTGCTTATTATCTAAACACACAACGTGCGCCTGTTCTATCTCTTTCCCAACGAATAAATCTTGTTGCTGTCCAAAAATTATCTTTCCGAAAGTAGTTTCCATGCATACTAAGCCACATGGATGGCGACCTAAACTTGACATAAACATCTCAGCTAGGAACTTACATCCTAACAATAGGTCCACCGACCCCTCTTTCCAGTATTCTGGGTCAGCCAATGGCATCTCTTGAGCGGTACTGGACACTGAACGTGTCAAACGCTGTGCTGGTATCATTGGCCTCCACTGACCCTCTTTCGGCAAAACCCAAAATTCCTGCTCAATCCAAACTTTCGAACAGAACCATGGACTGATCTTAATCGTCGTCCGATACCTAATGTGGAATGGTTCTCCATTGATTCCTATAGCTTTCCTTCCCGCCTGCCCCTTAGGCAGTGACAATCTTTCCACCAACTGGCCGCTCACCAAGTTGGCTTGAGATCCAGTATCCAGCAGAGCTCGGATCGGACCATAATCTTTCCCATCTTTCCAAATTGTTACCTGTGCCGTTGGCATAAGGGTATAACCTTCTCTTTCCCTACAAATAAAATTCTTTCCATAATTTTTAAACTCTAATTCTTTATTGTAAACCTGACAGGTTGGGTTTCTTTTAAAATCTTTCCAGGAGGTCTTGCTGCTCGTGCCCTCTGACTCGTCGCCGTCTTTCCATGTTTTCTTTCCTTCGTCCGCAAACTGTGTCTTTCCCTTATCTTTCCTTATGCTTCTTTCCGCATCGAGTCGTGGGCGTTTGGCTAGCTCGACTCCTAGTCAATCGGCTTTCTGTTTCTTTCCTGCCTCTTTTGGTACGGGCCTCTTTCGAGCTTGCTCTTGGACTCTGAGCACTGTCCCCTCAGCCTTCTGCAACTCCTTAATTGGACACAGGGCGCTGTTGTGTAATTGGCGTCCAGGGCAGCGGGTGCATGGTCCCTGGAAGCACTCTTTCGGCCGATGCCCGTTTTTGAGGCAATTCTCACAGAGCCCCTTTTGTCGCACCAATTCCTGGCGTGCTCTGAGATTTAAGGCCTGGAACTCTGGACAATCCCATACTGGATGCGCCATTGAGAAACATGACTGGCATGGCATCTTCTTTCGTCCGAGTACTCTTTCCTGGCGAGCTACATGCCGCTGTCTTTCCATACTTGTCGCTTGGTACGATCTTTCCATCTTTCCACGTGCTTGGAGGGATGTGGTTGGCATCTCCTCCCTCCGACGACAGTCCTGTGCGCTTTCTAGAATGATAGCGCGTCTTTCCAGAAACTCGCATATTTCTTTTACGGTTGGTTGCTCGGACTTTCGGTTCTCTTCCCACTTGCAGGCTGTCTCGGAGTCCATTTTGTCGTGGAGCACATGCACCACTATCATATCCCAACCGTCAGTGGGAACGTCTTGCGCCTTGAGCTGTCTTAAGGCCTCATGGGTCACATTCGACATTCTTTCGAGATCGCCTGCCTTCGGCAGTCCCTGGAGAGCGGGCAGACTAAAAAAGCGACGGAGAAGTTCGCGGCAGGTGGCATATTGGCGGCTGAAGACGTCGTTCATGCGCTGCCATGCCTCTACGTAGTTGGCTTCTGTCAGCTGCCACTCCCCCAGGGTACGCGCCGCCTTTCCAGTTAGCGACCTTTTCAGGTACGCGAACTTATATGCCGGGGAAATGCGATCGTTCTCATGCACGGCCGCCATGAAGCGGTCGCGAAATCCTTGCCATTTCGTTATAGTGCCATCGAATTCCCCCCAGGTATTGCTGACATCGTGTTGGGAGAAAGGCATGGACACCTGAACGGCAATTTGGGGTGGTTCTTTCGCTGACACCGTCGGTGTCAAATCTGTCCTCTTTCGCTGGAGGATGGCAGAAGCAGTAAAATAATTCTCTTCTACCTCCTCCATCCTCTTTTCGACCTTGGCGATCTTTGTACGATCACTGGTCCTGACCAAATTTCTCTCGGCTGCCTTGGCTTGTGCCCAGGCGTCGGCCAAGGCCTCAAGCCTGACCTCTATTCCCTCCAGCGGGGCTTCGTCCAACTTCGGGCTCTTCACAAACGCAGCCATCCTTCGTATAGCATGAATGGCCGCTTGAAATGAGTACTCGCTGTTGGACTCTGGTCTTTCCATCCTTCCAAAATTTCTTTCCTCTTTCCTTTTCTTTCCGTTTGCTTAAAATATAGAAAAGTAATTGCTTTTAATTTCGAGCAAAGTAATATTGTCTGAAAAATAAGACCCCCAGGAGAACTGAATCAAATCGATTTAATAGACCCCCATAAAATCTAAAAATGCCCCGACCGCGACTCCGACCCGACTCATCCTCGTTAACCAGGAGAATCGCTCTTGTCTCGGTCCTACCATATCAAATAATACCTAAGTTGATTCAGCTCAATCCTTGGGTAAATAAAGGAAATGTAAATGTTTAACCCACAACTCAATCCTTGATTTAAGACTTGAAATATTTAACCCCAAATCGAGTCCTCAAGGAGAATTGGATAAATATCAAAACAATACCTGCGCTGAAATAATGAATATATGATTGATAATTAACCCATACCCAAGCCCGATCGCGTATGTGTTTGTGTTGTTGTTGTTGTTGTCTGAATATCTTTCCTGAAATATAACCAACCGGTTGTTATTTCTCTTTCCACTTGCAAGCATTCTTTCCAGCTATGGTAACTACGCAAATATGCTTTGAGTTCCAGCTTTCTCTTTCCTTATTTGAACTCGCATATTCATGCTTTTAGTTCTCTTTCCTTCCAAATCTTTCGCTATTTTTCAATTTTCTCTCCTCTTTTTTTTTTTACATGGAGACTTACTTCCCCTCTTTCACATTCAAACCAAACCAAGAAAATTTCTCAAAACCGAACACATCAATCGCTCTTTCTCTTTCCAACTTACTGACTTTTTAACCAGCCACACCAAGTGGGAACCAGCACATTCATTCTTTCAACCAAACATTAAAACAAACACACATTCTTTCCTAAATCCAAATGAGAATAGCCTGAAAGGCCGTCATTTTATTTCTTACTGAATTATATTTTTCAATTAAAATCCTCTTCTTTGCATTTATGCAAAGTCTTTCGCAATCTTTTGTACAACCACAACAAATCTTTCGATGCACAGTGAATCTTTCCTTCTTCTTTCCAAATTTATTATTATTTTTTCTTTTCTTTCCGAACAACAACAACACTTGTAACTTATCTTTGAAAAAAAAAAATATTGATAATAGTGGACTGTATTTCTCTTACCTTTGATTCTTTCCTTAGTCTAAATTCTTTCCTCTTTCCTCTTTCGCCTTTTTTCCTTTTTTTTTCAACAAAAAAAAACTTTCCCTAAATATTTAAAGTTTTCTTTTGAAAAATAAGAATTAAATATTTTTTCTTTGAATCTGTTATTATTTTTTTCTCGATACTATTTATTTTGTTCACCGACCAACTGCGTAGTTTGACTGCACACACAATAATGATTAAATGAAAAATAAAACTTTCCATCCACCACTGCGCCATCAGTTCAGTGGGTTCTTTCCCCTTTCGCACACAAGTTCTTGTGTGTGTATATATGTATGCATGACTTACCATGACGATGCATGTATCTCTCGCAGCTGCCTGAGTTGTTCGTTCTCGTGGCAACGATATTGAGCAGCCAAAAAAATAAAAGTAAGAGGAGGGTTGTTTTGTGCCGTTCTTTCGTCATCACAACCATGCTACATGGCTGGTGGTCTGTTCTTTTGAAGTAAATATGTATCTTTCGTGATGTGTGTCTTTCGTAGTAGCACGTCGCGACGGCGCGCGGTGCGTCGACAGTGCTTGCTGTATTTGCATGTATAAAATTTTATTTGTTTAAAAACTTACCCCAATTAATGTGCGTGATTTCATCACGTAGCTCTTTCCTTTTTTCCGATTGTGTGTGCATGTGGATATTTTGCACCATACTCTTTCGTGTACATATGTGGATATATACGTTCTTACATATTAGCTCTTTCGAAGTAGGTTCACTACCTTATTATTTATCTTTCCGCGGCGCTAGCACAAATATGTGGCTCGAATGACCAATGTTTTGGCGCAACATTGCTGTAGCACCAAAATCTTCAAATTAAAACACTGAGAGCGCAATAAATAAAACACAAACGATTTTTAACGTGGAAAAAGACTTAGCCAAAAAAACCACGATATAACTTTATTCTTTCCGAACATCTTTCCGAACATCTTTCCGAACACGTCTTTCCGATTACCAGGTTCTATATGAACTGAACTAAAAGTAGATTGTTTCTCTCCAAAAGGAAGGAGAAAAAGCTCTTTCAAAACCATCGAGGGAGAATTCATAAACCCTCCATTCGGTGAAAACTACCGAGTGAGTGTTAATGAACCCTCCGTTCGATACAGAATGTTTTGAAGAATAACTTTCAGTTTCAAAAATAAACAGTTTTCTTTGGTTTCCAAAACTATGATTAGTGGAATGTTGCCCTTTTTCTTCTCAGTGGTTCAAATGTATGTTCAAGCGCATTTCTAGACGTCTCTCAAGCCTTCGACAAGGTCTGGCACGATCGTCTTAAGTTTAAACTGCGAGTTAAGCAAGGGAGGGAATATTCGGATTTTAAGGAAATCAATCCTGGTGTTCCCCAGGGAAGTGTTCTCGGTCCTATTCTGTTCGTACTATACACTAGCGATATTCCTCAAGAAGAAGATACCATAATAGGTACGTTTGCAGACGATACGGCTATACTTGCAACATCCTATTCAGTTGAATCTGCAACCGAGAAGCTCCAACGAGCTCTAGATAAAATTTCGGTATGGACTAAGAAATGGCGAATTGTTCTTAATGAGTCCAAATCAACACATATTAATTTTACTTACAAAAAAATTACCAATCTGCCCACCTACATTAATTCGGTGCAAATACCATATGCTAATGAAGCAAAGTACCTTGGAATGACACTAGACGCTAAGCTTAAATGGGAAACTCACGTTAAAAAGAAACGAGATCAACTTGAAAATAAATTATGTGAAATGAATTGGCTTATTGGAAGATATTCCAAACTCAGCATCTACAAGCATGTAGTACTAAACAAAGCAATAGACAAATACTACAATCTTTTCAGAGCAAAGTTCTCAGAGAAATCGTTAATGCTCCGTGGTACATTAGAGACAGTGATTTGCACAGAGACTTACGATTGCCAACTGTTGAAGATGAAATAGCAGTTTTCGCTGGGAAGCTACGAACTCACTTAAATAACCATAGCAATAGAGTTATTCGACAAACAATAATTGATGAGACAAACCTTGTGCGCCGACTTCAAAGAACGAGACCGTTCGACCTAGCGCCATAGGGGGATCCGCTTTCAAATGTGGTATCCGCAGGTCCTCTCAGTGGGGAGCTTCCTGCCAAACGTGATTATAATATAATGAAATTAAAACTACTTGATAAGGTAACTTAGTTGTAGTCGCAAGAACAAAAGGGAGGTGTTTTTTTAGTGAGTAAATTAAAGATCTTTTGTTGCATGGACAATCGCCGGCTGATAGACATGATAATAGCGCGTGTGTTCAAAATGATGTTAAACTCATTAATGGATTATATCATTAAACTTAAAGTTTTTGGGGAAATATAATGCTGGATGTACTCAGTCGAGTGGCAAAAAAGAGGATTGCCACAAGCACACATTTTAATTTGGCTGGTGAATAAAATTGCTTATTGCAGCAAATAATATCGATGATATCATATCAGCAGAGCTGCATGATATTACGATTGATCCACAATTTTTCGCGATTGTTGTAAAAAATATGATTCATAGACCATGTGGAGCAATAAATACTAATTCCGCATGTATGGCAGATATGGAAAATTAAAAATTTTTCAATTGTACTCAATTTTGGTATAAAATTGTACTGAAATGATGTCAATTGTACCGAAAACGAATTTTGTATGAAAAAAAAGTCAATAACTCAACTATTTAAAAATTTTCCAAAGTATTTTATTTAAAAAAATTAAAGCAGAAATAATCAGTTTGTCTTCTTATGAAAAATGTAAATCAATAGATATCAATAGCGCCACAGAAAAAATTCTACTCGTATCTTCTTGGGAGGGACTCGACAATTTTGACAGCATAATCGATATAAGGGATGCACTCAGCGCTGTTTGTAAAGCTAAGTGTACACGATTGGTAGATCTTACAATATTGTCAGACCTAACAATGTCTGACAATTATCTACAAATAAGCTGACAATTAGTTGTTTGTGTACACGGTAGGTAGAAAATCTACCAATCTCTTACAATTTATTGTTAGAAATTGGCTGACAATTTATTTTCAGATAGCTGGCTAAATACCTACCAATTAATTGTAATAGATTGGTAGATTTTCTACCAACCGTGTACACACACAACTGACTGTCAGTTTTGTTTGATAATGGAGACTGCTTCATTTGAACCTTGGCTGCAATTTGTCTGAAAATGAAAAAAATATATGATACTAAGAACCGTACACCTTACAATTTCTTCATTTTCAGAAACGTCAGAAAACGATCAAAATTGGCAGGCCTGACAATAAATTGTTTGTGTGCACAATTACCTTACAATTTATCGTCTTACAATTAATTGTCAGATACATTTTCTGACAGTTAATTGCAAGATTTCGATTGTCAGCTAGCGTACACATGATTGTCAGATTTTTTGCAATTAATTGTCAGACAATGATCTAACAATTAATTGTCAGAAATATTTTTTGATAATTAATTGTAAGACTACACGGTTGTAAGACATTGTAAGCATGGTTTTTGTAACGGTCCGAGGTGTTGTCGGCACAAGGACTCTCTACGTGATGTTCCCTATTCTCTTCTAGCAAAGGTGCTATAACCCTTAGAACATATCCTTATTCAGCACATTGGGGAACATGTAGACTAAAGAGCCTTTTAAAACCTTTCCTTCCCTCACCACCATTACAACCCACTACTTACAGGTGCAGTAGGCTGATCCTGGCAGCAGAAAGGTCAGGGTGTTCAGGTCACGAAGGCGAGGCATGCTAGCTTAAGCACATCCTAGCTCGTCGGTGGGGGGGGTTCTTGCCATCGTAACGCTGAACGGTGGTTACGTATATTACATGCCGTGGTAGATATAAAAGTATAAATATAAGTTCGGGTTCAAAAAAAATGGAACCCAAATTCGTCCTGATAAGCTAAACCGGTAAACAAAACTTCCAAGAGAGGAGAGATCTCGGTGGTATTGTCTCTCAGAGGGATAGCCCACCCACGTATCGTTAAGGATACAACCATGGCTGACATGCCCTCGATTTAATGTCAGCCCCTAAACTATCGACTACCTAGATCAAGTATCTATCAGTGCCTCATCTAAAACCTTGAATAATATCGTCTCCGAAATTTCATGCTTTTAAAAAAAATCGCCAAAAAACTCAATTGCTATTTTCTTCATAGTCGGTTCGAAATTGTTCGGTCTTCATACAAATCTCCATTACCGCCACATCCACCGATGACTTCACTTAAACGTACTTCATGCTATAAATCCAAAGAGCCAAACCAGGAACTAATCTTCCCAAAAAAAAATGCGTATTTCCATCGAAGGAAACAATAAAAGAATGAAGTTTCAATTTTTAAAAAAAATCTATCAATCAAGGTAACTTTTATTCAAATAAATAAAAAAAAACTATCTTATTCTAACAGAAAAATTAATGCTTTGTAAATTCAAAAGGAGCGTATCAAATAAATAAAAAAAAACTATCTTATTCTAACAGAAAAATTAATGCTTTGTAAATTCAAAAGGTGCGTATACTATCAAGCGAAAAAAAAAAGTACTTAACAAATACTTAACCAATACAAAAGCAATTATGCAAAATTAATGATAACGAGATAGTTTAATATTTCAAATAATTATTTTGTTTTCATTGAATCTGATATTTTCTTTAATTTTAATTAAATTTTCGTTTAGAAAAACATCCTTTCCTAATCCGTTGCTTAGGATTTATTATTTATTTTAGTTATTTTATATGTACAACGTCTATTTTCTTTATCAACATACTGTAGAAAAAATTAAAATTGATTTCTCGTTTTGTTTTTTTTTTTTCTTTATATGTAAGTACATATTATGTAAGAATACTTGGTAGTTCAATAACCTTTATTGAGTTTAAGTGAACAGGGGAAAAACATATGTTCAAAGGGATACTGGAAAATAAAGTGTACTTTTAGGCTAAATGAAAATTCCAAAATTACATTTTTTTATTTTTTTGCTTTATGAAGCTTTTGAGATTAAAATTACGATAAAACCTAACGATCCCTTGTTCACCACCGTAGATCTATAATTTATTTAATTTCTTTATTAGAGGTTTATCATAATCGACTCAAAAAATAAAAGCTTATTACCAAACTTTAATTACGCTTCGGTTTTTTTTATGAATATATTTCTCTTTTTTATATTTTTGTTGCTGTAGATGGAGCCAATCATTTTTCTTAAGTTCAAATGTTTAGTATGTATATGTATTTTGTTTTTTTTTTTTTTACAAGGAAACTTACCAAATTTATAATTCCTGTGAGGTGGTGCACCGCTTCATAGGTTGATTCTTCTTTGACTGCAAAAATATAAAAACAATTGAACATAAAAAAAATCACTATACCCCTTTTTGAGCGCGAACAATTTAAATTATGACACTTTTCCTCTTGAAGATTCAGTTTTATGATTTATTTATTTTTTTCTTATTTCAATATTAAAAATTTTTTTTTTTTTTTTTTTTTTTATGCTAAAGGATATGGTGAACCCGGAAGGATAGTATAGAAAAGAAACTACGTATAGGAAATAAGGGGAATACACTATGCTACAGATCACTATTATAAGGATGGTCTATGGGTGCCATGCAGGTGATGATGATGTTGATTGAGGTGAGGAAAAAGTTTGTGGTGGTGTTGAAAACTGATAGCTTGGACGATAAAATCTACTCGTTCGTCCAAATTGATGGGGGTTTTTTTTCTTGTGGCTGTAAGTTAGCGATCGTTGGCACTGTTTTGGGTACAGTCTGCACTATGATTCAGTCTCTGGGTCCTAGATCTTCATATTAAACTCTCCCCTTGGTGTTGAAGGCTGCTGAGTATGGTTGTTGGATTTTGGGGTATTGCTCTTGTGTGCACTTGTCGTAGGTAGTTCGGGCGCACTTGGCTTAGGGTTTGGAGGTGCTCTTGCGTGCACTTGTCGTAGGTAGTGCGGGCGCACTTGGCTTAGGGTTTGGCGGTGCTCTTGCGTGCACTTGTCGCAGGTGGTGTTGGCGCGCTTGATTTAGGGGTGCTTCTTTGTGTTTTTTTTTTTGTGTTGCACTGGCTATGGCTATGGGTCTTTGGGTTTTTTTTTTTTTTTTTTTGTTCACGTTTTTTTTGTTTATATAGGGATTTCTACTGAGCACTTTTCTTTAAGGTTTTTCGTTTTTTTTTTGTGGTTTTTAATTTATGTTTGGGATGCTGCCGCTTCTTTTTTTTCTTTAGTTACGTAAATTTCGTTTATTTCAATTTAGATTAGTTTTGTGTTATCATAAGTCCGCGCAAACGATTTTTCGAATTTTCTTACGATTTTTTTTACATTCTTTTTTTTTTTTTTACTTTACATGATCAAAACGTGAGACCAAAAACTGTCCGGCCGACGGGAACGACTCAGGCAAAAATCTCGACACAACAAGAGACCCGTCGTTTGGCAACCACCCCTTTTATAGCCTGGCGGCAACTCTCATTGCAGACATTTCGTGCGCGAGAGCGTCTTTAAACATGGCGACTGAAACTAATCCGGAAGATGTTGTTTCTGGCCGTATTTTTGACCAAAAAAATAAAGTTTTTATCTTAAAAATAGTTTTATTTTTTTTTATACATATATGTGATAAAAGTTAAAGTTTCTGGTCAAAATCGAGCCAGAAACTCATCCCGGAAGCACTTCCATGACACAATACAATCATGTTTTTTTTGAATGTATGGGTTCTCTTTTAATTGAACAAATTTTTTCTTTTTGCCAATTTTTGAAATCTCTCTCATTATCGTTATCGCTCTCTATTCAAATCCGCATCGAGCAAATGGATGATTTCAGCCATTTGCTTGCATAGATCGCTCTCTCACTCAGTTGAACTCACCACACCACAAGACATTCGCCTCCATCACCATCATAACTACTCCAATGGCTTAAAATTGAATTTAAATTACATTGCATTGAAGGGAATTGAACATAAAAAAAAGCTTTTAATTTTTGCTGTCTGTCTACCAGATGACCTCAAACTTTATCGACGGTTGGTTTTGGAAAAAAAAAGAACAAATGATACACTTTTAAAATATATGTATGATGTATGTATCATATTAAAGCGTTTCCCACAACACTTATACATTTCGGAATATAAACGATAGAAATGGAGAAGGAAGGAAACACTTGTTAGGAAGGTATCGTTAATCGACCCACACCCGAGAATAAGTCTCATGTTCAGACTGGAATTAGCCGGGTGGAAAATAAAGAAATGCATCTACCTCTTAATGTCCTTTGAGTGGAAAACCCCTATCACCTTCTCGTTTTCATCTTCCAATTGGTAAAGATTATTTCCTATGACCTTCTTGATTGTGGACTTTATAAATTTTGGACATAATTTCGCGTTTATCTTTTTAGTTGCATCGCTCAACACAAAGTTCCTTTTAAAGACCACGTCACCAACATTGTACTGCACATTTTTGCTTCGTGTATTGTACCTATGCTCGTACGTTTCATGAGCTCTTTTGAGGGAATCCTTTATGGCCGAATGAATAATATTCATCTTTGATGGCTTTGGAATAACACTTACTTCAGCGTTGTTAACACAGTCAAGTTTACGCAGAAGCTCAAAATCTGAACCATGTTCCACCATTCTTTGGCCAAACAAGGCTTCATAAGGTGACATGCCGATGGCAGAATGAGTAGCTGTCCTCAGAGCACATGCGATGGCAGGAAGATGTACATCCCAATCCCTTTGATCTTTCCCTATATACGACCTAATAGCAGCAAGGATGGAACGGTTTACGCGCTCACTTGCATTGGCTTGCGGAGCATAGGCGGCGGTTCTGATGTGTTGAATACCATACAAAGATAACAATTTTGAAAAGTTTGAACTGATAAATTGCTTACCATTATCGGTAAGGATAGATTCGGGCACACCAAACACGCATAGAATCTCTTCGTTTAAAAATTTAACGGCACTTTCCGACGTAGCATTTCGCAATGCCTTAATGACGACAAATTTCGTTAGCTGATCGAGAGCAATTAATATGTAGACGTTTCCTTTTTTAGACCGAGGGTATGGTCCAAGAAAATCCATATAGATGTGTTGGAATGGACGTTCCACCACAAAGGCCTTCCCCATTGGTTGTCGTAAAATTTGGTTGGATGCTTTTGTCATCTTACATATATCGCAACTACTTATGAAAGACTTAACCTGTGATGCCATGTTCGGCCAAAAAAATCGTTGTCGGAGCCTATGAAGAGTTTTGCCTAAGCCGCCATGCGCAGCCCTTGGTGGTTCATGAGCCAAAGTAATCAGTCGATCGGTCAGCTGCGATGGAATCCATAACTTCCATCCTAGGTCATCCTCTAGAGGATTCCCTGTACTGTGGTGGACTTTCTTGTACACGAAATGGTTCGAGACTTGAAGGTCTGGCAGCTGTTCCTTTTGATTTGTGATGTTGTCAATGATCTGAACATATTCCTGAGATCTAAAACTAGGATCTGTTAGATCTATGTGCAGCACATCAGAAGGTAATTCCTCCGACAAGGCGTCTAGGTTCAATTCGTCTGTCGCAAAAACTCTAGACAATGCGTCTGGCACGACATGTTGGGAACCTTTGCGATGCTCTATATCGAAGTCATACCCTTGAAGTTTAAGACTCCACCGAGCTAATCTACCGCTGAGGTCACTTTGATTCATTAGCCACTTTAGACTGGCATGGTCGGTCACTACTTTAAAGTGGTATCCCTCTACATAGGGACGAAATTGTTCTATGCTCATTACTGCAGCCAAGCACTCTCGTTCAGTGACGCTATAGTTACACTGAGCCTTGTTCAATTTGTGTGAATAGAAGAAGATAGGGCGTTCGTTGTCTTCTTCATCCTTTTGACATAATACGCCACCGATGCCAGTCGACGACGCATCACACAAAATGACGAAAGGCCGGTTGTAGTCCGGATTCACTAAAACGGGTGCCGATGTTAATATATCCTTAATCTTTTGAAAAGACTCAAGAGCTTCATTATTGAAATCAAATTTTGTGTTCTTTTTTAAAGTATTCGTGATAGGAGCAGCAAGGGTGCTATAATCCCTAACAAATCTGCGATACCACCCAGACATACCGAGGAACCTACGTACCTGCCTCTGATTTTGTGGAACAGGGAAATCCCTAATGCCAGAAACTTTTGCTGGGTCTGTCTTAAGACAACCATCGCCGATTATATATCCTAAATATTTGAGTTCCTTAAAACAGAACTTTGACTTTTCCAAATTGATTGTCAAACCTGCAGATTTTAGCTTTTCGGCGACGATGTTCAAGAAACGAACATGTTCTTCAAAAGTGCGTGTGACTATCAGGAGATCGTCCAAGTAAACAAAAACATTTTCTTTTAATTCGTGGGGTACCACTTTGTCCATTAACTTGCAAAGACGTTGCGGAGCATTGCAAAGTCCAAAGGGCATTACCTTGAATTGGTAC
Source organism: Chrysotoxum bicinctum (assembly GCA_911387755.1). Lineage (NCBI taxonomy): Eukaryota > Metazoa > Arthropoda > Insecta > Diptera > Syrphidae > Chrysotoxum > Chrysotoxum bicinctum. The sequence goes on along the minus strand of OU426988.1, from coordinate 48,989,902 downwards.
AGAGGCCTGCCAGGAACCGTGAACGCCGTCTTTTCCCGTGAAGATTTCTCCAGTGGTATCTGAAGAAAGGCGTCTTTCAGATCCACACTAGAAATATAGTGTGTATCCGAAAGGCGACTTAGCAAGCCCTGTATATGAGGCAAAGGATAGGCACTTTTCTTCGTCTTTTCGTTAACTTTTCGGTAATCCAGACACATCCGGTTCTTACCGGGTTTTCGTATCAAGACCACCGGAGAGCTCCATGGGCTATTGCTCTCTTCGATTATACCCATATCAAGTAACCTATCCAATTCCTCATATAATAGCTTTTGTACCGCAGGAGAAATGGGATAGTGTCGTTGTTTTATTGGCTCCGCATCCCCTGTGTCGATTTCATGTTCCTCCAGCGTGGTTTGCCCTAAGCCAAGAGTGGCAAAGGACGGGAACATGCTGATGGCGGTTTGAAGTTTACTGTATTCTTCTCCCGATAGTTCACGCATCTCTGAAGACATATTGGCTAACGAGGATTTCGGTGGTGAAATTTCGGAAATTAATTGAGGAGCGATATCGAAAGACTTCCAAAAATTTATACCTAGGTACAATTTTTGTTGTAACGAAGGAACGATATACATTTCGATCTTTTTGGTAACGTTTTTGTAGGTGATATCACCAACGAATTTACCCGTGATAGGTTGATTACGACCATCCGCTGTCCTAACATTGGATGAGAACCGTGTGCAAACAACCTTATGTCTATTCAGAAAATCATCGCCATCCATGCCCAAGCAACTTATGCTAGCACCACTGTCTAGCAATCCTAGCATACTTTCGCCAAAAATTTTTACATTGGCGTAGGGGCGAGGATCCTCAGAACAACACAACGTTGTTTCTTCTATGTTTTTTAATGCGTTTTTCCTATTTTTCTTACGTTCTCGAATCCTTGTAATTCTACCCGAAACCGGCAGTTTTGAACTACCGAAAATCCTATCCCTGGCAGCATAGTAACTAACTTGACGTTCGTGAAGACTTTTCAACGGAGGTGAAATTTTGAGTTTTGGCGGTGCAATATCTGTTTCTAACTTTTCTAAATGATTCGGTCTTTTTAGAATCTGAACATGAACATTTGTGGGTTTGCGATCTAGGTTGAAGTTATAATTGTTTAAATTTAATTCAAGTCCGGTTTTTCGGTCCGCGAGCAAGCCATCCCGGTCGATGATTTGCTCTTGCGAGAGTTTCCCGAGCATTTGGGACTCGTGCATTGAGGTGAAGTTGTATCTTCTTTTCCGCAGTAATAACAAAACAAGGATTTTTGTGGATCTGGACACTTAAGATAACTATGTCCTAACTTTTTGCAGTTCCAGCAGGTATAATTGCTGGTATCTCTTTGCATCTGCAGGGCTTCAACTGAAGCTGTTTCTGGCTCTGCAATCTCTTCATTTAGATCAAACTCACTAACATATCTACGAAAGGGTTGACTTATGGGATTTCGAATCTTCTGTTTTTGTTGGTCTTTGAGGTATTTCTCCATATTACGGCAAACATAAGCCAATTCGTTAATACTCTGGGTCCTAAAAGTCAACAACAACTCTCCCATTCGACTGTTTACGTTTTGTTTTATGAGTATAATTAACTCATGATTAGGTTTTGGACAAAGCAAACGCATATTCATCTTTTGAATAGCCAAAAAAAAATCGTCAAAGCTTTCATTAGGTTGCTGACGTCGATCATACAATTTCATTGAAAGTTCGGCATCAGTCTCAAGAGACCGAAACTGTTCCATCAATGCATATCTTAGACGAGGCCAATCTGTCCTGGGATTTGATTTACGGAAAACCCAATACCAATCTTCGACCTGCCCGGTAACGAAATGGTGAAAATTCGATACAATATCGGGCCAAGAAGCACGGTAGGTTTCCTTTAATACCTCTAATTTAAAAAGGAATTCATCAACCGACATCTTGTGGTTGTCAAACGTCAACCCCCACTTATGGTAGGCAAGGAATTGGTAATTAGAATAAGAATTTAAATTTTGTCGTGGTTGACTGTGTTGTTGGTTAGTGGAGGTGTCATCTAAAGTCATATTTCTTATACGCGTCAGAAACTCGTCTGCATTTGGATTAAGATTTGAGTAATTACCCCTTGAGGCTGAGTCAGGGAGATTTTGACCATTAGGAAAGGGTTCTGCAGGTGGATGTGGTCGTCTTCGGACTTCATAATCACTCGGTAAGGAGGGAGTAGCTTGCCTTAAGGTTTCTCGGATGATATCCGAAATTTGGTTTTTCATTTCGACCCTATTAGCTTCTAATTCTTTCCGAATTACCTGCAGATCCTCTGCCCTACTTATCCCTATCGAAGCAGTTACAAGACCCTGAATGTACGTTGGTAAATCTATTTCATCCTGATTACTTAATTGCTGGGTAGGTGGTATCAAACTATCTCTATTTCTTCTGAAAGCTTGAGACCCCGTTGGTAAGTCTGGGTTGGCATCTTTTGCAGAAGGGTCACCTTCAACAATCACTTGATTTGGTGGATCAATAGGTGGAGGCGGTGATCTTGATCCTAAATTGGAAGGGGAAGAAATGGAATTACTAGCCATGGCTCCGCCTTGAAGGTCGCTATTGTTAGAATTGCGATTGGATTTATTGTACCCACGACCACGTAGTTTTCGACCTGATCCGCGAGCACGACTGTTAAAATCTAGATCTCGAATGGTTTGAAGGGGTGCCTGCCCACGAGCGGAACGTAAGTTGTATGATTTCCTTTCTTCAAATGATGACATAAGGTTACTTAAGAATTTAAATTTCAACCCTCTCTACAGACAACCATATCGGAAAAAAAAAATAACAAATTGATAACTATAGGCTTGATTAAATTACGGAAAAAGTATTTGAAAAAAATCGTAAGTACTAAAATACAAAAATTCAGAATATCCAAAGGGGATATGAAAAGTAAAGGAAGCGAAATACAATAGCAGAAATAAAAAAAAATAAAAATAAAAACTAAAGCAAACACAAATCGAAGATTTGAAACTAAGAAAAATGGATTTAATTTCTTGAAAAACTAGTAACAAATCGTTGAAAATAAGTTACAAAAAAAAACTTTATATGTATGTGTGTTTGTGAAAATTTTTCATAAATATGTCTGGTGGATGTGACAGATCCTAAAAACATTTCTGAAGACCGAACAAAAGTTTTTTTTTTTTTTATAATACTCTCTAGGGATTTGTTTTCCTTGTTATGGAAGCTGTAAATTATGTGTAACAAACACAAAACTAAATGAGAATTTTATAGATACAAAACATAATAAATTATGATGGAACTAAGAAAACGAAGCAATTCGCTACTGTCATAGTACGTGACTTTCAAAGCTCATACAATCGGTCGACATTGTTTCTTTCCTTAAAATAAATTTCAAACAATAATCTGCACAACTATAAATTCAGCTGGACCAAAAGATACGGATACAAACTAATAGAGTGAAAATTTTATTATGTCTGTTATTGGTTTTGATAGAAGTGGATGATTGTCGCAACAGACTAAACAGGGAAAGGACTTCAGACCCATTTACTGGACGTCCGCTCATCGCTTCAAATCTCACAACACTAAAAAATTCAAGCAACTATTAGGCATGCATAATAAAATTCACATAAATTCTGTCACGTTTTCGAAAATAAAATTTAAAAAAAATTTTAAAAAAATTTTTTCCAAAACAAAGATTTCAACTTCGTATCAGGATTTATCGAGGACGAATCGGGCCCCACGTTGGGCGCCACCTGTAACGGTCCGAGGTGTTGTCGGCACAAGGACTCTCTACGTGATGTTCCCTATTCTCTTCTAGCAAAGGTGCTATAACCCTTAGAACATATCCTTATTCAGCACATTGGGGAACATGTAGACTAAAGAGCCTTTTAAAACCTTTCCTTCCCTCACCACCATTACAACCCACTACTTACAGGTGCAGTAGGCTGATCCTGGCAGCAGAAAGGTCAGGGTGTTCAGGTCACGAAGGCGAGGCATGCTAGCTTAAGCACATCCTAGCTCGTCGGTGGGGGGGGTTCTTGCCATCGTAACGCTGAACGGTGGTTACGTATATTACATGCCGTGGTAGATATAAAAGTATAAATATAAGTTCGGGTTCAAAAAAAATGGAACCCAAATTCGTCCTGATAAGCTAAACCGGTAAACAAAACTTCCAAGAGAGGAGAGATCTCGGTGGTATTGTCTCTCAGAGGGATAGCCCACCCACGTATCGTTAAGGATACAACCATGGCTGACATGCCCTCGATTTAATGTCAGCCCCTAAACTATCGACTACCTAGATCAAGTATCTATCAGTGCCTCATCTAAAACCTTGAATAATATCGTCTCCGAAATTTCATGCTTTTAAAAAAAATCGCCAAAAAACTCAATTGCTATTTTCTTCATAGTCGGTTCGAAATTGTTCGGTCTTCATACAAATCTCCATTACCGCCACATCCACCGATGACTTCACTTAAACGTACTTCATGCTATAAATCCAAAGAGCCAAACCAGGAACTAATCTTCCCATATTTCCATCGAAGGAAACAATAAAAGAATGAAGTTTCAATTTTTAAAAAAAATCTATCAATCAAGGTAACTTTTATTCAAATAAATAAAAAAAAACTATCTTATTCTAACAGAAAAATTAATGCTTTGTAAATTCAAAAGGAGCGTATCAAATAAATAAAAAAAAACTATCTTATTCTAACAGAAAAATTAATGCTTTGTAAATTCAAAAGGTGCGTATACTATCAAGCGAAAAAAAAAAGTACTTAACAAATACTTAACCAATACAAAAGCAATTATGCAAAATTAATGATAACGAGATAGTTTAATATTTCAAATAATTATTTTGTTTTCATTGAATCTGATATTTTCTTTAATTTTAATTAAATTTTCGTTTAGAAAAACATCCTTTCCTAATCCGTTGCTTAGGATTTATTATTTATTTTAGTTATTTTATATGTACAACGTCTATTTTCTTTATCAACATACTGTAGAAAAAATTAAAATTGATTTCTCGTTTTGTTTTTTTTTTTTCTTTATATGTAAGTACATATTATGTAAGAATACTTGGTAGTTCAATAACCTTTATTGAGTTTAAGTGAACAGGGGAAAAACATATGTTCAAAGGGATACTGGAAAATAAAGTGTACTTTTAGGCTAAATGAAAATTCCAAAATTACATTTTTTTATTTTTTTGCTTTATGAAGCTTTTGAGATTAAAATTACGATAAAACCTAACGATCCCTTGTTCACCACCGTAGATCTATAATTTATTTAATTTCTTTATTAGAGGTTTATCATAATCGACTCAAAAAATAAAAGCTTATTACCAAACTTTAATTACGCTTCGGTTTTTTTTATGAATATATTTCTCTTTTTTATATTTTTGTTGCTGTAGATGGAGCCAATCATTTTTCTTAAGTTCAAATGTTTAGTATATGTATTTTGTTTTTTTTTTTTTTACAAGGAAACTTACCAAATTTATAATTCCTGTGAGGTGGTGCACCGCTTCATAGGTTGATTCTTCTTTGACTGCAAAAATATAAAAACAATTGAACATAAAAAAAATCACTATACCCCTTTTTGAGCGCGAACAATTTAAATTATGACACTTTTCCTCTTGAAGATTCAGTTTTATGATTTATTTATTTTTTTCTTATTTCAATATTAAAAATTTTTTTTTTTTTTTTTTTTTTATGCTAAAGGATATGGTGAACCCGGAAGGATAGTATAGAAAAGAAACTACGTATAGGAAATAAGGGGAATACACTATGCTACAGATCACTATTATAAGGATGGTCTATGGGTGCCATGCAGGTGATGATGATGTTGATTGAGGTGAGGAAAAAGTTTGTGGTGGTGTTGAAAACTGATAGCTTGGACGATAAAATCTACTCGTTCGTCCAAATTGATGGGGGTTTTTTTTCTTGTGGCTGTAAGTTAGCGATCGTTGGCACTGTTTTGGGTACAGTCTGCACTATGATTCAGTCTCTGGGTCCTAGATCTTCATATTAAACTCTCCCCTTGGTGTTGAAGGCTGCTGAGTATGGTTGTTGGATTTTGGGGTATTGCTCTTGCGTGCACTTGTCGTAGGTAGTGCGGGCGCACTTGGCTTAGGGTTTGGCGGTGCTCTTGCGTGCACTTGTCGCAGGTGGTGTTGGCGCGCTTGATTTAGGGGTGCTTCTTTGTGTTTTTTTTTTTGTGTTGCACTGGCTATGGCTATGGGTCTTTGGGTTTTTTTTTTTTTTTTTTTGTTCACGTTTTTTTTTGTTTATATAGGGATTTCTACTGAGCACTTTTCTTTAAGGTTTTTCGTTTTTTTTTTGTGGTTTTTAATTTATGTTTGGGATGCTGCCGCTTCTTTTTTTTCTTTAGTTACGTAAATTTCGTTTATTTCAATTTAGATTAGTTTTGTGTTATCATAAGTCCGCGCAAACGATTTTTCGAATTTTCTTACGATTTTTTTTACATTCTTTTTTTTTTTTTTACTTTACATGATCAAAACGTGAGACCAAAAACTGTCCGGCCGACGGGAACGACTCAGGTAAAAATCTCGACACAACAAGAGACCCGTCGTTTGGCAACCACCCCTTTTATAGCCTGGCGGCAACTCTCATTGCAGACATTTCGTGCGCGAGAGCGTCTTTAAACATGGCGACTGAAACTAATCCGGAAGATGTTGTTTCTGGCCGTATTTTTGACCAAAAAAATAAAGTTTTTATCTTAAAAATAGTTTTATTTTTTTTTATACATATATGTGATAAAAGTTAAAGTTTCTGGTCAAAATCGAGCCAGAAACTCATCCCGGAAGCACTTCCATGACACAATACAATCATGTTTTTTTTGAATGTATGGGTTCTCTTTTAATTGAACAAATTTTTTCTTTTTGCCAATTTTTGAAATCTCTCTCATTATCGTTATCGCTCTCTATTCAAATCCGCATCGAGCAAATGGATGATTTCAGCCATTTGCTTGCATAGATCGCTCTCTCACTCAGTTGAACTCACCACACCACAAGACATTCGCCTCCATCACCATCATAACTACTCCAATGGCTTAAAATTGAATTTAAATTACATTGCATTGAAGGGAATTGAACATAAAAAAAAGCTTTTAATTTTTGCTGTCTGTCTACCAGATGACCTCAAACTTTATCGACGGTTGGTTTTGGAAAAAAAAAGAACAAATGATACACTTTTAAAATATATGTATGATGTATGTATCATATTAAAGCGTTTCCCACATTTTCACTGACAGATCTGACAATATTGTAAGATCTACCAATCGTGTACACTTAGCTTAAAACTAAAACGAATAAATTAGATGACGATAGGAAGATTTGAATTCATTGAAAAAATGGTAAATGCCATTGAACTTATCAAGGATCTACTTCAGTGTAAACATTTTATTTATAATGCTTGTGTTTTTTTTTTTTAATTAAGTTTTATTAACATTAATCTTATAATTATTTTAAAGGTCGATACAAAATTCATAAAAACTAGTTTACTTATCAATATCTTATAAGTAACTTACTGGCCCTAAGTTAAACTAGAAAGTTGATGTTGGTGTTGCATTACGGCTTAAGAAGCTGACGCTGTATGTCGGAAAATATTTAACATGCGCATTTCTTGCAGGATATAAATATGAGATATGGAGCTGAGCTGGTATTCCAGTCATCGTGAAAGCATTTTTCACGCATACTTAGTGAGTTGATGATTCGACACATGCATCGTAGGAAAGCATCTTCTAAGTATTTGGTGAGGTAAATTGTAAAAAGTTTGAGAACTTTGTTGATATTAAGCTTCTAAGCAAGATCCCATCCCTGATGTATGGTTGATGGAAAATGCTCGAAACGTTATCCAAGAGATTTGATATCAGATACAGTTACTGGCAATGACGGATACCCTCTATATCGTTGGCGATCCACTGAAGACAATGGAAAATCAACGATCTTGAAAGTGAAAAATGTGGATATTGAAGTTGATAATCGGTGGATCGTATCATATGCACCAATATTGTCTAAGACATTCAAAGCTCACATAAACGTCGAGTATTGTAATTCTGTGAACTCTATCAAATACATACATATGTACTCGTATGTATGCCAATATGTGACAAAAGGGCGCGATATGGCTTGCCTTGCAGTAGAATCTGTTGATAGGAATGATGAAATTACTATGTATCAAATACTATTATTTCAAATACATGAAAGGTATCCAGTAGTTGTTAATTTGACAGTGCATTTGGAAAATGGACAACGTGTATATTTTACACCTGAAAATGCTTTTGCAAAAGCAGCGGAACCACCGAATACAACTTTAACCACATTTTTTTCGTTGTGCCAAATTGATTCTTTTGGAAGTTCCTGAGTATTGTACGTGGAGTCCATTGAAAAAGTTGCAAAGGCGAAAGCAAGGAAAACCGGTTGAAGGATATTGCAATATCTTTTCTACTGATACTTTGGGTCATGTTTACACTGTGCATCCAAATAACGCTGAGTGGTTTTTTTACATTTGTTGTTAGTCAACGTTGTCGGCCAAACTTCATTCGCGGCTTTGAGAACAGTAAATGGGACAGTATGTGCAACATGCCATGATGCCTGTCAACGTTTGAATTTACTTGAAGCTGACACTCATTGGGATTCAACGCTTGCTGATGCATCTGTTTCGTCTTCGCCACATTAAATACGGATATTGTTCTCAATAATTATAACCACATGCAACCATTCGAACTTTGGCATAATTATCGTGATAACATGACTGAGCATTTATATTACATCGAGTACACATACGAAATACATAATCAAGCTTTGATCTTCATTGAGGACACGTGTTTGATGATGGCGAATAAAGCATTGTCAAAATTAGGAATGATTGCTCCAAATCGTGCAGTGCAAGATGTTCTTGATCAAGAAATATTACGCGAAAGGCAATACGATTGCACTGAATTAAGAATGTTTGTTCAAACTTATGTGCGGAATTTAAATGATCAACAAAAGTATGAGTACAATACCATTATGCAAGGTGTGGTCAATCAGAGTTGGTTTGTATTTTTTAGATGAATCTGGTGGTACTGGGAAAACATTTTTGCTATCATTGATTTTAGCATCTATACTATCTAAAAATAAAATAGTTCTGGCTTCTTCTGGAATTGCAGCCATATTATTAGATTGTGGTCATACAGCGCACTCTGCTCTTAAATTGTCCTTGAATAAGCAGGTTAATGAAACACCTACATGTAATATTTCAAAAACATCGGCAATGGCCAAAGTTTTGCAACAGTGTCAGATTATTGTGTGGGATGAGAGCACAATGGTGCACAAAAAGTCGCTTGAAGGTTGAAGCCTTAGATCGCACCTTAAGGGATTTGCGAGGAAGTCAAGAAATATTTGATGGTTTATGGATGGATTATGTTAGCTGGTGACTTTCGACAAAGTTTGCCGATTATACCACGTTCCACTGCTGCAGACGAATCGAATGCCTGTTTGAAATCTTCTATTTTGTGGCGATATGTTTGGAAACTTACATTCGCCACAAATATTCGTGTGCAATTGAGTAGGTGAGAACCAAAACTCGCCAAATCCATTCAAACTCGTTTTGTGCAAAAAGGAAAAAACTTATTACGGCTTAAAGAAAGTACTTGCAGAACTTAATATTGTATCTCTTTAAAGAATTGTTGTTCTGTATATTGTGATTAAAAGGAAAAATATATTTAATGTTCCTTTTAGAAGTTATTTAAAAATTTAATTTGGATATGATGAGTTTTGGTGCAAAAGCATGGAGATGATTAGTTTTGAAACCAATAAATATACGAAAAGTTGGATACGAAGAGTTTTGTTACCAACACTTGTAAAAATGTTCACTTTTGAAAAAAAAAACAAAAAATTATAATGAAAACAATTTCCTTATGTTAAACAAGACCTTTTATTGTTTATTGCCGAAAATAGTAATTAGTTAAGTTCACAAATTTCAAATTAATGAAGGAAAATAATTTTTTTAAATTGTGAAAACTTCTTGTTCTTCTAATGCAATTTCCCCTTCATCGTTTTGAAATTCTTGTTCATCTTGTTGAGGAGCACAAATTACATTTCTGTAATAAAGAAGATCATCCATTTTTTTCCACTCACTTCCAAAATGTTTTACTAGCAATTTTTCAACGTCTTTTAGCTTTTCTTCTTTAACTGGGACCTCATTATGAAGCAACTCTGGTATGATAAGTCTTAAGCTTTTTCCTTTTCTAGTGATAGATTTAAAACTGCCTGAATCAACTTTATAATTAACTTCTCCTTTGACCACGATAGTTTTATTTTGCTTTAAAAGCATGATGCGTTTTGAGGAGGCAAAAGGAAAATGCAATTGACCAGGCGGTTTAACATTTCTGGCAACCGAAGATTTAAAGTCCAAGACAGGCACTTCTTTTCCAACGGTCTTAACTTGCCCATATTTCGAAAATATCTTTTTGTATTCTTCTGGCTGAATAATTGTGTCCATTTTTCTAAGTTCCTTTTCGATGCGACCAAAAACTCAGTCAGATGGTAAATACGAATGGCCAACGATTGGAAAAATGAATTCGATGGATTCTATTTTTGGAGGTGAAAGCTCAAGAAGCCATTTGGCTAACATACCAATCACAGTTATATTCTTGTTCTGCCCAGGACAGCCATCCGAAAACATCTGAATTTTAGAACAGCTTTCAAGATTCAGGCCTTTAAGGTAATAAAATAAAATTGATGCGATTTCGTTCGAGCCTTTAAATCGCTGATCTTCAGACCAAGTACAAATTTTAACAGTGTCGGATGTTTGTTTATTTTTGAGGTTCCTTCACAAATTGTCAGATTATACTGATAGAGCTGCCTTGAATAATAGGCAGCTTGATCAGGGACTTTTGGTAAAACAAGATTTTTTTGGCAATCAAATGAAAACTTGAAGATTTCTTCAGAAGGTTTTTGAAGCATTTCATGAAAGGCCTTAGCTTTCTTTTTATGGACTGCATATTTTGCCATTGTCAACACTTTTTCGTTTCCTGAACACTTAATTAGGGACTTTAATCTTATGCACTCTGAACAAGCATCCGTCGCAGGTGTGTCAAAGCTGAGGTTGAAGTCTCGTCGAAAAATTTCCCAGAAAAAGTGATATTTTACCTTAAGACTTGTGTCAGCTGCATTGTTATACTGTCTCCAAAGCAGTTTAACGCTCCAGTCACTTGGGAAATATTGCCGAATACTGTTTTCCCTTGTATAATGGGACTCCACACAGTTCAGCTTTTTAATAAAGCTTGCTACTTCACCTTTTTTTTGTACATATTTTCTGGATCTGGTGTCACCCCCTCGTTTTTCTTGTGGTGTTTCTCCTGCTAAGAGATGATTTTTGCAAATATTTTGAACTCTGAATTTTGATATTCCCAGTATTTGCAGAAAAGCGGTTTGACAAATTTGCAATAAGCCATCTTTCTTGGACCTTATAAAATAACTTATTGATATACCTTTGAAAGGTATTCTTTGTATTTCATTCCCTAAACCACAATTAAAATTAGACTTTTCAAAACACTATTATTGCAGTTAATAGTAAATTACCAGAGCGCCTTATCCTCATTGGCTTTCTTTGAGACGTATATTTCAATATGAAATTATCCTGGGCGATCTTTCCTTTATTTGCATAAAAAGATTCATAAAAACGACGAATATCCTGAATGGAAATATTCGTACAATTTAAATTTTTCTTCTTGTGTGTACAACCAGGCACCGTTGGAAGTTTCTTAGCCAAATATCTAAACAAAAATGCTTTAAACTTGGTTAATTGATGCATACAAAACAAATCACACCTTTTATGTTTTAGCTGTTCCCTTTTCCAAGAGTTCTTATTAACCTCTTTTTTTTTGCCCTTACCTTCAGACAAAATTGGGAACGAGTTAAAATTATACATTTCTTAAAAATCGATCTTATTCGAGTAACCGCTATCAAACGAATGTAATTTTGTTGTCTCAACGTGAGAACTGATAAAGAAGAAGAAGAGAAAGAACAGTTTTGAAAACAAACCTACTGCGAGGGATATGAAAAGTTTTGCTGCAAAATTCAAAGTGGATATGGATAGTTTTGAAACCAAACATAATATTCAACTTGAAAATTCAAAGGAATTAAGCAGTTATGCTACAAAATTTTAGTTCGAATATTTTCAATGCTGCCAAATCTTCAAATCTGCATTTAAATCTCAATTTTTTAGTAAAGTGGATATAACAAGTTTTGCTTCTCACCTACTCAATTACAAAACCATGTGTTGAGCTATAAACTAGAACGCGCTATGAATTGGAACGCCACCTTAGGCACATGTCATCATAAATAATTGTCATTTGTTTTTAATTGTCAAATTCAATTTTGTCTTATCATGTTCCATATTAAATTGTAACTATTCATTAGATGTTTGTAACAAGTAATTCTTTAATTGTCAATTTTACAAATTAATATATTTTATAACGTTGAAGAGAAAGGTTGTGTTTTATTAAACTTATCGGCGAAACATTTGGTCCTTCGAGCCGGATAATCTATATATATACATACAATTCATATATATATAAGCATTAATATATGCTTCAAAGTTGTGAGAACTACTGTGATAAAAGGAAAAAGAGATCTGTGATCTTAAGAGCTGTGATATATTTGAGTGTTCATCTGTTTATGCGTATCCAGCATCCTGTCCAACGAAGCGCCCAACTGTGATATAAAACTGTGATATACATATTTGAGTTTTCATTTGTGTCTGCGTATCCAGCGTCCTGTCCAACGAAGCGCCCAACCAGTCCCGTTCAACGAATCGTCTGCGTTCTATCCAAAGAAACATCAAGTACCGGCAATTAAGAAATACATCATCGAATCGATGTGAGTAAAACAAATCAATAAAATTACCAATAAAAGCTATAACACAAAAAACAAACATTTTTTTCGTCAATTGGAATTCATCGTTGGAGAAACCGCTGTTGCAGTTAAATATTGTGTCCTGTTACAACGCCGTTATCAAGTGCCGTTTTCCAGTACTGTTACCAAGTGCAGTTGTCCGAAGCAGTTAATCATAGCTGATGTTCCAAATCCGTTGTCAATTGCTGTTGTCCTGTGCCGTTTGTTGGAGTTGCAGTTATACATACATATACATATATATATACTTCCTTCAGTGTTTTGCGGAGCTCCAAGTATCTGAAGGCGAAGTCTGCTTAATCAAGGAGTGCAAATAATCAAAGTGAGTGCAATAATTAGAAATTATATTGATAACTATATTGATACATACATATTACATATATTGAGTGTTATAATTACTTACAATGAGTGAATCAGCCCCGATGAAGTTATTCAAAAAAACTTGTGCTCAAGTCAAAAAGAGTTATACAAGTTATAAAAATTTGGGTGCTGAAAGAAAATCTAAGAGTTATTTGCATGTTCGTTTGAGTGTGTTAGATGAAAATTACAAAAAAATTTGCGAATTATTCGATGAAATTCAAAAGTCCGAAGAGAACGAAGATGCTTCTGATAGATGTGAGGATTTATATGATGTTATTGTCGAAATTTGTCTGTGCTATAAATCTGATATTTTAAATGAATTGGAAGAGTTGGTTAGGTCAGATGGTGGTCAATATAATGAAGGTTTGAAAGGGGTCGAAAAGAACGATGAGTCTCATTTTAACAGTACAATGAAGACATCAACTGTACGTGAGATTAAGCTTCCACGCATAACTCCTCCAACTTTCTATGGAGATTATAACACTTGGCGTCCTTTTCATGACCTTTTTGTGTCCTTGATACATAATAATTCCTCTATATCAAACATCGAAAAGTTGACATATTTAAAATCATGTTTAAAGGGTAATGCTGCGTCTTTATTAGATTATATAGAAGTTAACAATGATAATTATGATGAGGCTTGGGAAATTTTGACAACTCGTTATGATCATAAAAGAATTTTAGTTAACTCACAATTGAGGTCGTTTCTCGAGCAGCCAACGATTAAGGTTGAAACTTCAGATTCTATTAAAGGTTTGCTAGACAAGTCAAGGGAAGTGCTTCATGCGTTAAAAAACTTGGGTGTACCAGTGGAGAGTTGGGACACCATGGTGATTTTCTTACTACTGCAAAAGCTACCTGTAAAAACACAACAGTTATGGGAAGAAAGGTTAGGATTAACGAAAGAGCTACCTTCTTTTCTTGAATTTTCATTTTTTTTGGAAACCAGATTCCGTTCTTTGGAAGTTGTTTGCCAACAAGGTTCAAAGTCGCAAGAATCAACGGGCAAGGAACCATCCAAGCTTAAACCAAAGGTTTTCCATTTAAACTCGTCAAAAAAGAATAAGTTTAGTTGTGCAGTCTGTCACCGTGGTCAACATACACTTCGCTCTTGCTATTCATTTTTGAAGCTGGATATACCTGTAAGAATGCAGACTGTTAAACAAATCGGAGTTTGTGAAAATTGTTTGGCTTACAACCATAAAACATTTCAATGTCCAAGTGAGAAACGGTGTTACCACTGCAGACAGAAACATCACTCACTTTTGCACGATTCTCAATCTTCTCAACAGTCACACAATAATCAACATTCATTCGCTCAAAATTTGCATTCAAATAATTCACAACCAAATAGCAGAAATACAATATCACAGTCTTTGGTACCAAATTCGAATCAGAATACCCACCAACTATCAACACAAATCAATCCAAACGCTCCAGCATTCAATCCAAGTAGTGATCAAGCTTCATCAACGAACACCACTCACAGTTATCACATCTCAGATCAAACAAATTCTTTCGTTTTGCTTGCTACAGCAGTTGTTCAGATCCAGTCACTAAATGGAGAATTTGTGAACTTGAGAGCGCTGATAGATCCAGGATCGGAAGCAACATTTATCACCGAATCAGCTGCACAACGGCTTAATTTAAGAAAACGTCGCACACTCATCGAAGTTTCTGGATTTGGAAACAATAAAACCGGTTCTTGCCACAGCTTCGTCGACTTAAAATTAAAATCATTACTTACCTCTTTTGAGACAGGTGCTAGGGCGTTCGTTTTCAAAACTTTAACTGGTTTGCTTCCCAATAAAGAGTTCCTTCCACATCAATGGTCCCATATTCAGGGTTTGAGTCTAGCCGACCCTTCATTTTATAAACCTTCTAGTGTTGACTTGCTCCTAGGTAGTGATGTCTTTTCTGAGGTCGTTTTGCCAGAGATCGTTAGGGGAATTGAGCCTATAGCACCCATTGCTCAAAATACGCAACTTGGTTGGATCGTCTTTGGTAAGGTACCTATCGAAACATTCCGTATTCACCTGCAGCTTATCGACATTGACTCACAACTTCGAAAATTTTGGGAAATCGAAGAATCTCCATTTGAGGATCCCGAAAATGAAGAAAATATTGCCTGTGAAAGCCACTTCAGGACACATACCAAGCGTTTAGCAGATGGCCGTTTCGAAGTTTCGCTATCATTCAAAGAAGGTTTTCGCCCAGCACTAGGAGCAAGTCAGCAAGGAGCACTGCGAAGGTTCCTCCAGCTGGAAAGAAGATTCGACATCAACACTGAATTACACAAACAGTACTCTGCCTGCATTTCAGAGTACCTTCAGCTTGATCAGATGGAAGAAGTAGATGTCAGCCAAGGTGAAATTCTTGAATCACAGTTCCATTATGTTGTGCCTCATCATGCCGTTTTCAAGGAGTCCAGCACAACCACGAAGCTTCGGGTAGTTTTCGATGCTGCCTTTAAAACTACGGATGGGACTTCCTTAAACGAGCATCTTTTGGTTGGTCCTAAAACACAAGCAAGCATTATGGACATAATTCTAAAATGGAGGAAATTCAGGATTACCTTGACAGCTGATATCGAAAAAATGTACCGGCAGATCCAGATCAGAAAACCAGATTCCTTCTATCAGCTGATTTACTGGCGAGACAACAAGACGAATCCCTTGAAGGTTTATCGGTTGAAAACGGTGACCTTTGGAACGGCTTCCGCTCCCTACTTGGCTACTCGAACGTTGAACAAGCTTGCTGATGACGAGAAGGAAAAATACCCATTAGCAGCTCAGATGATACGTGAAGAAATGTACGTCGACGATTTGGTTAGTGGAGCAGATTCAGTTCAAGAAGCTCAACGAAAGGTTTCCGAGATCAACCAACTTCTTTTATCGGCTGGCTTCCACTTACGTAAATGGGCAAGCAATTCTGAAAAGGCTCTAATCAATATTGCACCTCAAGAGCGTGAAGTCGACTTTCTGCTACCCTTTGATTCTTCGGAGCATATCAAAACGTTGGGAATTAAATGGCTTCCTTCCAGTGACTCGTTCACCTTTCAGTGGATCCAAACCCAAACAGTCGAAGTCACCAAGCGAACCATTCTGTCAACCATAGCTAAGCTTTTTGATCCACTTGGTTGGATTTCTCCGTGCGTTATATCGGCAAAAATTATCATGCAAAAATTGTGGTTGAAAGGCTTAGCATGGGATGTTCCAGTTCCAGTGGATTTGCAGCGTGAATGGGTTTCTCTACGAGCAGAATTACCAATTCTCGAACAAATTCGAATACCACGATGGATTTGTACTGAAAAAGAAAATTTAGAGTTAGAACTGCACGGATTCAGTGACGCTTCTATGAAGGCGTACGGGGCAGCAGTTTACGTTAGGGTTCTTAACAAGGACAAGAAAATCAACACTCACCTCGTTATGTCCAAAACCAGAGTTGCTCCTCTTGATACAGTTTCACTTCCTCGACTTGAGTTATGTGGGGCTGTTATGTTAGCTCGTCTTCTTTGTTATGTTAGAAACGTTTTGCAGTTAGGCCAAATCAACATGTACGCGTGGACTGATTCCACCATCACACTATGTTGGATAGCTGCACCTCCATCGAAATGGAAAACATTCATCAGTAACAGAGTCGCGGAAATACAGAGGCTAACCAATGTCAATATATGGAAACATGTACCAACGAAACAAAACCCTGCTGATTTGGCGTCGAGAGGAGTTTCACCATCGGAACTGAAGGACAACAGTCTTTGGTGGCGAGGTCCAGAGTATCTTCAATCCATTTGGGAATTTTCATATCCCAGTCCGTTAATGAATTTAGAAACTGAAGAAGAAATGCGTCCAGCCAAAATCCAGTTACATCATACTGTTGAAGCTGAAAACCAAGTAGGTAAATTATTTCAAAAATTTTCGGACTTGCAAAAACTTCTACGAATCATCGCTTATTGCCGGAGGATTGTACGTGTTTGCCTCAAGAAACTTCCGATGAACCAGTTAAATGAGCCACTTACCCCTGAGGATATTCAAAACGCAACCTTGAATTGCATTAGAGCTGTTCAAAAACAAATGTTTTCTGAAGTCATCGAAGATTTAATCAAACAGCCAACATCATCAAAACATCTTGGATCTCTGCATCCATTCATCGATTGTCATGGCATTCTGCGAGTTGGAGGTCGACTTCAGAATTCGAGTCTCAAATATGACCAGCAACATCCAATCGTCTTGAAACCAGATGACCATTTTTCTACTTTGCTGATCCGTGAAGCTCATGAGAAAACGCTCCATGGTGGATTGCAGCAAATGGTCGGCTATCTACGCACCAAATATTGGATTTTCAACATCAAGCGAAGCGTGAAAAAATATATCCACCGTTGTGTAATCTGCTACCGATTCAAGGCCAAACCAATGCAGCAGCTGATGGGAAATTTACCAGCCCCTCGAGTCCGAGTCTCTCGCCCATTCACTCATACCGGAGTTGATTATGCAGGACCCATAGATGTCAAGGCTTGGAAAGGACGTGGAGGAAAAATGTACAAGGGATATTTCGCCATATTTGTGTGCTTAGCGACCAAGGCAATCCACCTGGAGGCCGTCAGCGACATGACAACTCAGGCATTTTTAGCAGCTTTTCGAAGATTCACTGCACGTCGAGGTATCTGCGCAGAGATGTACAGCGATTGCGGAAAAAACTTTGTGGGAGCGAACACCGAGCTTCAAAGGATGCTGAAGGTTGCAAACATCGACTGGAAACAAATCCAATCAACAACAGCCAATGTCGGAACAAGATGGAACTTCATTCCTCCCGCTTCTCCCCATTTTGGAGGACTATGGGAAGCAGGAGTGAAATCCGTAAAGTTTCACTTGAAACGGGTCGTCAAAAATGAGACCCTAACATTCGAGGAACTCAGCACGCTTCTGAGTGAAATTGAAGCATGTTTAAACTCGAGGCCTCTATGTCCGCTGTCCGACAACCTCGATGACTTTGCCACCCTGACGCCAGCACACTTCCTGATTGGTACATCAGCTCATCTTATACCAGAAGCAGATTTATCCGTCGAAAAGGTTTCTCACCTGGATAGATGGAAGAAATTGCAAATAGCTGTTCATTCATTCTGGAAGCAGTGGAGTGGAGAGTACCTGTCTCGTCTTCAGCAGCGACCGAAATGGTTGAAAACGGAGCGACAACCTCAAATAGGAGATCTTGTCCTGCTAAAAGATGAAAGGCTACCACCTTCCAAATGGGCTTTGGCACGCATCACATCCCTAATTCCAGGAGCAGATAAGCTGACTCGTGTCGTCAACTTGAGAACCCAATCAGGAGAATTTAGAAGACCTATCACCAAAATATGCCTTCTACCCTGCAACAAATCTGAAGATGAAAATGCACTAATTTAGAAAACATCTTACCCAACCAATGACAAAATATTCAGTAAGAACAAACCACTCACTTAGAACGAAACATGCACTGCATACTCTTTAGAGACACTCAAACTCACATACATATATACTAACACTAATCAATCAATCAATCAATCAATCAATCAATCACTCAATCATAAGAAATATAACACTCATATCTCACATTATCACAGTCATGCAATTCTAATGTTGCCACAGAAAATCAAAATATCAACATTAGACACTCAATTGCACAATTCAGAAAATGTCGCTCATAGAAAATCATAATTCGACATTTCAAGAGATTGCACTTTAAATTATTTTGATTTTCTGTGGCAACATTAGAATTGCATGACTGTGATAATGTGAGATATGAGTGTTATATTTCTTATGATTGAGTGATTGATTGATTGATTGATTGATTGATTGATTAGTGTTAGTATATATGTATGTGAGTTTGAGTGTCTCTAAAGAGTATGCAGTGCATGTTTCGTTCTAAGTGAGTGGTTTGTTCTTACTGAATATTTTGTCATTGGTTGGGTAAGATGTTTTCTAAATTAGTGCATTTTCATCTTCAGATTTGTTGCAGGGTAGAAGGCATATTTTGGTGATAGGTCTTCTAAATTCTCCTGATTGGGTTCTCAAGTTGACGACACGAGTCAGCTTATCTGCTCCTGGAATTAGGGATGTGATGCGTGCCAAAGCCCATTTGGAAGGTGGTAGCCTTTCATCTTTTAGCAGGACAAGATCTCCTATTTGAGGTTGTCGCTCCGTTTTCAACCATTTCGGTCGCTGCTGAAGACGAGACAGGTACTCTCCACTCCACTGCTTCCAGAATGAATGAACAGCTATTTGCAATTTCTTCCATCTATCCAGGTGAGAAACCTTTTCGACGGATAAATCTGCTTCTGGTATAAGATGAGCTGATGTACCAATCAGGAAGTGTGCTGGCGTCAGGGTGGCAAAGTCATCGAGGTTGTCGGACAGCGGACATAGAGGCCTCGAGTTTAAACATGCTTCAATTTCACTCAGAAGCGTGCTGAGTTCCTCGAATGTTAGGGTCTCATTTTTGACGACCCGTTTCAAGTGAAACTTTACGGGTTTCACTCCTGCTTCCCATAGTCCTCCAAAATGGGGAGAAGCGGGAGGAATGAAGTTCCATCTTGTTCCGACATTGGCTGTTGTTGATTGGATTTGTTTCCAGTCGATGTTTGATATAGAGGAATTATTATGTATCAAGGACACAAAAAGGTCATGAAAAGGACGCCAAGTGTTATAATCTCCATAGAAAGTTGGAGGAGTTATGCGTGGAAGCTTAATCTCACGTACAGTTGATGTCTTCATTGTACTGTTAAAATGAGACTCATCGTTCTTTTCGACCCCTTTCAAACCTTCATTATATTGACCACCATCTGACCTAACCAACTCTTCCAATTCATTTAAAATATCAGATTTATAGCACAGACAAATTTCGACAATAACATCATATAAATCCTCACATCTATCAGAAGCATCTTCGTTCTCTTCGGACTTTTGAAAATGAGACCCTAACATTCGAGGAACTCAGCACGCTTCTGAGTGAAATTGAAGCATGTTTAAACTCGAGGCCTCTATGTCCGCTGTCCGACAACCTCGATGACTTTGCCACCCTGACGCCAGCACACTTCCTGATTGGTACATCAGCTCATCTTATACCAGAAGCAGATTTATCCGTCGAAAAGGTTTCTCACCTGGATAGATGGAAGAAATTGCAAATAGCTGTTCATTCATTCTGGAAGCAGTGGAGTGGAGAGTACCTGTCTCGTCTTCAGCAGCGACCGAAATGGTTGAAAACGGAGCGACAACCTCAAATAGGAGATCTTGTCCTGCTAAAAGATGAAAGGCTACCACCTTCCAAATGGGCTTTGGCACGCATCACATCCCTAATTCCAGGAGCAGATAAGCTGACTCGTGTCGTCAACTTGAGAACCCAATCAGGAGAATTTAGAAGACCTATCACCAAAATATGCCTTCTACCCTGCAACAAATCTGAAGATGAAAATGCACTAATTTAGAAAACATCTTACCCAACCAATGACAAAATATTCAGTAAGAACAAACCACTCACTTAGAACGAAACATGCACTGCATACTCTTTAGAGACACTCAAACTCACATACATATATACTAACACTAATCAATCAATCAATCAATCAATCAATCAATCACTCAATCATAAGAAATATAACACTCATATCTCACATTATCACAGTCATGCAATTCTAATGTTGCCACAGAAAATCAAAATATCAACATTAGACACTCAATTGCACAATTCAGAAAATGTCGCTCATAGAAAATCATAATTCGACATTTCAAGAGATTGCACTTTAAATTATTTAAATCAATCACTCATATTCACACAGTATTGTACTCACAAGTATCACACTCATTTAATTCTGTCACACTCAAATAAGATACATACCTAATTATTACACATACTCGCAAAATCGACATCATAACGAACACATTTTCGACATTTCAACAATTAGTTAATTAATAATTTAACTCATCACACAGTAAATCAAATTCAATTCAACTTTAATCAACCAAACCTAAAACTAAATAAAAAAAAAATAATTATTACAAAAAAAAAATAAATTTATCAAAAAATATTTTAAAATACCCTACTGTCATCATTCATGAAATTTCAATACAATTTAAAAAAAAAATACAGTCCACTCAAATCAAATAAAAAAAAAAAAATTTTTTTGTCAAACCAATAAGGGGACCTTTAGTCAGAAGAGAATGGAATTTTTCTCAATGGATATGAGAAATACACACGAACACGTATATTCCTTATGGGCAACACACGAACATGTATATTTCTTATGAGAGACAAACAAGCCTGTGCATTTCTTATGGGAAACACACAAACCTGTGTATTTCTAATGGATGAGACTAAATGCAATATATAACACAATTCTGACTAAATTTAACATATAAATCATAAAATATTAAAACAACTTACCTTAATTCAACAGCAACTATCGCAAACACTTAATTTATTAATTTTACCATTAATTTTAACACAATTAACTAAAACTAAATACAAAACAATCACTTAATGAATGAAATCAATTACAACTCGAACTTACAAACGAAAATCAAAGCGCACGAAATGAAACGAGACAACTATATTGGTATCAACAAGTTATTGATTGACTTTTAACAAGATCTGTTCCTGTAACGTTGTTTGTGTCTCCGTTGTCTAGAATTATGTTCGTGTTTATTTGATTGTACTAAATATTACTTTTTATCATTTCATGTCAATATTCATGATGATCAATTACAAGACGAGAAGGTATAATTGCGAACTTGTTCACGCCGGGGAGGAATGTTGAGCTATAAACTAGAACGCGCTATGAATTGGAACGCCACCTTAGGCACATGTCATCATAAATAATTGTCATTTGTTTTTAATTGTCAAATTCAATTTTGTCTTATCATGTTCCATATTAAATTGTAACTATTCATTAGATGTTTGTAACAAGTAATTCTTTAATTGTCAATTTTACAAATTAATATATTTTATAACGTTGAAGAGAAAGGTTGTGTTTTATTAAACTTATCGGCGAAACACCATGTATTTCTAAGCAGTTATTGGACATTGGTAATGGAATAATGCCACTTGATTCTAAAGGCCGAATTACACTTCTAACCAATTTGTATTGTAATGCAAATTCAAGGAATGAATTGATTCAAAGTGTTTCCAAGCATAAAGGAAAATTACAAAAATCACACTTGGTTGAGTGAACGAGCAATAATGGCTGGTACAAATAAAAATGTTTCTAAAATTAATGCAACAATTTTGGGCGAAATCGGTTGACACAATTACAAATAAAAATGATGTAGTAACCCGACGGAGTTTTTGAATTCTTTGGATTTACCAGCTGAAATTAGGAGCGTTAACTATAATGCTTCGGAATATCAATCAACCTAAGCTTTATAATGGTAACAGACTTGCCGTGATGAAGTCAATGGCAAATATTATTGAACTTACCATTTTGTGTGGAAAATTCAAAGGCGAAGATGTTTTGATTCCTCCAATTCCTGTGATTCCGCCAGACTTGCCATTTAATTTTAAACGTCTTTAGTTTCCTGTTCGTCTTGCATTCGCTATAACCATAAATAAAGTCAATGCTTGAAAATATGCGGTATTGATTTAGAAAATCCTATTTTTTCTCATGGTCAACTATATGTTGGCTGTTAGCGAATTGGAAAACCATCGGCTCTGCCCCACATCCTCCCTAGATACAAATTGATCACTAGGTCTATCAATGTCTTGTGAGTTTACCATGCTCAACGTATCACCCACAAGAATTTCAGTTGTGACAGCACTAACCCAATCAACAATTTGTGGTTTGAAAGCGGCTTATTAACCGGCTTTGAGCTCAGGCTTTCCAAACCAAGAGGTTACAAATTGGCTAAAAAGCCGTTCCAAAACCGTTCCAGAAGCATCTCCATAACCGAAAATGGTCAGTAACAAAATAACTTCTGTTATTACTGAACGATTTTTGAACGTATTTTTTAAACGCTTTTATTAGGTCATATAAAACCGTTTGTATAACGCCTTTAGAAAACCTGCAATATGTACAATAATTGGTTATTTAAAAACGCTACTAGGACGTTAATTTGCAACGTTTTTAAATAACCTGTATTATGCCCAAAAAGTTATTTGTTGGATATTTTATAACCGTTTATTTACAGTTAGTAGGAAACCTGAAATAAGCCCTTAAAGTTATTTTGATCCCTTTTTATAACCTTTTTTTTTTTTTGTGGCTATTTTATAACCGTTTATTAAGAGTTTTTAGAAAACCTGTAATAATAACTAAAAGTTTTGTTGACGCCTTTTTATAACCGTTTACCTACGGTTTGTACGAACCCTGAAATTATGAGTTTTCTCGAAGCCATGATTTATGGTTATTTTGAAACTCTTCTCAAATATTTTCTTCCCAGCTGCAAAAAAATCCTTTTAAAAATAAAAACAGTACAAGCAATATTTTTAATGAACATTATTAAATTTTATTTGAAAAGTTTGGTAACTTTAATAGTACATATATAACTTAAAACTATAACTTAATAGTGCCTAATAGAAACGAATATTGATAAACGTAATACTATATACTAATATTATTTAAATATATAGGTAGTACCTATAACTCTGGTGGATAATTGAATTGTTTATTTTCAAAACATGATGTGTCACATCTTCAAAAAATAGATCTTTAATGACGTTTTAAGAAAAACCAAAAGTTTTTGTAACCTTAATGCAAAATTTTGAAGATGGACATGTCATGTTTTGAAAAATAAACGATTCGATTAGAAAAACAAAAAATTAAGCAAAATTGGAAGTATCTGATAATATTGATGTTTGTGTAGTGATGGCGGTGGTGTCAGTTGATGAGGCTTGCTATGATGATGATGACTCGTTTCTAGTTTAAAAATAAAAATAAAATTTAAATTTTGTTTAACTTACATTTTATCCTATTCTCACGAGTAATAAAATATCCAAGGGAAAACATGAAAAAAAAAACTAAAAAAATGTCTTACCAACACTTACCAAAGCACAGTTAACTTTTTTTAATTTAATCGCGCACGCGTACGAAAGAAAACTCAACCAACCACTCTAAGAACAAGAAAACAATGACGAGACATAGAGATAGTGTGTTCGTGCTTAGGTATGCCGAATGATGTTGGTTTGGGTTAAATAGTTGAGCTTTGGCTCGAGTTGGGTTAAAATATAGCTGAGATTAAAGAATAAATCTGGATTTGGTTAATTTGCAACCTTTAAGTTAAGAAGGAGCTCTTTTTAACTTAATGCAAACCTGGGGTTAATTAAAGTTAATTTTGATCCAGTATAAGTGTAACTTTTAATTCGGTACAAAAAAAGTAATTTAAGGTTAATTTCGATCCAGTATATTTCTTTTACGGTTAAAAAAAAAGAAGTTATTTACAGATTACTTTAAATTTGGGATAAATTGTAGTTAATTTGGATCCAATCTTAAGCTTTTTCGATAAAGAAAAAGTTATTAAAGAGCTTACTATAAACTAAGTATTCAATTGGTTTGTTTGCATCCAATACAAAACTTTTCCGTTCAAAAATGATTATTAAACGACTTACTGTGAACTTTATATAAAATTGGTTACTTTTCAACCAGTATAAAACTTATAATAAAGTTATTTAATTGCTTACTGTAAACTTGAGATAAAATTGGTTAATTTTCAACCGATATGAAACTTTTTATGCGAAAAAAAAGTTATTTCAAGTCTCACTGAAAACCTGGTATTAAATGGGTTAAATTTTAACCAATATATAACTCTAACGGTTGAAAAAAAGAGTCATTTAAGGACTTACTGACAACTTAGCATAAAATTGGGTTATTTTTAGCCAATATATAACTTTTCGGTAAGAAAAAAAAGTTATATTATAACGTACTTTTTCTTAAAGGCTAGGAATAAGTGATAAATGTACTCATATTTAACCTAGATTTAAAAATAGTTATTTTCGAACGAGAAAAATGACAAATTGGTTTTCAAAGGGTTAAAAAATAACCAAATACTATAACCAGTTTAAAAATGGAATTTTTTAAACCAATATATGACCAAGAAGTTGTGCAAGAGAGAAAATTTTACCGAAATCAAGCATAGGATAATTTTTGGTTTGTTTCTACCGTAAAGCATACTAAAGTAATAAAGTATCTCATTTCTAGCCCCACTATGACCAGAGTTATCTAAGGTTTTTTTGTTACCTGGGTTATTCTGGAGCCACGGCTAAAAATTGTTGCTTGGGAAGGTGGTGTGAAACATTTGCATTTAAAATGTAACAACTGAAGCATGGAATAAGTGGCCAGTTGAAGTTCGAAAAGACATATTCCAAGAAACTTCCAATGGTAGGACTTCCGTTACGCCGCACCTCCATTAGCAATATTTATTTCTGACATTATATCAGACACTATATCTGAAGTTTATATTTCTTTAACTCTGTGGGCAAATTAAATTATGTCGTGATTATTCATTCCTCGCCATAATCTCACCTGGTTAGTCACGTCGTTTGATTTTAGCGATAAACGCAGTGGAAAAACCAAAACAGGTTTTGGATCAATCCATTTTTGAGCAAAAGAGATTTGTACGACCTTGAAGAACATTTGCTCCAAGACATAATTGAGTAGTCCCATAAGCATGAAAAGTCTCTGACTGCCCTAACTAATTTATTTTATTTATTTTAAATCAAATCACTCCACTTAAACAGAGATAATTCTCATTTATATTCACTACCTAACTAATTTAAAAAAAAAATAATCAAAATACTTACTATCTTCAATGTTTAATTCTTTTAATGTTAATTTTGGCCTGCAAACAACCAAACAACATTATGTATGTACTTCAACAGACAGTATATGGTAGAAAAATTACATCTTGGCTTAACAAGACATAATTTCTATACGAAGTGAAAACATAACATGAGTTTGTCAATGAAATGAAGGAATGTTACATGAAAATGTGGGAATTGGTGTCAAGACTCGACGTCTTGTGAGAAATTTGTGTATAGTGAAGTCACAAGTCACGAAACGTCAAAAATGTATATCTGCATTTATTTCTTCTACGAAGACAAGAAATAAATAGAAAAAATCATGTCTAAAAATGACAAAAATCGAGACATAAGGGGGCTCCACAAGAAATATTGGCTACATGACACATTTTTTGCAATCATTTATTTCAATTGGAGGCTCAGTGTTACAATAACCGATTATATATGGATCCTTTAAAAAAGAAAGTACATAATTTGTTTGCTAAGAAGATTGGCATATGTAGCTAAAAAATAAGAAAGACACAAGTAAACAAAATTACAATTTTTTTTTGAAAAGATTGAAACAAAGAAAAGTGCCCTAAATTGTGTCTATCAAGATATAGAGAATATCTTGTTCACGCACAAAATTCTAAAATGTTTATTGACGTTTCGTTGTGTTTTCATTTCTTATTGTGCTTCTCCTAAAAAATCATGTCATTTGACTTGTGGCCTTAAAAGTCCTAAAGTGCGATATTTTCAACAAAAAAATTACTGCGTACAATAACCATTCCAAAGAAAAATCTCGAGAGTCATTATTTTTATATACTGACATGGACACATACTTGCCATCAAGTCGATTGGCTGATTGTGGCTGAAGTTAACGGTTAAAGAAATAATCTCCCACTACGTATATAGCTCTAGTATAGTAACTATCAAGAGATATATGTATCTCATTCCGGATTTTAAGGACTGATGGAATGGGCGCCTCTGGCTTTTATACTCCATTTGTCAAGTAACTTTCTTTTAAATTATCAGCCATTGGATGCAAAAGCTCATGTGGTTTCTTCTTGCCATACCCCAACAAAGATCTGAGTTTATTATAAAGATTAAGGACAAGCACGTATCAAATCAGAGATCTGTTAGAAATATACGGATGTTAAAAATTTAATGCAAACTTAATCTACAGTCATCTATTTGGGGCAGCTTTCTTATTCTAGCTTTCATTTTGCAGAGTTTTTTTTCACTTTACAAATTGAAAAAAAAAATGCTGGTTATGTTGGGTACATTTCAAATTAAATTGCTCACATAATGTATACCGTTTATACTTTTATTATATGTACATATACAAATTATATATGTAATAGTATAAATCTACGCATCATGAAAACTAACATAGCTCGCCCCTGGTCCCACAAGAAAAATCCTAATTTTGTAATGGCTTTCACGTAATGTTCAACCAACAAGCAACATTCGTATCCATGGAATATATTTTGTTTGAATTTTTCTCCAGAGTAGAGCGAAACTTTTGCGGGACGGTACATCAAGTTATTATTGTTTGCTTTTAGGTTGAATTTCGTTTTTATCTTTTTTCTTTTTTTAATTTAACTTTTTTGCGAACAATCAAATTTATTTGCATTCGAAGAGAGAGAGAGAGATTACGAAAGTTGATGCCCACACATATGTTGAAAGCACTTAATCTACAAAATAATGTAATTTAATTTATTTAAAAGATTTTTGCTTATATCTAAAAAAACGTATAGGTATTTCAGTTAGAGAAAAACATTTACGGTCAATTGAAGTCAGAGTAAACTACAATTTTAATTGCGTTTATGTAATCCAAATAATTTATATTTTGAAAATAACAGAGGATTATGCGGAAATCTATGCAATGGATGAACCCATTATTGGAAATATTTCGAGAACCAGGCTTCATGGAAGCTTTTTACATGAGGCCTGGTTCTCGAAATATTTCCATCCAAATTAAGTTAACTGAATATCGATTGAAATGTAAGAAAATACGAGTATTCGGTTGGATATTTTTCTCAAACCAAGGCCTGAAACAGATTACACTTTTAAATGCTGAACGGAGAATTTTCATGAATGTGCAATTATTGATATACCTACGGAGAATTATTTGGACTGGGAACCAGAGTTCGTAGAATATCAAGCAAAGTATTTCGACACACATGCTACCATTTCCAATGCCATTCTGTTGTTGAGAAAAAACACAAAGAGGATAATACTTCAATCGAAACTTCACAAGTTTCTGAGCTTTTCGTGTGCGAGATTTCTAATATTAATTTGCCTAAAATTATCATCCCACCTTTTTTCCGGAATTATTTGTGGCCTTTTTCCGGGTATAATTGATTGATTACTTGTACCCCGAAGCTGCATTACCTTAAATATTTTATCAGTGAAGATCAGGGTTGCGAATTTTTGAATTAAAAAAAACCACTAGTCATAAGTCTCTATATGATTTGTGAATTAAAAAAATTTTATTCATAAGTTAGTTAGGGACTTATGATTTAAACTAAATTTAATTCATAAGCTACTAAGGGACTTATGAATTGAGACAAAATTAATTTATAACTACTGAGTGACTTATGAATTAAAATAAAATCCACGACTGGATCGCACGAAATTGCTCTTATGTAAAAGTACTTTGGAATATAAAATACATTTTAAATATAAAACATGTATTTAATAAGATAAAAATGTTCAACTTAAATAAAGTTCAAAAATCGTTTTGCTAAAGTAATTTTTTATATAACAAATTTCTTTCAAATTTTTCTAGAACAAAATTTGGGATGTCAATTTTAAGTGCTTAGTAATATATATTTTAGGAAATAATTACAAAAAATAATCGTTCACACGTTTTCAAGATATTGATTTTTCAAAAAATAAATTGGAATTTTTTATTTTCAAAAAACAAAAAAAAAAATTTAGAATATTATTATTCACAATATTATTTTAAACTTAAGGGGGCTCCTGGTGAAAATTGTTGGTTAAAATCGTTAGAGCCGTTAATGAGAAAGTCGAAAATCAAAAAAACGGTTCTATGACAGGTATCCCTAATAACATTTCCCCCCAAATTTTTGTTCACCAAAATATAGTCCATATCCATAGTATCACACTTAATTTGTTTTATCAAAGTCGTTAGAGCTGTTTTCGAGATAAATAAGATTTTGCATTCCGGGTATATGGGGGGTACCGTTAGTTTTAGAGCTAAAAAAAAATTAAATTTCTCCTCTAGAGAATCACCGAAGACCCTTAAGTACCGAGTTTGAAGAAAATACCTCCAGTAGCTTAGGCTGTAGTTCGAGGTACAGACATACAGACAGACAGACGGAATTGTCAGACCCACTTTATTCGTCTTCGCTATCATCGTAATGTCAACTTTGATCAAAATCTCGAGTTAAATTTTTTTTCCAAATGCAGAACTTGCCCTAGTATACCTATACCGCAAGTAAAAATTTAAGTCATGACTAACCTACGAATTAAAAAAAAATTAATTCACAACTTACTAACTTAAAAAAATTTAATTCATAAGCTAGTTGGTAGATTGTAAATGTTTAAACTTGTTTTGGCTACATAATTATTTAATTATTAACGACAGTAAAATTTAAGCTTTTGTGTGTCATTAAATTATAATGCTAGCTTATAAATTTTCCAATAAATAATTTTTTAATCAGATTTCATCCATTAGCTTATGAATTAATTTTTTTTTAATTCAAAAGTCACAAGGTAACTTTTGAATTATTTTTTTTTAATTCTTAAATCACTTACTTGCTCATGACATAAATTTTTTTAATTCATAAGTCAGTAACTAGCTGCTGAATTACATTTTTACTTGCGATATAGGTACTATAGGGCCTTTGGAAAAAAAAATCGAACTCGAAATTTTGATCAAAGTTGAAATTACGATGATAGCGAAGACGAATAACGTGGGTCCCGCAATTTCGTCTGTCTGTCTGTATGTCTGTATGTCTGCAAGTCTGTACCTCGATCTAGAGCCTAAGCCACTGGAACTATTTTCTTCAAACTCGGTACTTCAGGGTCTTCGCTCTTCGGTGATTCTCTAGAGGAGAAATTGAAACTTTTTTTTAGCTCCAAAACTACCGGTACCCCTCATACACCCGTAATGCAAGATCTTATTTATCTCGAAAACGGCTCTAACGATTTTGATAAAAAAAATAAAGTGTGATATTATGGATATGGACTATATTTTGGTCAAAAATAATGTTGGGGGGAAATGTTATTAACGGTACCTGTCATAGTACCATTTTTTTTTAGTTTCGACTTTCTCATTAACGGCTCCAAGGATTTCGACCAAAAATTTTCAGTAGGAGTCCCCTCAAGTTTAAAATAATATTGTATATAAAAATATTCGAGAAAATATTTTTTGGGTTTTTTTGAAAATTTTTTTTTTTTGCAAAATCAATATCGTATTTAATAATAAAACTATTTTTTAAAGTTTGTTTGCATAAATTCATACTTTTCTAGAAATCAGACGGCAATTTTATGCATTTGAACATTATTATCTCATTAAATCCATGTTTTATATTTTTAAATTGTATTTTAAATTCCTAAGTATTTTTCATACGACCCAGTAGTGCATTTTATTTTTTTATCAAAAACGTTAAAGCCGTTTTTGAGATAAATAAGATTTTTCATTACGGTAGTATGGGGGTAGGGGTACCGTTAGTTTTGCAGCTAAATAAAATTAAATTTTTCCTCTATGGAATCTCCGAAGACCCTGAAAGTACCGAGTTTGAAGAAAATAGCTCCGGTAGTTTAGGCTGTAGATCGAGGTACAAACATATATACAGTCAACGGCCTTGGCTTTAATGAAAGCATCGCTTCCCATCGATCAGCAAAATCAAGCATCATTGTACACGGTTAGTACGTGGATTGAGGACCGTTCAAATACCAACCGTATGCTGTTGACATGTGTTTCTTCTGTTGTTCTTTCTTTCTGTGTGTCTCTCTTTGCTGTATTGTCTAAGGCCGATGGCCTCCGCCTCAGTTGCCAGTGCTTTTCAATGTCTCAACTTTGTAGATTTATCTACGGAGTAGTGTAAAATGTAATAAACATACAGGCAAATAGACAGATGAAATTGCCGGAACCACTTTTTTTGCCTTCGCTATCATCGTAATGTCAACTTTGATTAAAATCTCGACTTCAATTTTTTTTTTCCAACTGCAGAACTTGCATTATGGCACCTATGTAAGTATATCGCAAGTAAAAACTGTTAACCGAAGAGAACGGCGTTAAAAGCGAATATCATATTATAATCAAGACAATAGAGTACAGTCAAACACAAACCTGCTAAGTATTATGATATTTGATATATTAGATACAAAGCAGAACTCTGGTTAATGTTTTCCACACATCAGCTTAAGGTTGAATAGATTGGGTATGACTTCTATGTGAATACCATTAGGATTCAAAAATGTGAGGAAGCATAAAAGAAATATTTCACAACAAATATCAAAGCAATACACTCTACAGAAAGTCTAGATTTCTTTGAAATTGTAAATTTAAATTTAAACTCAAATAAAAAGGCTTAAGGCGGTTCAGTGGGTTGGTTGAATATGGCTGTGTCTCATATTGAGAAGGGTAATTTTGTAACTTTATGTCCCCTGGGGCCGATCGGGTTTTATTTGTTTCGCAATCAAAAGCTTCCATATAGATATATAGACAATTGACTGGGGGTTGGTTTGAGTAAAGTATGTTTTCGACAAAAATGTCCCTTGGGAAGTGTTGTGAACTATTTTATTTTATGAAATCTATATTCAATGAAATAAAAAAAAGGAAATAGGAAAATAGAACATGGAATGTCGTTTTTGCGGTTTAAATTGAATGTTATATGTGTGCCAACTGTGAATTTAAATATAGATACGAATACCTATATACATAATAAATAGACAATG
Organism: Chrysotoxum bicinctum; assembly: GCA_911387755.1. Lineage (NCBI taxonomy): Eukaryota > Metazoa > Arthropoda > Insecta > Diptera > Syrphidae > Chrysotoxum > Chrysotoxum bicinctum. The sequence goes on along the minus strand of OU426988.1, from coordinate 48,957,964 downwards.
ATTATAAACGAATTCTTTATTTTGATTTTTGTATGTTTGATTTGATTTATTTATAAGAAAAAGTTAAATGTACAAATTTTAAAGTCAAAATATTTTTTTTTTAAAGAATTAGGTTCCTCTTCGGCTATTTTGGTCACTTTTTTCAATGAAACTTGTTAATTTCAAGAACTTTTCCCGACGCGACGTTTCGACAAGGATTGCTATCTTCTTCAGGGGATTTTTTTTAAGCAATAAATAACAAATTTGTACAAAAAGTAAAAAAAAAAAACAAAATGATTGAATTTTAAAAAACTTACAGATTAAATCAATTAAAATGAAATATTTTTTTAATTTTACATAAAAACACGTAAAAACACTTTAGAAACAATTAAATAAATTAATTTTAATATTATAAATTTAAAAATATTGTTCAGTCTTCTTCTTTTGTTAAATCAAAATCTAATAAGATTTTGTTACTAAAATTCAAATTGAGGCAAGAGTACGATAACTTAGGCGCCAAGAAATTATAACGGGTTTTTGTAGAACAGTTCACTACAAGCATTTTTTTCCATGCTAGAGGGGGTCTATCTATCCCCGTTTGGGCGAGAGGGGCAATTTAATAAAAAAGGTACTAAAATGGAAACAAAAATATTAAAAAATAACGGCAATACTATCAATTAAGTATTATACCTTTTTTTAAAGCAAATGTTTTGTTCTATTAAAAAATTCTTAAATCAAGAGAAATTTATGCACATTTTTTGAAAAAAAACACGAGTTTTAAACTCAGATTTTGGAAAAAAAAAACATAAAAAAAAGTTTAAGGTTTATTTTTTAAAACTCCAAAGTTATATATTATTATTTTTCCTAAAATTCGTTGCTCTAATTTGTTCTTATTCAAAAACTGAAAACTAGATGATTTTATGTCGTCTAGTTTTTGAGAAAATTGAAAATAACTAAAACTACTTTTTTATGGGATATTTGTTTTTTTTGCTTGCTTACGCATTACGGCTTATTAACAGTGAGATATGTATGGGGGGCCAGGCTGCCCCCTGCAACCCCCCTGCTTGGGCGCACTATAGGATTTGGGGCTGGTGCGAGGTTGGGTGTATGCAAGGTTTCGTTTTTGCATTTACAGAATCTGGATTTAAAGAAACTTTGAATTTACCCTATGGCCTATATCCAATGTCAACTAAATATATAAACGTAGCCCCAAGTTGCACATTTAAAATGTTCAGATATGAAAATTTAATACATTATGAAAAATTCACATTACCTAGGTACTACTGTATGAATGCAGCAAATTTATATAATTCCTTAATTAATATGTATGTTTATTGTTTGTGTCTAACATCATTTTTAATGCTAATGTGGTACAGGTTATTGTTTACCAAGGTCATTCGTTATTTAACCTTCGTAAGAGTGAAGTATATTTTTCTTTTAATAAAGAATGGCGACTAAGCATCAACTATTTCATCCTAAATTAAATAACTTTTCAATATTTCAAAAAAAATATTTCAAAAGCATTGCGTTCTTAGAACAAATTGGTCTAATTTCAACTAAAACGTTAACTCCCCCACTGTGTTACAACTTACCGATAAAGGTAGAAAACAACAATAAACCCATCTATCGGCACATTTTTCCATGGACCTCAATATTGGCTAGAGATTGGGGAAGTGCTTGCTACAATTATCTCTTTTGTGAGCAAAATGCCTGTAAACACGGTTTTAATACATTGAACATTGAAAAATAGACTTGACTATTTTTAGTTAACACCTGACTTACTCACAAACTGACTGAGACGTGGAATGCCATGCAATTCTACCTCCTAGTGGTGCATTCTTGGTAACGCTAAATGATTTGCTGTACCTTAATTACAAATGAACCACATTAACATTAATCCTCAAAATGAAATCAGCGTAGGTAAATATCAAAAATCAAAAATTTCATAAAAAGTAGTTTTAGTAATTTTCAATTTTCTCAAAAACTAGAAGGCATAAAACTTAGCGTTCGATTCAGATTTAATAGTAGCATTGACCACAAAAAGCCACTTAAGCACTTCATTTCACAATTTAGAAAAAAAATTGGTCTAAACTTTTTTTTTTCATTTTTTTTAACAAAATTTTGAGTTTGAATGCGAATTTTGCAAAAACTATTGACATAAATAATTTAATTTAAATTTAGGATTATGGAACAGACTTCTGGCTTTCAAAAACGGTATAGTACCTTATTGTAAGTGTTGCCGTTGTTTTTTAATTTTTTTTTTTCAATTTAAGTCATTTTTTTTTAAATCGCCCCTACCTCCTAAATGGGGCGAGATTTACTGCCCCCTTCTCATAGCAAAAAAAGCTTGTATTTGACCCTTCTACAAAAATCCGTTATCAATTTTTGGCGCCTAAGTTATCGTACTCTCCCCCAAATTGAAGTATTTCAGAAATTCACGTGATCAAACCCTACCATTTAGAATAAGTGAGTTAAAGAAAATCAAAACTCAATTCCATTCACTTTCTTTACTTTTGATTTGTTGCTCAATGTTTTTTATCATCAACACATCCATTGAGCATTCTAAAAATGGTGATCTTGTTAGTCTACTTCCTTCGTAAAAAAATGCTACCCAGACATTCTTGATCAAATATAAAGGGTGGGAAAAAAAACTCTCTTTTTAAAAATGCAATAAAATGAACAAAATTAAATTTTTTCCATGTATTATGGCTTTATTATTAAGAGCAAACATTCCCATTTATAATGCAATACAATGACAGCGTGCGCCGTTAGAGTGGCTGGTCGTGCGCCTTCAATTGCTGAGTCAATTGGACCTCGTAAACGAATAATCAAAAATCTTTGTGCAGAATTCAACTCAGGCTAGTACGTGAAATGTTTAGCTGTTGAGATCCATGGCGAATTGAATTGAGTCTCACAGTCTTGACTACATCAGCCACATTCTCGTCTGTGAGCACCGTACGACGACGGGGACCATGGTGTTGTCCACTAGCATACCAGTTTCACGAAATTTTTACATACACTTGCTTACAGCAGGCGCCGCGCCGCCGCCGCACAGTGGGCCAAATGGAGTTTCGCGTCTCAAAAATCTTAACTTTTTTGTCTGTTAGAATAAATAAGTGAAATTTGGAAAATATTGTATTTGATATATGGGTGATTCTACAAACAATAGAATAAAATGACACAAATTTCGGCACGACATTTTTGGAAGCCAAAAGTCGTAAGAATTGTTCTAGTTGATCCTTAGAACGTCTCTTTGCGTTGTTGAAAGCGGCCAGTAAAAAAAATAAAAATGACGATTTTAAGGACATATTTTGAAAAAGGATGTTCAGGGGACTGAGTTTTTTTTTTAAGGGGACTGAATAAATCTTTATTTTTTTTTGTATTTTCTCTTGGGTACACACTGAAATATAGAAATTATATTTAATTAGCCTTCATAAACATACAAATTCATGGTTAATACATAATAACTTAGCATTTTATTAAAAGAAAATAATATACGAGGGCGGGTCAATAAGTCCGTGACTTTTTGAATTTCTGACCTCTTTACTGAAACAGCAACACTGCTCCTGTCAACAGGCATCTGTCAGTTGACTCCTGTCAACTTGATGCGTCAGTGTGTTTGACAGCTATTTTTATCAGACTACTCACTAATTTGAGGAGAAAAAGGAAAAAAGTGAATTTCGTGTGCTTATTAAGCATTATTTCTTGCGAAAAAAAACCATTACCGAGACCAAGGCTAAGCTTGATAAATACTATGGGGACTGTGCACCATCGATTTCAATGGTAAAAAAGTGGTTTACTGAATTTCGTTGTGGCCGTACAAGCACTGAAGATGCCGAACGTCCTGGACGCCCAGTTGAGGTCTCTGCACCCGAAACAATCGAAAAAATTCACGATATGGTGTTGGCCGACCGAAGATTGAAAGTGCGAGAGATTGTGGAAGCCGTAGGGATCTCGCATGGCTCAGTGGTTTCAATTTTGAATGATCACTTGGGCATGAGAAAGCTTTCCGTAAGATGGGTGCCGCGTTTGCTCACAGTCGACCACAAACGCAATCGTGTAACAACTTCACAGGAAGGTTTGGCGTTGTTTAATCGCAATATGGAGGAGTTTTTGCGCCGTTTTGTAACCGTGGACGAAACATGGATCCATCACAACACACCAGAGACCAAACAACAGTCAAAACAGTGGGTTTCTAAGGGTGAATCGGCGCCAAAGAAGGCCAAGGTGGGTTTGTCAGCCAATAAAGTTATGGCGACTGTTTTTTGGGATGCACGCGGGATAATCCACATTGACTACCTTCAAAAGGGAAGAACAATCAATGGGGAACATTATGCCAACTTATTGGACCGATTCAATGACGATTTGAAAAAAAAAACCGACCTCATTTGGCCAAGAAAAAAGTTCTTTTCCACCAAGACAATGCAAGGGTGCACACATGTGCAGTTGCCATGGCAAAAATCCAGGAATTGGGCTATGAATTGCTCCCTCATCCACCCTATTCTCCAGATTTGGCTCCGAGCGACTATTTCTTGTTCCCAAACCTGAAGAAATGGCTTGGTGGAAAAAGATTTGACTCCAATGATGAAGTCATCTCGCAAACAAAGGTCTATTTCGAGGACCTCGACAAATCATTTTTTTTGGAAGGGATACAAAAATTGGAGAAGCGTTGGACAAAGTGTATAGAGCTCAAGGGAGACTACGTTGAAAAATAAAATTATTTTTTTATCAAAAAATCTGTGTTTTATTCCAAAAGTCACGGACTTATTGACCCGCCCTTATTATTATTATTATATTATAATAATATTTTTTTCTACTTATAATCAATTTTAAATAAATTATATTCTTTTTAAAAATTTTAAAAATATTTCGCAATGAAGTTCGAAGTTCAACATAACTTAAAAATTCTCAGGTTTCTGAATAAAATATCATTTATTTATTTATTAGCCAGGGGACTGAGACCAGGGGACTGAGGTTTTTCATGGTTTTTGCGCAAAAAAGATATTAAGGTTTTACTTTAAAAATCAAAAAAATATTTATAATATTACAGTTTTATCAAACCTATACTATACTGCTAAAAAAGATGCCTACTTACATACAAAAATTTGTTTCGTAAAAACTCACCAGAGGACTGATAAACTAAACGGACAATCCACGACTTCATGCACAAATGTCTTTTTCGCAATACTAACATAAGAAACCGAATCGTGTTGCACCATGATTTTATTGTAAGGAGACTTGATACTTCAAATTGCCAGTGCTGGAAATCCGATCGACATCCTAGTTATTGATATTTTCGACTGTTTCAATATTCCAGGGGACTGATAAGAAATGCGGGGGACAAAGTTTAATTAAGTTTTTTTTGTAATAAAATCAATTACTAAAAAATATTTATCTACTTCGTAGCAAAGATGTATTATTTGGCGTAACTTCGGTGGGATTCATTTTAGTATGAGACCTGAAATAAGAGAACGGTAATAATTTTTCTTTGCGAAAATGCACTGGGGACACGTCAGGGGACTGAGAATCGGACACTTTGAAGAATTTATTGAGCATTATAAAATAAGGTCACCCTAATAATATTGTTAGGCCAGGTTGATATCACTCAGATTTAATTTTATAAAAAAAAAATCAGATTAAATAATTGAACGGATTTCAAAATATTTCTGGGCCGCCGAAAATTCCATCGTTAGTAGAATCACCCATATAATGAATCATTAAATACACGAGTTCTTAAAATGCATTTTGTTTTTTAGTATTTAAAGTTTCTTCAAAGTTAAAAAATCCAATTTTGGCCAACCAAAATGTGGATCTTCATTATAAGTTTTGTTTTAAATTTTTTTTTTTTTACTTAGGTTATACTAATCAAGATAAATACGTATTAACAATAAACTATAACAACCAATAATTAAACAAATAAAGCAATGAAAAAACGTTATTTAAATTTAAATAAAAAATCAGTTCAAGAAATCAACAAATATGGTATATGTAATAATAAATACAAATGCAAATAAAAAAAATTCTTAGTTCTTTAGTAGGTGTAAAGCTTGTTCAAACACCTCTTTCGATTCAGATTTATTTTGTTTTCTTACACTTGATATATGAGGATCTGATGTCAATAATAAGCGATGAAGGACATCTTCGTTTGTTGCTATTCGTGAACATTTTCTATTTTCTTATTTTTTTAAAATCCTTGTAAGGTGCTTCTTGGACATCTTCAGAGAGCAAACCTATTGGAAACTGATAATTCTTTTTATATTGTTCTACATAAATGCGTGCAATATAAAATGCATATTCACAATATTTCTCAGCATTTTTGGACGAACCAAATGATAGCGTTTGAAGAATTACATAAAACCTTGTTATGAATTCAAGGTCAACTCTTGTTATGTTGGAAAAACTTTTTAAAAAATCTCCTAGCAGTGTTGCCGTCATTACTGTTACCAGTACCTTGTCAAGGTTTATCTACGTATAAACCTAATTCAGCTCGAAAACGGCTTTGAACAAGTTTTTTTTTTCTCTTCTTTGCTTTTTTATTCTCAAGAGTGTTTGTAAGCCACTTAGCAAAAGAAAGATTATAAGATGTATGAATAAAATCAATTACATACAACTAATCCAAGCATGTAGAGTAGATAGTCCGTACCTGTATGCGTTTTCATTTTTAGGTTTGGCTTTCACTTTTATTAATAAGGTCATTTCTTTTAGTTATTCTCCACACACTGTAAAAACGGAACAAGGACTTGTTTTGTGCTAAGACTTGTCCAACTTTTCCGTCGACCATTGTTAAAAAGAATTCATGTTGTTTTTCAACAACTTCTTCATTTTCATCAAACGGAGTGGCTTGCAATTCATTGAATTGGTTTTGTATATGTCGTTCACAACTTCTTTAGTTTTTTCGGGTGTTTCTTTTAAAATAAATAAAATAATAAAAAACAATTTAAGATCCGAATTATAAATAGTTATCATCAACAAAAAAAAAAATAAAATAAGTGATTAGTAAAAAAGGGCAGCAAGTACCCCTTTTGCTTCATATACGTCCCTGGTTACTATAAGACATTATATTCATTACCATGAATTTGACAACAAGTTAAACAAGAGACAATCAAATGATCTCCCTTTTCAACAAAACATGACAATGCAGAAACCTCGACAAAACAGCTACAAAAGATATTAATTTATTACCAAAATGTAAATGGGCTGAGGACTAAGACCAATTCGGTCTTCCTTAACTCTAATAATCTCCCACATGATATCATTATACTGACGGAAACCTGGTTAAACAACGAAATTCTTGACACCGAGCTTTTTGACATGACTTACCAAACCTTCAGACGGGATCGTCATATTTCTGATTCTTCCAGCACAGTTGGAGGTGGAATACTTGTTGCAGTTAAAAATTATCTTGCCTGTAGTTTAGTTAATGACTTTCGACAATCTCTTATCGAATTATTTTGCATAAAAGTTAAAATGCAGAAAGGCCATCTTTATATTGTTTCCTCATATATACCTCCTGCCTCTACTATCGGTTTTTATGAAGAACTAAATAACTGATTGGACAACATTTTCTTAGAATTGGAAACTGAAGATGAGATTCTCATCGTAGGAGACTTTAACCTACATAATCTTATTTGGACATGCAACGAAGACAATTATAGCTACAACCCTGTTAATGCCTCTCTCTTAAAGAATTCACTTTAATTGATGGAATGTCATCATTTGGAATGACCCAACTGAATGGATTAAGAAATTCTTCTGGTAAAACATTAAACCTTGTTTTTTTCTCCGACAATGCTAACCCTGATGCTGCTGTTTTGACCACTGCTGTTGAACTAACCAAAGAAGATCGTCACCATCCAGCTCTTGTCATATCTATCTTTAAACTTAATTATGAAATCTTACTTCTATAAACACGGCAACATAATTGAATTTAACTTCAGTAAATGTAATATTGATAAACTGTCCATTCTCCTACGAAACATAAACTGGAACCAATTATTTTTTAACTGTGATATTAATGTTATGTGTAATGTACCTATTTTATTGTAACTTATACCATTCATTAAAAAAATCTTATAAAGATCCAAACGACCCACCATGGTTTGACCGCCATTTAAAGAATTTAAAAAACAAAAGGAACAAAGCTTGGTTAAAATTTAATGTCTCAAAAACAGTTGAAGATTTTAATATCTTTCTTATTTTGAAAAATCTTTTTGTCGATTACCACAAACTCCTGTTTGAAGATTACACTGCAAAAACAGAAAGGGAGTTAAAAATTAACCCTAAATTATTTTGGCAACTTGTGAATGTAAAAAGGAAAAATGGTGGCTTTCCGAGCTCTATGACATACTTGAACTCTACGGGACAAAATTCAGAAGAAATTGTTAATACGAGTATGTTTGCCGATTTTTTTAAGAATGCATTTGAAGAATCTTTAAACCCCATAGTCGATTCCAATACCTCTTCTTTTGTCCAATTCACTCATTTGAATTCAATAAATTTCAACATTACTGAGGATTCAATCATTCAAGGCATTTCAAAGCTTGACGAAAATAATTGTCCGGGACCTGATGGAGTTCCAGCATCGATTTTAAAAAAATGTGTCTCCCATTTGAGTTATCCACTATTCCTTCTATTTAATGAATCATTACGTAGCTCTATTTTTTCCTAATCTTTGGAAAAGTGCTTTTATAATTCCAACTCATAAAAAGGGGCTAAAAACGGAAATAGTATAAACTACCGACCGATTGCGAAACTTTTTTGTTATCCCCAAATTGTTTGAGTCCATTGTATGTAATGTCCTCTCTTTTCATTGTAAATCCATTTTATGTAGTAGTCAACACGGTTTTGTAAAAAATAAATCCACTGTAACTAATTTACTTGACTTCACGTCTTTTTGTTTAGACGCTTTTGAAGATCATGATCAAGTTGATTGTATCTTCACCGATTTTAGTAATGCGTTTGATAAATTATGCCTCATTGACAAGTTAAACAAACTAGGTTTTAATAATTAATTTCTTAAATGAATAACTTCATACTTACAAGAAAATTTATAGTTAACTTTGGTGTTCCTCAGGGTAGCCATTTAGGACCTGTCTTGTTTATACTTTTTATAAATGATGTCGTCTCAACTGTCCAAAATTCAAGAATTCTTATTTATGCTGGCAACATTAAACTTTACAAAAGAATAAAATTTGAAACTGACTGTACTCTTTTATAAGACGATTTATTAAGATTTAGGGAGTGATGCAATAAAAACAGACTTTTTCTAAATGTTAACAAGTGTAAAGCTATGAGTTTTACACACAAAAAAAAAACGACGATAACATATAACTACACATTGAGTTCGGACCCATTGAATAGAGTTTCACTGTTTTCAGACTTAGAAATTATTTTAGACTCTAAATTGACTTTTAACGATCACATAGATTACATAACTAAAAGAGCCAATAAAGCACTTGGATTTATCAAGCGATTTTCACGGGATTTTAAGGATTCTTATGTTCTTAAAACTCTGTATATTTCGTTTGTGAGACCCATCCTTGAGTACGGCTGTGTGGTCTGGGCACCTTACTACTCAGTTCACATATTGAGACTTGAAGCAGTTCAGCGTAGGTTTTTAAAATTCTGTCTTCGCTTTCTCCCCTGCTCTCAGGGATCAGTTATTCCCTTGTATTCGCAAAGGCCGGCTTTAATTAATCTTCCTTCTCTTGAAAACCATCGAAAATTTATCCAATTCTGTCTCATTACCGGTATATTAAATGGAAAGATATTGGCTTCGTCTGTTTTTTACAAACTAAAATTAAACTTTAGCCAATCAAGCATTAGACTACGGCAACCCTTATGCAAAATTTTTAGCAGGTCAAACTATGGTGGAAATAGTCCTTTAAATCAATTGATTGCAATATATAATAAACTATATTTTCTTCTAATATCTTCTAATATCTGTAAATGACAATTTGAAAACTGTAAAATTCAAGACTATGTTTTTTAGAACAATAGATTTATCTTCTTCTTCTTCCTTTTCTTCGGCGCTGTTATGATCTCGATGTCGAGGGGATCATAACTCTCCCACGTATCTGCTTCACACTAGTGATCCGCCTGTGGGGTTCGCCGGGTTGACCTCAGAAATCGGCGGCAAGCCTCCCGGTTTTGTATTGTTCCATTTCTGAGGCCAACTGAATGCTGGTGTTTTTGCATTTGTTTGTACCAGGAGTGTTTAGGCCTACCTTTCTTTTTATTCCGAATTGGAACGTTGTATGATATTGCCTTTTTGACGGGGTTCTCAGGATCTCTCCTTTGAACATGGCAATACCAACTGAGTCGGTCGTGTTCAATTTTTTGGGAAATGGTATTCTTAACATGAAGGCTTCCTCGGATCTTCGTACTTCTAATTCGATCAAGCTTTGTAACTCCTGCTGTCATACGAAGCATCTTCATCTCAGCTGCCGTTAGCTTACTCTCATACTTTTTGTACATTGTCCAACATTGTGAACCGTATGTGAGTGCTGGACGCACAACTGAAGTGTAGAGCTTTCCTTTCAGCTTAGGGGGCATTTTTCGGTCACAGAAGATAGCAGAATTTTCCCGCCACTTCATCCACCCTACGCTTACGCGATGATTGATATCGTCATCACAAGTAGCTTCGTTATTTATCGTAGACCCCAAATATTTAAACTTTTCACACTTGGGAAGCACTACTCCATTCAAATAAATGTCTGGAATAGGCCTGTGTGGATCAGAAAATGGGCAGCATAGGTATTCTGTCTTTTTCGCGCTTATGCGGTACCCACTTCCTTCTAGAACATCCACCCATACGTCAAGTGCTCGTTGTAGGGATATCGGGTCTTCACTTATGATGGCTCCATGCATCGTCAGCAAAGAATAACTGATGTACTTTTGGATCCGTCACTTTGCCTTCAAGCAGGTAATCAAGAACTGTAATAAAGAGCAGGGGACTCAAGACACTTCCCTGGTGTACACCTACTGTGATTTCGAATTCTTCGGTGACTCCAGCTGCGCATCTTACTTTAGTAACTGCTCCATCATACATGTCCATAATTATCCGCACATAGGTTTCTGGAACTCCTCGTTGCCTGAGGGCCACCCATATTAGATCTCGTGGTTGCCGATCGAATGCTTTTCAAAATCAACCAATACGACATGCAAATCCTCCAAAGAATCCCGATGTTTTTTCATAATTATTCTTATACTCTGGATTGCATCCGTGGTTGACTTACTCCCGACAAACCCGCACTGGTCATCAGATAGCCTAATTGCTTTTCGCAGTCGGCTACCCAAGCCTCGCTCAACGATCTTCATGGTGTGTGACATCAGCTTAATCGAACGGTAATTATCACAGCTTCGAGTATCACCCTTTCCTTTATAAATTGGAAGAAGGTAACTTTCCCTCCATTGATTAGGCATGCGATCCCCTCGTATAAGTTTGGAGACAAGAATCATGAGCCATCTAAACCCGATGTCTCCCATCTTTTTCCAAAACTCTGAGGGTATTTCGTCTGGGCCAACAGCTTTTCCCTTTTTGGAGTATTTTACCGCCTCACTAACTTCTTCGACTGTGACGTCGGATACTTCGCTTAAGTTAGGTGAAGCTATTGGAAAGTATAGCCTTGGAAATTGTTCGTTTAGAAGTCCGTCACAATACTGTCGCCACCTGTGAAGAATTTCGTTGTCTTCCACAAGTAGTTGGCCTTGAGCATTGTTAATGAACTTTGGCGAACAAATCTCCTGGGCATTTCTTCTTCTTTGAGCGGCTACTTTGAAGATAGTTGCGCCCTTATTCGTGTTTTGCCGTAGCTCTTGAATAGCACCAGCTGTCGGGGTAGAAATTTCATCCAGCTCCCGATACAGGTTTTCTGTATTCTTTGCTTGAATTTGGGCGCACTTCTTCTTCGCTTCTTTCTTGCAGTTTCAATAGATTTATAATTAGATTTAAGTTTTTTATGTAACGTTAGAATTTAACGATTTCCAAATAAATAAAATAAATAAACATGTATGTATATTTAACGGAATCATTCGATTGCGAGTGTAACAACTGAGTTTGGCAAAAAAAAACAAAATAAAGCTTATTCGAGTTTTTCTTGCTCGTACTTTATGGAACATATATTGCCATTGTTCAAAAAGTGAATAATTGGAGCAAACATTTTTTGTTGTGCCTTATTACTAATATATTAAGGGAAAAAATGCACAATGAAAGAAAACAGCGCCAAACAGCGCAACCATTTAAAACCTTAATCAAAAATGAAAACAAAGGAAAAAAAAAGCATACAAATAATTAAATATATTAAATAAATTATATTTTTTTTAAATTATTTTCATTGAATTTAAAAGCTCAAATTACAAGCTTTCCAACGATATATAACAGTTGTGTGTTCACATTATAAAACGCGGGAAGAAAACACTGTAAAAGACGTTCTTTATTTCGCCATTCAAATAGGGTAGTGTGTGGCGACCACTTCAGGTAGCCATAACTTTAAATCATGCAACTTAATCCATTAAATTTGTATTGCAGTACAAAATTTGACTTTTGTTTGATTCATTTGCATACAAGTTTAAGCTCCCACATTAATATCGAAAAAAGCATTTTTGAGACGCAAAATGCAATTTGGGCCAACTGTGCGCCGCCGTGGGTGCTTCATTTCGGCCAAAACTTCTTTTTAAAAAACGCACTGTTTGGACCACACAGCACTCACTTTGGAAAAAGGTTTTCAATATTTCCCAACGTTGTTCAAGCGTAAAGCGACTCATTTCGTTTCGCGGAGGTATGATACTGACTTTCAGTGAAGATTTCGAGCGGGAAACAGCTATGATTTAAAAAGAAACCACTAGATGGCCCACCCTGTACTATATACTTTATACTTCTTACCGTATGGGGCTATCTGGGTTACAATATTATGTCTAAGTCAACTTTAATTTAGCTAAAAACAAAAATTGCTATTCCATAGAATCAGCTCGTTTTGGAGACTTCAAATACCTTATGCACTGCACTAGAGATTTAATGTGCCCCTACCTAAATCTGGATGAGCTTTCTTATCCTACAGTTCTTCCTTAAAATCTATTGCTCCTAGAAATTTTAGTGTTTAGAGCACCTTCAGAAAGGATAGGTTGCTCTCTTCTTACTGGTAGTATCTGTAACGTTTTTATTTTAGCACTGTGTATTTCACAACCGCACATTGAGTTTAAATATTGCTCCCCAGATTGTACTACTCCCATCAAACGATGATTACAGATCCATCGCGCAATAAAGGCAGTGGTCGGAAGAGTTTTCCCAAAAGCGTCGATAACTAGTTAGGCCTATTAGATACCATGCTTAGCTCGTCGAGGGTGTGGTGGGATCTTATTATCTGCTAATGGACTTCTTACTTTTATTCAAGGCCTAGATCTAAGATTGTATTCGATCGTGTAATTTTTCCCTCTCTAAAAGAAGTGGAACCCGAATCTCTATAACCGATTTTAACACACACACGTAAAGGAGGACATAGATGGCCGTGTCCTCAGAGCAGTTTCATTACCCTCCCTATAAAACATTCCCTTACTTATGTCCAGGAAACGTTCCTATGCTATTATAGCCTGCTTACCAAAACAAAAAGTTATTATAATAGCCCTTAATGAAGAAGGGGGCGATAAACTCCCCCTTAAGATAAATTTAGGAACTACGCTTCATTTCCTCTCACTCACCTCCCATAAAAAAAAATCTAATTTAAACCGTCATATTTAACTTAAAAAAAATATCAAAACAATTCGAGAAAAAAAAAAGATGTCTCCCAGGATATTTCATCATCAAAAAAAAAAACGTATCATCTAGGTACTATGTATATACTCGTACTAATGTAATTCAAAAATTATTTTTATTAATTCATATTATCTTAATAAAGAAATTGTATAAATATTTTTGTTTGTATTTTCGCATGCCCATACATCGTTCCAAAAAAAAAAGTATTCACGGTAGAAAATTATCCCCACAAAAAACAAATATCAAAAAAATAAGATACGAAGTCGCTCTAGCTTTATTTAGAGTGCACTTCTCGTTATTTTTAAATTTCCTTTTGTTTACTGTTTCTTTGCTTTGTTTTGTTTTGGTTATTCATTTGTTACCTTTTTGATTTTTTTCTCAATTCCTTATGTCTAATTCTTTTTGGTTTTAATTTATTATTTTCTTTTTTAAATTTCTTTTAGTTTATCAATATATATGTATATATGCTTCAAAACAATCAAAATAAATTATAAATACCTACTTACCCGAGCTCCAATATGTTGTGCACAGCATCTGGTTTCTTATTTTATAAATTTTTCTTCTGAACTTTTCTTTTCCTTTTTAATTTACTTTATTTTTAAATTTAAAAAAAAAATCTACTTTTCATTGAAATCTAATTTTTTCTTTTTTTGTTTACTATTCTTATTCTTCTTTTTTGATATATATAGAACTTAATTTCTATTTCTTTTTTTTTTTTACTTTCACTTTAATTTTCTTTCTCGTTTTAACGTCGAACTATATTTTTTTCTTTTTTTTTTATTTTTACTATTTTTCTCTTTTTAACACCGAACTATCTTTTTTTCTTTTTTTTTTGTTGTAATATTTTTCTCTTTCGTCGCACTATTTTTTTTTGTTCTTCTGTCTGTTGCACCTGTTTCAAGACTTGATGCCGGCCTCTTGACGGCGTGTAGAGCAAACGGGACTACGGGACTACTCCTGTGTCTTCCTTTCCCACTTGATTTAATTTTGTTTCCCTTTAACCTCTTTCTCAGTCTTGGATTCTGATCAAACCTAGACAATTAATTAGTAACAATTATTTGCTATTAGATACATTTTTTCAAATTTTTTTTTTTGTTTTACTTAGACTAAGTCTGTACCAATTCCTTACCTATTTAAATAGTTTTTCTTTCCTATTTTTGACTGGCTTAAAATTCACAGTATCGTGCAAGGGGATTAAAAGTTGATTCTTCTGTGGATGGATAACGTGGTTCTTTTATGACAACATAACCTTTCAGCTAAATTCTTACCTCAAGTTTTTTGTCTTATACATACATACATTTTCTTTTTCGTTTTTGCAGAGCCTCGTTTGCTACTTAGGCGCGTTCAATTTTTATTTTTTTTTTTTTTGTAATACTTTTCGTTTTTCTTTGTCGCGAATCAATTCTTAATTTTCTTTTTGGTTTTTAACTTTTCGTTTTTCTTCGCCGCAAATTAATTCTTAATTTTCTTTTTGTTTTTTAACTTTTCGTTTTTCTTCGCCGCGAATTAATTGTTAAGTTGCTTTTCTTTTTTTTTTGACGGACAAGGCTTAGTGGAGCTGACTTGCTCCATCGACGGCTCAGACAGAAAGAATTTAGAAGATCAAAAATCCATGGCGATACGACATGGAATAGATGGAAGTGGGTGAGTGAGTGGTTACGTGGCAATTGAAACTTGGTTTTTTTAATAGAAAAATCTACATTACCAACGTTATGCTAGTAACACAATGCTGTTCGCTTAATTTTCTAAGTCACATGAAACTAAAGATTTCTTCACGAAGTTGCCATTATATAGAGCGTGTAACGGTATAAACAACAAACAATGTTGTTTGCCCTTTTATCCTGCAGATACAGGTTCTGCCAAACGGATAAAAGGGTGTCCAGAAGACGAGGACCAGTTTAGGCATGCTTGCATTGTCGCTTAGCTCGTCGGATGTGGGGTGGTTTCTTTGGCCTGTCTAACTGGACTACCGTACCTATAAATCATGCCTTGGTTAAACAAAAATTAATTTAAAAGAATAAAAAGAAAAATACAAAATTAAAGTATACTAGGATAGAAATTATTATAAATAAGCAAACAGACAAAACGGACAAGTGAAATTAAACTACGTTATAAACAAATGAATTTAAAAATGCTTGGAAGCAAACGAAGAATTCCTAAAAATTCACCTACTAATCATTTCAATGCTCGGGCACCTTAGGTGTTAATGGTACCCTTGAGCATCCCTCCCCGTTGCCAATCTCATTGCTGAGATGACACCTTGGCTGTCGCGTGCTCGGATATGTGCGACAGCCCCTAAAATATCACTTACGGAAATTCACCTGCCAAGGTCTCTCATGTCCTCTCCGCCATCAATCACTCAACTTAAAAATTTAACCTACCATATCCCAATGATATCTTCAAATAAAAGAATAAGTTGTTAAGTTCATTATAAAAACAAGTTTAATTACTAGTTATTATTTTTGATATTTGATTAGAAGAAGCAAAACATTAAACTAAATTAGGATAGCAAATAAAAAGAAAATAATAAATTTGTTTTTATTTATTTAAAATTTAAAATTGATATTTTCAAATTTAACTAATATTTAAGAAAAAAAAATGAAATTGCCTCTCTTCAGAAAACTAGACAATATCTCAATGCCCCGTGCTCAGATTTAAAAATAAAAATTATATTTGAAAATTTTAAGAATAAGAACAAACAATTACCTGTATCCTCCTACTAGTGCGCACTTGTTTCGGGATCCAGCATATCTCTTGACTTGGCTATATTATTTACGCAAAAATAAAATACGCGAACGCACTGAGGGGGTTTTAAGGTACTGACTTACATATACATATTACGGATTACTATTAAAAAGAAAATATTTGTAGATTTTAGATATATCTACTCAAAAAAAAAGTAACACATTTGAAAGAAAGGAAAGGAACAAATGAACAATAAAAATAGAAAAAAAAAGAAGACATTCTTGATTTATAAACACAAATCGAAATTACACTATTTGTTTAAGTAAAAAAAAATAAAAGAAAACTATGGTATCAGCACAGGAACACATCAGGGGAAACAGGAACACAGAATATCTCAAAGGTACGACTGGCGGATATGCAAGTTGCAAACTATTTTTTTTTTGTTAGCCATTAATGCTTTAAGCATTTTATCACACACGGATATAGATTTTTTTGTTTTTTTGTTTGTTCTTTAGTTTCGCATTATGCTTTTATTATTTACACAATTTTTGTTTCTTCTTGGTTTATACAATTATGCTTATGATTGCGTGGTAGTTCGGAAATCGTGAGACACATATTCGTGTCCTGTTCAAAAACGATGAATATTTTCAGATACATTTATCTTATTTTTTTTTCAATTTTTGGATTTTGTTTTGGATGCTATGCACAACACACATTTAATATTCTAGATTTTTCTTGAAATCACCAATTCAATAAAATTAATACCAATATGTAATACGTATTTTTGTTCTACCACATCAGCGAAATTCTCATATTTATTTCCAAAAACAAAAAACACAATAAAAACTCAAAACTAGAAAGTTCCTCACAAAAAAATTATAAAACAAACACATTTCAGAACAAATTCACACAGAATAATCCTTTTTTTTCGAATTTTCTCTTCGTCAAATCAAATCAATCAAACCAGCTATTTGATTGCATTTGTTATTTTTCTTTTCATTTATCTCAGTGATTTTTTTAAGCTGAGTGTTTTTGGGCGAGAAAATTATTGGACAATTAATAATCATTTATGATTATTGCGATCCTACAAGCGTTTTATTGTATCTATAAAGAACGTTTTCCAGTGTTTTATATAATTGTCTTGATTGGACACTGGGGCGTATGAGTGATTAAAAATGATTTTAATATTTAACATCTCAAAAAGGTCGTTTCCTACATATCTCAGATGGTTTTTCCTTTGGTGCATGAGTGGACAACATTTTCCTAGTATCTATATGGTCTAGTGTTTCCTCATGTATGTATGTTGTAGAATATACAAGTGGCAAAGCTTAATACATCAAGTAAACCTAGGTGTCTTCTAAGCTCGCAGTGTCAAATAAGGATACCTGTTATTATTCTTAGGTTTTCCCTACTTAAGCTTAAGCAGTTTGTGCGTTCCTGGTTTTAGTTTTAGTGTCACCTGCCATAGCTTTGGAAGTTATTTCCAGTTTTTGGATCTTCTTACCTCCTGTTCGTGTTTAATTTTGTTTTTGATAATGTTTTCTCCTATTCCGCAATAGGAATCTTTTACCCGGCGCGGCTTTCAATTGCCATTTTAATTCGCAAACATTCAAGACCAATGTTCATCGACACGTGCTTTCTCTCCCCACCAATTTCAACACCGCCCGTGCTGTGATGGTTAACATTATAAGGGTCTCTTAATAAACCCTTGAGCCCGTGTGAATAATGAATGTGGTAGAAATGTTCTGGTTATGATTGTTTCTTTCGAGATTTCGATCCACGAATTTTCCTATGACGATGACGGTTACATCCCCTAGGAAAATGGTGATGGACTGCTCCATCGGTATGAAAAGTTTGGTTCTAGGCCACGAAATTCCTTCACCAGTCCCTTCGTTTGTTCTCGATTCATCACTGTACCACTTGAGGGTATTTGTTTTGAGGGTGAATTTTATTTCTTCTCCTACCCAATCTTTTTCGTTGCTTAATTCTATAGAAACGTTATTCTTTAAATAATATTTTTCAATCATTCCATATATCGAAATGTCAAGAAGGTTTGTTACTTTGGACCTGCTGATTAAGTCTCTCTCCTTGAGACCAATAAAATTTTGCCTGTTCAAGTTCCTTCCTTTGAGAATCTCATGATAGCTCCCATTACCGGACTTTATATGGAGGACAACCTCCATAGCTGTGGTAGGGCAGGTTCTCAATGCTCCCCTAATTCAAATCAGACCAAAAACATAAATGTTAAAAAATCAGCCAAGTTCTTCTATACAAAAACCTTTGTGCAAAAAGTTTTTTTTTAAGTAAACTTATAATTTTGTCAGGTATGCAAATGTTTTCTTTTTTCATGTTAACATAACATAGAGTACCAAATCGAGCACTCTCTAAGAAAGGTCATGAATTTTTAAGATGCATGTATAGTTTCAAAATTACAATAAAAATACACTTCGAATAAAAAATATTAGATTTTCTATTTTTCGCTTTGAATATACATTAAGCTATACCGCTCTACCAAATTTTATCATTCTACAGCAATCGGAAGTGCTCCATGTAAATTGAACATTTTCTCAGAAAGTGGGCGAATACCACGCCCTCTGAATGGAAAACTTTAAATTTGTTCCTCTGTTTGCATGACAAGACCTACCGTTGTGCAAAATTACAAGATTCTACGATGTCGGGAAGTGCTCCATAATTTTGATGATCTGTCAGTCAGTCAGTCAGTCAGTTACAGTTTGTGTGATTTTTGAGGCCTTATATCTCAGGAACCGCTTATACTAGAAGATGATTTAAATTTGGTGAAGCGCCTGTGCCTGATTAGTTTAGCAAAAATTCGGAGTTTTATGTTTCTGACTTCATTTGTACTGAAGATAGGGAGGGGTCAAAAGTCGCCTGAGTTTGTTCCTGTAAAAAGGGTGTAGTGCCAGAACTTGGCTGGGCAATGGGCACTACCGTGCCCTTTGATACAAGCGAGCTTTTATACTTTGTTTAGGGTTTTCCAAGCTGTTGATAATTATGTTCTCTTGTGCTATGCATCCGCACCATATGTAATGATGGGTCTTACCATCATAGTGTACATCTACCTGAGGATGTTCGGTTTGCAGCCCCAAGTCTTGCAAATCATTAGGGTTTTCGTAGCTTCCCCGGCTGTAGTGTCCAAGTGATTTTTATAGAGGAGATTACAATCAAGTGTAATTCCTGGATATTTTATCTGATTTTGCGTTTTATTTATTCACCAGATAATTGGATAGGTTTCATATGTGGCAGAAGTCTTGTCCTGGTAAACGGATTGATATACTTTTACAGATTGTCAACATTTCCGTATATTTTTTGGTCCTCTTTGGATTGTACCGTAGAGTTGTGTGAGTGATTTTAAATTGATAAGACGTGTTTTGCTTCGGCTCCCAAAATAAATCTTTTTCTCTTGATATTGTTGGTGGTAAAACCACAAAAGATATCTTTATTTTGAGAACAAGTGATTGAAAATTGTTTTTTCGTGACGAACATTCTTTACGATGGATTATTTTTGTTGTAAATGCGATGTAAGGTTTACCCGCAGCGATGTGAATGTGATTCCTTGCAACGGTTTCTGCCAAAGAGTGTTCCATCGATTGTGTTGCGAAGGCAAATTGTCTGAGTATGACATGAAATTAATAGGATCTAATGAAAACATTTGTTACTTATGTAATGATTGTTTAAATTTTCCAAAAAACATAAATAGTCAATATGAGAATTTATTAGAATCTCATCAAACAAAGGGTGATAGATTAGTTTTTTTATTAAATGAAGGAGTAGAAAAAATTTCCACTCAAATTAGTGAGATGGCTAATACATTAAAAATGGATTTAAATGGTAAAAGTGAGAAAGAGGAAGTGCAAGCAATATCTGCATCAGTAAATGAATTAAATAATAATATTTTGCTGAAATCATCTGAAAGAGCGAGCGAGAAAAATGATCAGTTAAAAATAATAGAAGAGAACATGCGCGAGTGTTTGGTTAATAAGTTTGATGAGTTGAAAAGTGAAGTAGTAAACTCCCGCAGAAATGAGTCAGAAGCAGGGCTGTCGAAGTACTGCAACTGCAGTATTTGCACTGCTTTTTGAAGCACCGTACTGCCGTACTGCAAACATAGCCGAAGTACTGCTTTTCTTCTCGTCAACTTTTCCATAGAAAATCTTCAAAGCATTATGTAAACGCACCTAAAAACTATTCTCTACGAACATACCCAAAAATCAAATTGAAAGCGACCAGCCATTAGTCATACAGATCCACTTTTTCTATTCTCTTCTCCCTCCGTTTGTTTTTGTTTCTGTTTCTGTCGTCACATAAACCATTTTAATATTTCTTGAATAAACTCTTAGAATGAAACTCATAAAATTTCAAAAATCTACCACGTGCCACTCATATTTACGTAAATTTGTAAAACACTTTTTAGTACTTCAATTAAAAATTCAAATTCTAATACTTTTTTTTTTTAAGTTTTGATATGCAATGTTTCTTAAACTTTTTAAACGTTTCAGTATAAAAAATTTCATTAAAATTCGATATGATAATACCCACAATGAGAAAGTAAAAAATAGAAAAAATGGTTCTACTGTAGGTACTGTCAGTAATGACTTTTGATTTTTTTTTATTAAACTGTAGATCGTACAGACATTTTTTTATCAACATTCTAATGCTAGCTACATACGAGGCAACCGTTGCAGCAACACAGCCATGTTGATCGTGTGTAGCTGTGTTGCCAATTGATTTTGTGTTGCTGCAACCGTTGCCAGAAATATCAAAAAGTTTTGATATTTTCGGTTGGTTGCTCCAACAGTACTGTGGTTGCGGCAACAGTTGCCACGTGTGTAGTGAACAAACGAAACACGTTGCTGCAACACGTTGCTGTAGCGGTTGTCTCGTGTATATGCAGCTAGCATAAGGGCTGTTTTCGAGAAAAATACGATTTTCGAAAAACATTTTATTAACATTTCTATGGGCGCCGTTATTGTAAAAGGCCATTTATAGCTATCACTGAAATGCAACATTGAACATTTTCATTTTAATTTTTAAGACAACTTAACAAACTGCAATGGCTTTATTTGGTACCAAAATGGAGCTAATGATTAGTAGAATTTTTTTACTCTATAAAATATAGAATTCTGATTTACTTTTATTATTTCACTGATAAAAATAAATTTCAATGAACAGCTGATTTTCGTTTCTTTAACTCCTTTACTGAAACAAATTTTTGAATAATTGCTATAACTGGCTTGTCAAAAAAATGAAATCAGCGTTCCAATGATGCATTTCAATGATAGCTATAACCTATAACTGGCCCTTCAGATAAAATAATTTTTCTTTCTGCATTTAGTTTCAAAAAAATCGAGTATGTGGCTTACGAAATATTGAGTTTAACATAAATTTGAATGATGATTATCTTCTGTTAAGTATTAAAGACGTTTAAATTGGGCCTAAGGCGGAACTCTTGATAAAAGCAGAAAATATGTCATTATTACATATTACACGAATTGTTAAAATAAAATCGATTTGCCTAAACTATTATAAAACTCTTTGCCAGGCTATAAAAAAAAGATTCGATTTTAACGATAAAACCCTAATAGTAATACAAAACTAACTAACTAACTAAATCCAAAGCATATACTATATATAAAAAATTCAATAGTATTTTTTTTGTTTGTATAATTCTTTGTTAATTATGAATTTGATTAAAAAAAAAACTTATATTTTCAAAAAAAAAAAAACGTTTCAATGAGATAAATATAAATTTGACCATTCTTATTTTTTTATAAAAATAAAATAAGAAAAAAATGTTTTATGAAAAAAAGTTTCATTCTATTGCCGTACTGCTGTGTACTGTTTTCTTTTCTCTTGAAGTACTGCTTTCTCAAAGTATGAAAGGACAGCCCTGGTCAGAAGTTGTAGTGAAAGAGAAAAGTTCTAAGCCAACATATGCGGACTTTCTAAAAAAGCCCGTACAGATTGCCGCTGTATTAGTGAAACCTAAAGAGAGCCAGCACTTTGAGATTACAATGTCTGACATTAAAAGGAAAATAGACCCCTGTGCCCTATCCATCAAAGTAAACAACATGCTTGAGAGAAAAAATGGCTCTATTGCTATATGTTGTGACAGTGAAGAAACGATCATAAAAGTAAGTGATGATGTTAAAAATAAAATGAGTGACAAATATGAGGTACATATATGTACCAGTAATGAAAAATCCAACTATACTGGTGAGTGGAATGAGTGAAGAGTTAGACAGTGATGTTATAGAGCAAGCTATCAAAAATCAAAATAATATTGTTTTTAATACTCTGAAATGTGTCAAAGTTTATAAGTCTTTTAAAAATAATATTTTCTATAACGCCATTTTAGAAGCGGACAGTAATAGACCAGGAGCCCACAGCAAATTTTGTGCGTGAAGATATAACCAAAAGTGGTTTATATGAGTATGAAGCCCTCAAATAACTAACGACAAATATGGAAGTCTGGCAGCATTTTTTTGCAGCTAAGATTAATAATAGTATGCCAAAGGTACATATATTTCCAAAATGTGGATCATAAGTATAACCACTTGAAACTTTAAAAATTAAAGAGCAGAATGCACTGAATACAAATAGATAGGTGCCAGACGTTTTAGATATTTTAAAAAATTTGTTTGGTTGTGGGCTTGCAGGATTTAAAAAATATTTCATACCTGGCTTCGTCTACGTTTAAAGCCCTTGTTTGATACATATTACAGACAAAATTTTCAATCCTGTTAAAGTGTTCGTCAGTAGTATTTAATCCGTTTCCAAATTCAGAAAAAGTGGACTGAAAATCTGGCCAACTTTCTAAAATTCGAAACGGCTTGATTTTCCCTTTCTTAAAGAAGGATGGGGTATAATCACATCCGGTGAAGCAGTGAAAACCAGGTAGCGCAGCACAAAGCGTGGCTCCCAATCCGTGATAAATTGAATTCACGTAAATGTATCTGAGTATTTGTACATACTTTTCCTTATTACCTACTCGTACCTATTATAAAATAAAAATCAATTTATTATATCTATAAAATAATTTAATTTTTAGTACTCTATTAGTACGTCTGGCAAGGGGAAAGCTGCATCTAAAACGTCTGGCACTTATCTAATTGTATTCAGTGCATTCTGCCTTTAATTTTTTAATTTAATGCCAGTTTCAAGTGGTTATACTTATGATCCACATTTTGGAAATATATGTACCTTTGGCATACTATTATTAATCTTAGCTGCAAAAAAATGCTGCCAGACTTCCATATTTGTCGTTACTTATTTGAGGGCTTCATACTCATATAAACCACTTTTGGTTATATCTTAACGCACAAAATTTGCTGTGGGCTCTTAGACTATAAGGCTTTCCATGAAATTATGGAAGTTAAAAAATTTTATATTAAATACGATAGATGTGTTGTGTATGAAAAAGTTCAAATCCGTCGTTGCTTCAAATGTCTGGGCTATAACCACAAGTATAATGACTGCACGAGAGAAAAAATTTGTTTGAAATGTGGTGAAAATGGTCATGAAATTAAAGACTGTAAAAATGAAGTTCAATGTGTTAATTGTATGAGGCTTAAGGCTAGCCGCGCACTAGCAATTTTTAGTTGCGAAACTGTTTGGTTACTTATAGAAAACAGATGAACTGTTTGGTTGAATGTCCGTGAATTTGCAGATAATTATATGTTCAATAAAATAGCGAACTTATTTTAGGCAATCGTTTAGTTTGTGTCAAAACACAAACTTTTTAGTTGCTCGAACCAAGCAGTTTCGCAACTAAAAGTTTGCTAGTGCGCGGCTAGCCTAAGAGTAAAGCTAATCTTCGTGATATGGACACAAAGCATGATTTTCATAGCTTGGAATGTCCAATCTATAGAAAACAGCTACTAAATCAACACAGTAAGATAAACTATTAGCAATTATCTGAATTAAAATGTTGGAACCTTAATATTGAAGGTCTTATAAACAACTTTAGTGAGTTATAATCGTTGGTTTATAGTAGTGCGTTTGATTTTATCTGTACAACTGAAACTCATACTACAAATTTTGTCGAGGATGCAGAAATTAATCTAAAGGGATATCAAATGCATATATGCGATTCTACATCTGCGCATACAGGTGGTGTTGTTCTGTATATCAAGGATAATTGGCAATGTGAAATATTGAAAAATTTAACGATTGAGAAACAGATTTGGTTCTTATTGGTCAAAGTGTCTTTTAATAATCTTGTATTTTTGCTTGGTGGAATTTATAGATCACCTAGTTACTCTCCAACGATAGTTTTAGATCAATTTCCCAATTGGATTAATACTTTAAACTGTGATTTCAAAACTGTGATATTAATGGGTGATATAAACATAGTAGATTTATTTAAAAATAGTTCCTTCAAAAAACAATTATGTGCAATATTGTGTGATAACTCTTATATACAATGATAAAATATGAAAAGGCAAAAGTTTCGTGTTTATCGGTTGATTGGGACATTTATAAGGCGTGTAGAAACAGATTTAAAAAATCGCTAATTAATACGAAAAATGATTATATTAAAAGAAAAATTGAAGTTTGTTCGGATCAAAAATCAATGTGGACTACTCTGAAGTTCCTTGTCTTAAAAGAAAACAAACAAGTTATAACTGAAATCGAATATAATGGCAGAAAATTCAATAACGGTCCTGAAATGTCAAATGTGTTAAACTCTTTTTTTGTAAATAGTATTCAAGAAATAAGAAATAATATTCCTTACAATGCATACACAAACTCTATACGTGATTACTACTATTTAGATTTTAAATTTAAAACAATATCCATGAGTGATTTAAAAAGTGTATTAAAATCCATGAATAATAAAAAAGATACAAATGGAGTTAGCGTTAAAATATACCTCGATGCCTTTGAAATATGTAGTGATATGTTACTTAAGATTGTGAACTTGTCTTTGATAAGTGGTACGTTTCCAAATATCTGTAAAGAGTCCATCATTGTTCCTATTCCAAAAATAAAAAACTCAAAAAAAGTGGAAGATTTCAGACCAGTTAATATGATGTGTCTTGAAAGCTAAATTATTGAAAAGATTGTATATAATCATTTAATTTGATATCTTGTTATCAGTCCGGTTTTAGAAAAAACCACAATACTGAATCCCTTCTGAACCTTGTGATCACTAAATGGAAAATAGACATTCACGACAAAAAAGTTGTAGTGGCAGTATTTTTAGACCTAAAACGAGCATTCGAAACTGTGGATACAGTATTATTAATTGAAAAACTTAAAATGTACGGTGTTCGAAATAATGAACTTCAGTGGTTTAAATCTTATTTGAAAGATAGAACTCAAAAAACTAAAATAAACGAGTGTGTGTCAAATGCTGTTTCTGTGATTCATGGTGTCCCACAAGGATCTTTACTTGGTGTATTGCTGTTTTTGGTGTATATCAACGATATGGAGAATGTTATCAAGTTTTCTAAAATTTTATTATTAGCTGATGATGCGTTATTATTTATGTCATGTAGTAATATTGATGAAGGTATTGTTAAAATTAACTCAGATTTAAAGAATTTACAAGAATGGTTTGATAGAAACATGCTAAAATTAAATATTAATAAAACCAAAGCTATGGTATTAAATGATAATGCAAACACAAATGTAAACAATAATGTAAACCAAGCATGTCAAACTCAATGGTTATCACGGGCCAAAACAGCAGGATCTAAATTTTTATGATTTTTTGTATGAAACGAATTTATTTAAAGAAAGAAAAAGAAGAAGAACAATAGCAATATTAATTTTTTCTGGCAGACACTTGGCATCTCTTTTCTGTTACCATCTTCTCAACTTGTGGTGAAATTTTGTTGGCAGTTATTACTTTTAGAACAGACCCCAAATGTAAATCAGTTATTCTGGATCTTACAGGTGACTTATT
Source organism: Chrysotoxum bicinctum (assembly GCA_911387755.1). Taxonomy (NCBI): domain Eukaryota; kingdom Metazoa; phylum Arthropoda; class Insecta; order Diptera; family Syrphidae; genus Chrysotoxum; species Chrysotoxum bicinctum. The sequence continues at coordinate 48,931,619 of OU426988.1, read as the reverse complement.
TCCTTTCATCAGTGAAAATAACTGCTCGCATCGATAGGTGCTTCCAAACATACAAATGATTTCATAAGCCAATCTTCGAGTCTTCTCAAATCTGACTGGCAAGTACTTGTAAAATTCAGGTATCCCAACTTCATTAAACTTAGATCTCAGATCGGAGTCACATCATTGGATTTCGATAACCCCCATTTGCATTTGGTTAGGTACTGACTGTATATTTATAGAAAAAATCGATGAAAATAAAGAAAACTTGTCTTTCAAAGACTCAAAATCAGCGAAACGTTTTTTAAATTCATTTTTAAGGCTTAAAATTTTCTCTGCGTATTTGTAATAGGACACTGTTTCACTTAAACTAAGTTTATACATATTGCATATAGGAAAATGCGTCAAATTCTCTTCTCTCAAGTTTTTTTCCCAAAGATCTAGCTTGCATTTGAATGCTTTAACATGGTCACACATTTTCGTAATGATCTGATCTGTTCCTTGTAGTTTTAAGTTTAAGTCGGATAGATGTTTTGTTATATCTACCATGAAAGATACATCCTGCAACCAGACAGAATCATGAAACATCCTTGTGTCTTCATTTTTACTTATCAAAAATTGACATATTTCTGCTTTCAAGTCCCAGAACCGTTGAAGAATCTTTGAGCAAGATAGCCAACGTACCTCAGTATAGTATGTTAAGCCGGAATATTCACTTCCTAGTTCACTTAAGAAATCCGAAAACTGACGCTGATTGATTGATTGATTGATTAAACATTTTATTTCTTAAAATCCAAATAAGTGCATTATTTATAAAAAGAAAGAAATAAGTGACAAAAGTATTTTTATAAAAAAATAGAGTTATTGTCACTCTTAGCAGAAAGATTTAACATGTATATTATTTTAAATGGGTGGGGTGACCCTTACAAAAGAAATATTAAAAAAGAAAGTTAAAATATCATTAAATTAATAATGCATACAAAAATTAAATTGAATTAAGTTAAACATTTCATAAAACATCAGGTAAAACCATTTACAAAAAATTCGATACTCTCATTATCAAGTCTAAGGAGTCAGTTTTTAACTTGTTTCATAAATACAAAATGAGAAGTTTGCATCCTGATAGAATTAGGGAGTCTATTAAATATTCGACATGAGGAAATATTATAAAAATTTCGAAATGCGGTTGTTCGAAACACCGGTATAGACACTTGGTTCAAAAAATTACCACGTAAACTATAATTATCAATTAATCTAAAATTAAGATTACCTGATCTTTTAAAGAAAATTTTTAGAACTTTATAACAATACATATGTCGGACTGGAAGAATTTTTAAATCCCTAAATAGTGGAAAACTAGGGTACAAACGAGGCTTACCACATATTTTCTTCAGAACACTTTTTTGTAAAATTAAAAGAGGCTGTATTTTGTTGTAATAGGAACCTCCCCAACAAGAAATTCCATATTCTAGTTTGGAATGAAAAATGCCATAATAGATCTTAAGGAGCAGTTTAGAAGAGCAAACTTTACGCAAAAAGTAGAAATTTCTAAGGGTGCACCGAAAATACTGTCTAAGATTTTCTGTGTGGTTATAAAAACTCATTCTAGAATCAATAATCAATCCCAAATACTTGAATTCATTTACTATTTCTAATTTAAAACATTTATCACTACAGCTCGTGGTGTCAGTAAAGTTTGTAGAAGTATCCATAGGACTACAGGTACAGTTAAAAAGATTAAATTTTTTACACTCAGTAGCATGGAAAAAGAGATCAGCATCAACAATCTTTTGGCCAGACAAACTCAAAAACATTACCTTAGTTTTAGAACTAATTATCAGTTTAAGCTGATTTAAGCCACGCGATTTTATAAAATTTATAATTTTTTTCAGAGGTTTCAACACATGTTCCATGTTCATTACTTTTGTGCACAAAACCTCCTGGTGGATAATACAATGCGTGTGATGAATGTTTGATTCGTGATAAGATTCACGGATTTTGCTTTGTAATATTGCTACAAAACCGTTGTTTTTTCCAGTCATTGAAGGAACACCATCTGTTGCAACAGAAATCAATTTGGACAGGGGAAGATTGTATGTTTGGAGAAGTTCATAAACACATTTAAATATGTCTTTCCCTGTTGTAGTCCCATGCATCGGTACTAGTTCCAATAACTCCTCAAAAACATTGAAATTCGTGTCACAAGCACGAAGAAACACAGCTAATTGAGCTTTGCCTCAAATGTCCGTACTTTCGTCACAGGCAATCGAATAAGCTTCAAAACTTGTTGACTTTTCTTTGATCTGATCAGTTATATTGCTAGCCAAATCGGTAACTCTTTCTGCAACTGTATTTCGTGATAAAGAGATTACTTGAAAAGCCTTCACACTTTCAGGACAAACAATTTCTGCAGCTCTTATCATACATTCCTTGATGAAATCACCTTCTGTAAAAGGTTTCGAGTGTTTGGCTATCAACTCCGACAAAACGTAACTTGCATGTACCGCCGCTTAACTTTCTTGAAAAACTTTAGTAAACATGTGCTGTTGTTTTTTCAGTTCTAGCTTTAACTCTTTCAGTTTTTGTTGCCTTATAATTTCTTCACAGCTGTCATATTTAGATTTATGTATGTTGTTCATAGTGACGCTTTATGTTGTATAACTTTGGAACACTAATGTGGTTATTGCATATTAAACAAATTATTTTATTATTCACTTCACAACAAAAGTATTCTAGTTCCCACTTTTCTTGAAAATTTCGATGTTCATCACAAATTTTTCGCTTGGATTTACTACCACTTGGTTTTGAAAAAGACATACCGAACCAATTACAAAATTCTGATATAAATTATGAAAAATTCTATTACGAATACTTCAAACAAGGAAGCCAAATATAAATTTATTAAGTTGAATGACTGTTTCCCAATTTTTTTTCTACAAATAAACAAACACCCCACCTCACAGAAGTTTTCCCAAAAATCGTCACTTAAAATCAAACGAAATCTGTCTATCTCATTCTTACCAACAGCTCCTTACAGCCATTTTTATGTTTTCATTGTCTGTGTGCATGCGTACAATTTACGGTGTTGAAATGAAGAAATTAAAAACATTTTCATGGGATTCCCCGGTTTGTTTTAAGTGTGTTCATGAATGTATTTTTGTTCGTTTGGAGAAAAATTTAATGTGCAAAATTGGAAAATACCTGCAAGTTGTAAATTTAAGATTGGGCCGCAAAAATATTTGATGTGGGCCGCTAGTTTGACATGCCTGATGTAAACAATCAAAATATTGAGATTGTAAATGAAATCAAATATCTGGGTGTTGTAATTGATGATAAATTAAATCTTGATGGTCATGTAAGCTATATTTGTAAAAAGATATCTAAAAAGATTTACTTTCTGAGTAGAATAAGGAAAAAAATATCAAGAAAGACATCAATTAATGTATATAATACAATGATAAAACCGCACTTTGAGTATTGTTCAACTATTTTATTAATGTGCAATAACCAGATGATGAACAGATTACAAAAATTACAGAATAGAGCTATGAGAATCATTCTTAGGTGTAATGGATTAACTCCAATAAGAGAAATGTTGTCAAAACTATCTTGGATGAGTGTGAAACAAAGAATAATGTATAATGCAATAATTTTTGTATTTAAAATCAAATTTAATATATTACCAAATTATTTAAATGAATATATAACCTATGTAAGAGAAGTTCAACCTTTTGAGTTGCGTAATGCTGCAGATTTTAGGTTACCAATGTACACAAACGCTAAAACAAAAAATATGGTCCTTCATAGAGGCTTAGACATTTATAATAATTTATCTAATGCATTGAAATTGGAAAATAATTTACGAAAATTCAAAAAAAATTTAGTTGATTATGTCAAGAATAGATTTATTTAAAGATATGTAGAATGTCAAAATATTGTTATAAATTTTTAAATGGCAAAATTTTGCCAAATAAACGAAGAAAAAAAAAAAAGTTTCTTCAAACTTACCTACATACATTCTACATTCAACAACTCCACAACAAGGGCGATATTCATATATATTACCTCTAACTGAGGGCAGTCTTTTGGTTTGATTATTTTTTTTTACACGTCAGTGGATTCTCTTCTAACCAGCTGTGTTTCATTTTGCTCTTCAATTATAAATTATTAATATGAATTCTAAATGTCATAAGTGTCTTAAAGTCATTCCCGACGAATGTTTTCTTTCGTGTGATTTGTGTGGCAATAAATTACATTTGGAATGCTGTGCATTAACCAAAAAAGACTTAAAAACAATAAAATCTTGTGCAGGTTTGTTCTTTAAATGTAAAATTTGCATGCAAATTCCATTGCAATTATGTTTTGAGAAAATGAGAGATCTCTCAACGCATTTTTTAGAAAGTTCTCAGAGCGCAGTTGGCAAAAGTGCTAATACACATGCGATTTCAACTAAATTGGATTCAAGTCGTCATATTTGCGATACCACTCGTGCTCAGAGAAACATCAATGTTGATGAAAGTGGCAAACGGTTTTCGGTTAAAGCTGGAAAAAAGTCGTCTCTTGCGGTATCTTCCACACCACAAGATCGGAATGCAAAAAACTGTCTTTCTCCGGCTCAGACATGTCTCACACCTACGCTGCCAAAATCAAGACACGCCAACAAAACCATTTCGACTTCTCTTTCTACCCCCCCTGTAATTGAAATCATCGACCATCACAGTAACGGATCCAGCGAGGCACACAGTCCAACAACAACTGATGCTGGTGTTTCTCTTGATGTTATTGATGACCCAAAAAAAAGTAAGGAAAATGAAAAAGAAGAAAACGATAATGCTGCGGTTGGAAATGTTGCCGTCAAAAATGTAAATGATGCTAGTGCTGATGTTGCTGCTCTGGCTGCAAATGATGTTGATGTTGCTGTTGAGTATGTTATTCATGATGCTGTCGCTGATAACAAAATTCAAAATAAATTTTCGGGAAATTCTAAACTGAATGTGGTGTTTGGTAATGATCCGGATGCTGTTTCATTGCTCCCATCTGTTCCTAGACTCCGATTCATTCACGTCTCACGGCTTATAAAAACTGTCACCGAAGATGATGTAAGAAATTTTGTTGCACAAAAACTTAAATTGCCAGCAACAAGTATAGTTTGCTCTAAGCTTGTAAAAAAAGATGCCGATGTTTCATTGCTCCACTTTATTAATTTCAAAATTGGACTTCCCGTCAGTTTTTATAACGATGTTCTGCAAAAATCATTTAGGCCAATAGGAGTTCAAGTCATAGCATTTATAACTCGTCCAAAAAACGAGTCGGACCCAATTCTGAGAACAGTGGACAAATAGATAGATTAAATTCTATCTGTGACGATTGTTTCTCTATGTATTATCATAATGCTGGAGGTATGAGAACGAAGTCTCATGAATTCATTATTGCTGCTACTGACTGTTCATATGATGCTATTGCTCTTACCGAAACATGGTTAAACAAGAACTTTCTAACCAGTGAATATTTCAACACAAACTTCAATGTGTTTCGCAAAGATCGTTCTTGTGAACAATCTAGGCTAGTAAGAGGTGGTGGTGTTTTATTTGCTATAAAATCTGAATATACAAGTAAGGAAATTATTTTATCTAATGTTTCGGGAAATATTGAACAAATTTGTGTATGCGTAGATATACCTATTCGACCATCTTTTAATATAATTCATGTTTACTTTTTTGTGTCTTACATACCACCTTTATCAATTTTTGAAATTTATGAAGCTCATGTTAAAAATATAACCAATATTTTCGATACTATCGACGAAAATTGTTACTTTGTTGTTGTTGGAGATTTTAATCTGCCAAATGTTAAATGGTTGTTTTCAAATGAAGAAAAAAGAATGTTTCCTTGTAATATTACCAAAGATTTTGAACTAAGTTTAATTGATAACATTACATCTTTGAATATGTATCAAATTAATAATATTTTGAATTCTATTGATCGTATTTTGGATTTGGTTTTTGTCGATAGTGGTCTAGAAGCTTATTTAAATGAAGCAAGTTTTAAATTATGTACTAGAAAATAGCATACATCACAAATCGTTTGAAATTAAATTTAACTTATCTGTTTTAAATTAATTTAAGTCGCTTTGTAATAATGTACCAAAATATGATTTCAAAAATGCTAATTATAGTGCAATGAATAGTTATTTAGAATGTATTGATTGGCAACCTATCTTTAATTGTTCAAATGTGCAGATAGCTTTTACTATGTTACAGAACATCTTGGAATCTATAATTTCGGATTGCGTACCTAAGAAACTATTTAAAAATTCGAAAAAGGCTCCTTGGTTCAATAAGAGCCTATCTAGGCTAAGAAATGTAATGATTAAATTCCAAAAAAAGAGCAAGGTTTGTGTCTCTTTTCATAATCATTTTAAGCAAATAAGAAAAGAATATGAATTTCTGAGGAAATTTACTTATAAGCAATACATGTGTTCTCTAGAACCTAATATTAAAACAAATCCAAAATGTTTTTGGTCTTTTTTGAATGCGAAAAGAAAATCGCTTGGGATTCCATCCAACATCGCTTACAATGGCATCTCCTCCGATAACATTAATGTTATCTGCAATAGTTTTGCATCGTTTTTCCAATCCAATTTTATCGATTTCAATTTAGAGTGTGATAATTTCGTTGACTATAAATCTTCCATCGATGTTGGTAATTTATATTTATCAGAATGTGACTTACTAACTTATTTATCCTCTCTTGAAAATAATTTTTCGGTTGTGCCGGACAATATACCATCAGCTCTTTTAAAAAATTGCAGATTCAACCTTGTAGCGCCGCTCTGCTTTATCTTTAACATGTCCTTAGACCAAGGTGTATTTTTAGATGAGTGGAAATATTCGTTCATCACTCCATTACATAAATCTGGATCAAAGGGCTTAGTAGAAAACTATAGACCCATTGCTAAGCTTCAGCTGATCCCTAAAGTCTTTGAAGCAATAGTTAAAAATAAATTGTATAATTTAGTGCAAAACCATATATCAGATTTTCAACATGGATTTATGAGTGGTAGATCGACAGCGGCGAATTTGAGTATTTTTACTAACTATTGTCTAAATAACATGGAAAAGCACCTACAAATTGACACTATCTATACTGACTTATCCAAAGCTTTTGATCGTGTTCAACATAATGTTTTAATAAGAAAACTTGAAAGGTTTGGTTTTCACTCCTCTCTTCTGAGTTGGATAAGGAGTTACTTAGTTGGTAGAAAACAAATTGTCAAAATTGGTAACGTTTTGTCAAATGAAATATTAAATCATTCAGGTGTTCCTCAAGGCAGCCATCTTGGCCCATTACTATTCATTATTTTTATAAATGATTTGCCAAATCTACTTTCATTTTCAAAATGTCTTTTGTATGCTGATGATTTTAAAATTTTTAGTTGCATTGAATCTTTATCTGATGCAGGTAAAGTTCAAGCGGATTTAGATCAAATTCATCAATGGAGCAATTTAAACGGACTTAATTTCAATGTTAACAAATGTAGTGTTGTAACATTTACAAAAATTCGAAATCCCTTGCATTTCGAATACAAGCTTGGTAATGATTCTCTACAGAGATGTGAAAATCAGAAAGATCTTGGAGTGGTATTTGACTCTAAAATTAATTTTTCTCTCCATATATACGATATAATTTCAAGAGCCAATGCTACGAGTATGTTAGGATTTGTTATTCGAAACTCTAAATGTTTTGAAGATCCGTATACAGTCGACTCCGCTTATCTGCACTCCGCTTAACTGAAAATATCGGATATCTGAAACAATACATCTTTCACCGATTTATTTTGTACTCTTTTCCAAATAAATAGGTTCGCTTAATTGGAACTCCGTTTAAGTGAATACTCCTTTTATTTGAAACAATTTTTTCCCCCAAATAAACAGTTTGTATTAAAATAACTCCGCTTAAGTGCAACTTAGAACGTGTCCAAAAATTTTCAAACGAACACACATAAAATTTTACATTTGAAGTTACAATATGAAGTTACATTATCACCCTTCTATCAGTCATTCCAATCGTCACAGTCGTATTTTTACCTGAAATTTGAATTAAATGCAAATCGTCGGCTGGATGCTATCTTGTTCAAAAGGCCATTTTTTACGAAATCGAGTTATGTATGCAGGGCCTTCATCGCGTAAGACGACGATAGTTTGACGACGTCGTTTGAACGATTAAACTGCTTCGTGTAACACATACAAACTTGAATCGTCTGGACGATGTCGTTAAGACGATTCAACTTTAGCTTCATGTAACTTGTTGAACTGTCAAATATGGTCGACTGAACGATTGCGATTGAACGATTGCTATTTTACAATCGTCTCATACATTTTGTGGATTTTTTGAAAGTTTTTTTTTGTTAATTTAAATTAATTAAAAAAAGTGTTACTACATTACAATTTGTTATTTTTCGATGATAATGAAAGCGAATTAAATGAAAGCGAAACTATCGAATAAATGCGAAGGACACTAATTTCGATTTCCTTTATTTAACACTAGGGATTTAGATCCCGGATAATTTGTTTTCTTTTGGTGTGCGTATTTCGTATACATAAATCCATCTTCAAATAAGGATTCGAAGATTTTGATCTCTGTGAAAAAAAAATCGATTTTTTTGGTGTGAAGGAACGTAAAATCTGTCGATTAATCGAAATCTTCATACAGAAATTGATTTCTCATGTGTAAAGGAAATTAACATAAGGAATACATTGCATTCTCTCTCACTTCCAACGAAAACCTTAGTTTGATTACAACCAGACAACCCAAATGACATTTTATTGCTTCTTGATGTTCTCAAACTGTGGACGATGGACGACACGACCGAACGATGCGATTGAAACTTTACACGAAGCAAACTTTTGACGACGTCGTGCTCGACAATCGTTTGGACGACGATCGTCATAAAAATTACGCGATTAGGGCCCAGTCCTCGTAATTTTGGGACTCTCTTTCATTTCGCGCAAACCATTTTGTTCTATTTCTTTTAGTTTTCAATTTACAGAGAACTGTTTTGTTCAATAAGACACTTTTTTAACGATTTTTCAATTCATTTTTGTTCAATAAACTGCTTTTCATCTTTTTTTGTATTATATTGAACAATTGTTAGTATATTAAGAAAATGCATAATTTCTATCTTGTACAATATCCATACATATAAATGACTTCCTCGTTGATTTTAATTTATAACTAAAAAACAATTTCTGTAGCTTGATTTATAAACAAAATTGTCAAGGCTTTCAGAAAAAAAAATAATACCAATCAAATATTTTCTTACATACACAAAAACTTTCAATTTGAACTTTAAAAATCGATTTCCCAACATTTTGAAAAATGGACAATGAACAAGATAGCATCCAGCCGACGAAGTATGCATAAAAGTAAATATAATTTGAAAACAACTCCGCTTAAATGAAAAAGAGTTGCATTTATCCGAAGTTCGCTTAAGTGCAACAAGGTTGCAGTTATCCGAAGTTCGCTTAAGTGAAAAATCCGCTTAATTGCAACGATTCTTTTGCATTTTGGGGTTGCAGTTAAGCGGAGTCGACTGTACACTTAAAACCCTTTACATCAGTATTGTTAGACCGTTGTTGGAATACTGCAGTGTTATATGGAATCCTTACACACAGTCAAATATAGGACGGATTGAAAAAGTTCAAAAAAAATTCACTAGGTTTGCGTTACGAAAGATTTATGGAAATTTAAACGTTCCATGTTATGAAAGCAGAAGCATTCTTATTGACCTTAAACCTCTCGTGTCAAGAAGAAAGTTAAATTCGATTCTTTTTGCTTACGATGTAATTAATTCTAACATAAATTTCCCGGTTTTGTTATCTATGTTCAGTATGTACATACGTTCCTACCCGCTGTTTACGACCAAGAAATGGTGATTTTTTTCATGTTCCATTCCATAGTACAAGTTACGCTAAGCACAATCCAATTACCAATGCCTGTTTAAATTTTAATGAAGTTGATTTTGCCATTGATTTTAATATTAATAGAAATGAAATTAAGAAAAATATATTAAATTTATTGTAATTATTACTATATTATTTATTTATTAAACGTGTAAGATTGTCAATACTTAATTTAAGCTCTTTTGTAATCTTTATAAAGTTTGTTAACTTGAAAGATGGTAAATAAAATAAATAAATAAATAAATTATTTGGTCCTACTTGTGCCTCTGCATTTCTACTGTCTAACATTTCTTTTATCCATCTGGTTATATGGTGATGCGTACGCCTTTCAAGCTAAATGATACAGCTTCAATATAGTTGAAACGAATTGGCTTGAATTGTGAAAAGGCAACGTATCTTCCTTCTAATTTAACTATTTTTATTTTTTATTCAATTATTTCATCCGGAATAACATTATTCGGTACATAAGACCCTAACATAAAAAAAAACTCTCAATCATCTGTAAATCCTATGAAATATTTCAAAGGCTACAATCATATCATATTCTATTATTAGTTTTATTATATTAACACGAAATATGTCCATTAGTAATCCCCAATTTACGTTAACACCTTCTCAACAGCATAACATATCCCAAGGCAAGGTTTGATCCATGAATATTAAAGCCTTCATGCGAGCAATATTCAATGTATGTAGTTCTGATGTCGATGTGTTCCGCTTATTCGATCATTGATTTTTTATCGTCTGCTGAATAAGCTAACTAATCGTCCGTGACACGTGCTCGATGGAAGTTTTCTCATACCTTCGTCTTCGAACTTTCATCATAAAAGACAAAATTGTGTAAACACAGGGAAAAGTTTAGATACTTTTTTTTTACTTTCCTCCCGTAAATCCTCTTAATTGACTTTTAATAAAGACACGTCAGGTTATTTAGGATGAAAGGTATAGTATCTACTGTATCCTTTGGAGTATAGACTTTTGCGTCTTCTTTACAAAGTTTTTCTTCATAGAATCTTTGAATCCCCATGAAACTGTAATGAGGCACTTCCAATTTCTCGGAGCTTTATCGTTTCTTTGAGTCTCATAAATCATCGTTTATCTAAGTTGTGTCTGAACCTTTCATCGTACAAGTACTCGTACTTACATGTAATTCCGCAAATAACCTCAACTGATTACATTCTTTTTATGGAATTTTTTGTTATACATTCTTCCTTTTCTTCCACCTCCCCCTACTCAAACAACCCCCCAACCTAGAAGTATGTAAGTATATTATAAGCTGTAAGTTTTTTTATTTCTTAAGAATATTATATAGGCTTAAGGACATGTAAAGGCATGGCAAGCCCCACTAAGGATTCCGCCATATACCAAGACAACTTACCAGCGTGATATTTTTATTTTGTATTTAACTTCTCACTTTTTTGACATACGTGCTCGTGCAGTAGCAAAATCTAGTGTTGTAAATTTTGGCATGATAACAAGCCTAAAAATGAAATAAAAAAACTTGGTAGATAGGGGTATAGCTATATAGTATAAAAGACGCTCACTTGCAAGGAGGAATAAATATCATTGGCAAGAAGACGACACACGGGCATGTGGGACGTCGCCGTCGCAGGGTCGGGCGAAGCAGTTTCCCCTAAGCGATGGAAATTCTTGTTGAAATATTTAGACTTTATTATGATGCGCGCGAGAAAGAAAAGTTTTTACTTCGGTGTTTCGCACGCTTCATTCTGACAAATTCTCAAACTTTTTGACAGTTTTATGCGATGAATGAAAACTTTGCTTAAGCTTTATCAGCATGAAATTTATGTGCGAGTTTTGCTGGTGATGGCTAATGGAAGGGATGTGGGAATAAATTTGTGCGTTGATAGTGTCGACAGGATTTTAGTGCTCTAGGGTACCTAAAAAAATGAAACTAGTAAACATAGTCGGTCGTAAGTGTTCTTCACACTCGTAAAGTAGTAAAACCCAAAATAAATGTTTAATATAATATTCGGGAACTTATATCTAGGAAAGCACGGAGGGTATAAGAGCCCTATAATTTATTGCAATCAACACGTCATTATATTTGAATATTTGGATTGATCTTAGAACCCACCTTCTTATGAAATCTGATATTATGTGCTTATAGTTTCTTACAGCCCGGAGTGGAAAGATTTAAGAGGGGAATAAACAAGCCCCCATGCAAATACTTTACCCTTGAGCAAAAAAATTGGAGATTGAATAATCTTTGCTGGAGTATTGTGGACTGCGTGGAGTAATAAAAAGGAAGATGAAACTAAATTTTCAGGGCCCTTACTTCCTTGGTGGTGGCGGTTAAGCATTGATTAACACTTCCATTGATGGGGATCTAGGCTCATAACTGCATGATGGAAACGACTAAACAAGATAGGCTGCAAATTTAGATTAGATTTATTGTTGTTTGTTTTATTGTTTAAAATACAAATTTAAGTTACAAAAAATCATTAAGCATGGCTTTGCCGTCTGCTTGATTGACGTGTAAGTAAACATTTGATAACAGGTTTGTTTTAAAGTGTATTCAATTTTTAAATTTAAAAAAAAAAGTTTAAATATATTTAGAAAATAAAGAAAAAAAATAAAAAACAAATATAAAATAGAAATAGATTTGGAGTTAAAAATTCTCAGTAATAATTTTACTACGGTAATTAATTGCTGCTTTGTAGAAGTAAAAAAGTTGCTTAATATCACCTTCGCAGTTTAGAAGGGCTATAACTTCTTCTTCTGATTTCGTGTCGTTTCCTAGAAAATATCTTCTTATTTCTTTCAGGATAGGACATCTTCCGATGAAATGGATAACATCTTCTCTTTCAGATAAGTTACAAAGGTTGCAATAAAGTGGTAAGTCTGGTCGACGTGGGATATAATTAAACTGTATAAGTTCGCCTCGCATCTTAAAAAAAGCCGAAATTAGTGCTTTGCTGTTGTCATTGCGAAAATAATTTTTTTCCAACAAATTATGGTTTAAAACGCTGTATGTAGCTCGGTGAACTGATGATGAAGCCATATCTACGCAATCAATTCTGTTTTGTTCATCTACTTTCGCAATAATGTCGCAAAGAACATCCTTACGGTATCTTTCATTTCCATGAGTTAAGTTGGATTCGAATCTGCAGTACGTTGCTAGCTCTTCGAGTTTTTTGTACCAGAGCATATTCCTTTCGATTACTTTATTTGCAGTTATTTTTGGAAGTCTATAGTCTGGCAATTCCAAGACTTTCATAACATAATCTACATGCAGTTTTAATGATTTAATGAAAAGCGGTGGCAATCCTGTTTCGATATTAATCATATAGTTAGGTGTTGTACTTGGTAAGCTGAAACATCGTTTTATGAAGTATCTAAGGAGTTTCTCTACAGTTTCGTATTGGCAATATCCCCAAGATTGTGCTGCGTACTTCATAACAGATTCTGATACTACTTGGAAAACCTTGTATTTTACGCTATGGGCAATTAGCGGATTTTAAAAACATCTTTTCCATGTTGCCGATATGGCACTTTTTGCTTTTATTAATCTTTCCTTTAGATGCGGTTCCATAGTGAGATTACTAGCTATTTTCACTCCGAGGTATTTGTAAGTATTCACAATTTCAATGTTTTCTCCATTAAGATGCCATTTTTCATTTCTGCATTTTCTGCCACTTTCCTTCTTGAAAATCATAGTTTTTGATTTTGTAAGGTTGACCGTAAGATTCCATAATTGGCAGTACAAATCAAGACGATTAATCATTAGTTGTAACGACTCTGGTGAATATGCAAATAGAACCACATCGTCTGCAAATAAGAGTGCTTTTATCAGCTGTCCTGCAATCTCAATTCCGCCGGGTAAAAAGTCGTTGAGGTCATCGATGTACAAAGCAAATAGATACGGGCTTAGCGTACATCCCTGTCGTACTCCCATAGTTGTTGTAAACCATTCTGACGTTTCGGTTCCGCTCCACACACTTGATTGATTGTCCTCGTATATGTTTTCAATAACCCTCCCGAACTTTTGGCTCATTCCAGCGATGTAAAGTTTATAAATTAAAGCCTTTCGATCAATATTATCAAAGGCTGCCTTGAAATCCACAAAAAAGGCGAATAATTTCTTTTTTTGTTCGAGAAATATTCCAGGTATATTTTGTAGAACGAAAATGTTGTCTACGGTTGAAATCCTTCCGAAATCCTGCTTGGAATTCTTTAATCAAATTATTACGTTCAATCCAAATTGACATACGCTCATTTAAAAGTTTTGTGAAAACCTTGTAAGATGAGTTAAGAAAAGATATTCGACGATAATTTGTTGTATCATCTATATTGCCTTTTTTGTGAATCGGATATAATTATGGCTTGTTTGAACTGTGGCGGTAAGTTCCCTGTTTCTAGCATCTCGTTGAAAATCTCCGCTATTTTGTTGATAAAATTGCTTGTTGCATATTTAAAAAATTCAATGGGTATACGATCAGCTCCAGGGGCTTTTCCATCTTTAAGTTTTTTTCAAAATCTTACGTATTTCGCTTGGTGTTATAGGTGCATCTAATACTTCTTTTTCAATTAATGGCAGTGCGTAGTGAAACGGCAGTATGCTACTTTGTGGGTTCAGCAGTGTTTGGAAGTGGATCATCAGTGTCCTCGCATCTAGGTGTGTACCAATTTGTGGTGCTCTACAGTTGAATTTTTTGATCGCATACCAAAACTCCTTAGTATCTTTACAGTTGACTAATTTTAGAGCTTCATTTTCAAAATATCTTTTCTTCTTATGTTTACATATTTGCTTAAATGCTGCATTTGTTTGACAGTACTTTTTTTTGAAGAACTGATATCCAAACTTTCTAAAAACTTTTAGCCATCCAAAAGATATTCTTCTCGCTGCTTCACATTCAGTATCAAACCATTTTTCTTTAAAAACGTATCTTTTTTGGTAAACTTGTATTTGTGGTGGGTAAGAATTTTTTATTAAATTGTCGATATCAGTTATATCAAGGTGTACACCTGTTTGCAAGTTGAGATCGAGTTTTCGTCTATACTCAGCTGCATTCGATTCTTTCCACATCAGCTTATGGGGTAGTTGCATCGTTCTTGTATCTTCTTTTTCTGCTGGTGCAGTGACAAACTGTATCACAATGGGCATATGGTCTGAGTACTGTTGCGTCAGGACTTCAAGGTCATTTACTAAAGTTATCCATAATCCACGGACCAGGCAGTAATCCATGACTGAGCACCCTTGTTGTCCTACGAACGTATATTTCCCATTTGAGTCTAAACTGCTTGTACCACATAGTATACGGAACCCATGAGAATCACATAATTCTAACAATTTGACTCCATTTGCATTTGTAGTTTCATCTTCTGATTTTCTCACTTTACCAGCGTACTTATTTTCTCTTCCCTCTTCTTTACCTATTCTGGCATTTAGATCGCCAATGATCATAATATCGTCGTGTTTACAGTGCTCGATTGTTTCATACAGAAATATAATATCAAATTTATTTATAAATTCATAAAAACCTACTTGAATTGACTTATTAATAAGGCCTTTGATATTATAGCTTAACATTTTAACTTTACTTATTTCTACTTATTTAATTTTATTTTGGCAGACGGCAGTTATACCCTATGATATAATCGAAGAATAAGTGGATGGTGTCCTTGCTAACACTAAATTTGGGTTTTGAAATGTAGGCGTCGCTACTGAATCAGCCCTGTTGTTATCTTCTGTCATCTGGGCTTCAACGTTGAGACCCAGCTGATCGCTGACATTTGTTTGGTATATTTGATTTAGCGCCGAAATTCCATTGAAGTTGTTTTGTAGAAGTCTCAGTGAAGAACTCCAACGAAAAACTTTTTTCTCCACATACATCCTATCATCCCGTACCAACACTTTAATATTTCGATTTACTTCAATAAGGCTGTTTCTTATCTTTAGAAGCTTATTTCGTTTCTGTCGAATTGATAAAGGAAGATCTTTGGATAAACTAAGACCTGTACCTCGTAGTGATTTGGATTCCTTGAGCGCTGTAATCACCTGCTGCTTTGAATCAAGCTTTACAATAAAATTTTTCGTATTTGTGTTATTTGTTCTTATTTCGCGAATGTGATTGTTTTCAATGATCGGATTTGGCCGAATGAGACGTGATAGTGTATTTTTAATTACATCTTTTTCATCGATTCCATCTTGGGTCGCTATTCGTATCATCAGATTCTTTTCTGTATTTTTCTTTTGTATTTCATCAATTTGTTTCTCAAGAATTTCATATTTTGTTTCCAAAACTTGAATTTTGTTTGCCAATTGATGGTTTAGCTCTATAATTTTATTGTGTGCAGCTGTTACTGCTTCAATGTCACTCTTCGTGGCTGTATTTTTCATCTTCGAGTCGAGAAGTTCACAAAGCAAATTAGAAAGTTCAGATTTGCTCATATTTCCAACTAGTTCACTAGGCATATTGTCGTAGTGTAGTAATCTTTTTTCTGAATTAAAAGTTTCAGGAGAAGTTTCAGAAAGAGTTCGCTTGTTTTTTGTTGTCATATATGTATATATTTCGATGGATACGTATATAGTGCAGAGTGTGGTTATGTTTGGCGTTATTCGCACTCAGTTTACAGACTTATAATAATTATGCTTAAAGATATACAACTCACATGCGAATATACAGATTGGTTTTTTATATCTTTAAACAGCACTTTTATGTTTTCTGATGTTGAAAAAAATGGCAAATTGATGCTTTCTTACAGGAGCGACTTTAAAACGAACCTTTCCGTAATTTGACAGAAACGTCAATCCATTCAAATTTAGCTGCTAATTTTATTCTTCTGGTTTGCTAAGACACTGACCATCTGATCCCTACCACACTTTATTGACTTGTTTGGAACTATAGGTATTAAATGAAACCATATATAGAAATATCAGAGAACAAACTGGATCGATGGAAACGATCTATCAAATTGATCATAAAGAAGAACAGTTAAATTCTGATGTGTAATGGGCTGCGGAAGAAAGTACTGCAACTGTTTCGAACTGCAGAAAAACTCTAACAAAATATCCTTTGGAAACATGAAGAGTTCGGAGAAAATGCCAAACTAGGAGATTCCTTGATGATAATTTAGTAAATACAATGAATCTGTGAATTCAAAAATAATTCATTTTTAAGAACACTAAATAGATGGCAGCGAAGCGTCTAAAAAGACCGCTGAAAAAAAAACAGCCGATAAAATTTTAAGATACGAGTAGAATTGGGATGGGAAACCCAAAACAGGAAGTTGACATGAAAGTCTTTAAACCTATACCCGTGTACTATGAAAATTATATTTAACTGTGTACTTGGATACTATAGTTTTCATAGAAAATGTGAGGTAGGTTGCTGAAAAATACGATTTTAATTTGAAAAAAGGACAAGTTTTGTAAACACGTTTATTAAAAAATATAAAAATATTTACAATAATGTTTGGACAATATTGAATAATGTTAAATTATTAAGATTTTTTATTTTTTATTAAATTGGACTGTGTGTTCTTCGACGTTTTTCTGGAGGTCCAGTGGAGGTCGATTGTAAAAAATTGTCTTAATCTTCTTTTTCATCATCATCATCACATACTCCTTTATGAATGAAACATTTTTCGCACATCCTTACGTAGTGCTTTGTACATGTAGCTACATAGCAAAAATCACAAACGGCTGTTGTTTTGTTATCTTTTTTTTTTAAATCTTACAAGTTTTACAACGTTTTTTTATATTGTTTTGTCTTGCAACTGGTAACGTTGAAAGAGTTTGAATCTCATACCCTAATAGTTTCAGAGCAATTTTCACTTTTGCTTGCAGTGTGGGTTCTATAATTCGTGTTTGAATATGTTTATCAGCAAGTTCCAATTTAAGTTCTTTCAAAAAAAGTTTTCTTTTTTCTGATTTTTTTTACTTGTGCAAGTGGGCTTACAAATATCAAACATTCTGTAAGCAGCAACACCAGCAGAATCTAGAAGATTATAAAACAATGTCACACTCACAGACCATCATCGGTTAGTTTTACGTTTACAGGTGTAAACTGTCACCATTCGATCTAGAGTATCAACCCCACCTTTTGTTGTGTTGTAATCTAAAATAACTTGTGGTTTTCTTGTAGCTTGGTCAATTTTATCTTCTTGGTGTGTAGTCGATAACATTATCTAGCACATTTTTTTCGTATTCTTTGTGTAACTACACAATTGCATAAATCGTGAGTAGCAAAATATGGACGAAAACTTATTTCTGTTCCTTTTGAATTCCTTATCAGTGGGTGTAAAAAGCTTCGGTAATTGTGGCTTATTACCTTTTATAGTGCCGACCAATGTTGTTTTTTTATACATCAAGTCAATGGCTAATGTCAGTGAAGTGAAATAGTTGTCCGTGGTAATATTGTATCCCTTATCAAGAAACTTTTCCGCCAATCGCATCACGAGTTGATGGGATATACCCTAAGACCGATTATCGCCTGGTTGTTGCCCAACATATATTTGTAAAATGCCATATTACTTTGGTGAAACAGGTATCTTGCTTCTACACCGTATGCTTTTTCAGCGCCAGCGTACAGTAATTTGGCAATGTACGCATACATTTCATCGTCTGTTGTTTCATACCACCGACGCATTACTTTAGGTTGGTCAGATAACCGATTTTCCTGGTAGAATCTTTTGGCTTTTTTATTTGTTTCCAGAACTATATTTTGGATTATGTTTGGAGTGATCAACGCCTTAAAACATTCTAACTTTGACGCAAATGTCTGAGAACATGAGGCATCATTGTTTAGCCTTTAATTACGAGCTCTAGCTGCTCTTCATTTCTCTACTTCATTAGGCATTGACCACCAAATATCAGAGAATTTTATATTTCGAGCTGAGTATTGCATTCCTCTATTAGGTGCTGCGGGTTCATTTGCTACTGATTCCACATGACGAAGCTCTTGTTGTTGCTGCGATTCTACTTCTGCCTCTTCCTTCATATCCATAGCCCAGCCTCTTCAACACGAATATCCAATATAGCTTCGGTTGGATCGTAATTTGGATCATCAGCATCTGAAAAATTTGCGCCATTTTCGCTTTCTTCATCATTAGAGTTATTTGGACTAGCCATTTGATCTCCAGCCTCTTCATCGTTTAAAAACGAATCTAGTGTTCATCGAAAAATTCCTGCCCTGCTTCAGTCAAATCTCGGCTCGAAAATGCTTTGAGCAAGAACAGTATACGATTCATAATATTATTATCCATATTCTACCATATACAAAATTCATAAATAGCAAAATACCATATATAGCTTCACACAGTACTTATTTTAGATTTTCCGATTTCACTTTAGTAAGAAAAAAACACTTTGTTCTCGTTATATAAGCACAAACTAGCACAGACTAACTCAATAATTATACATATTTTTTTAGTCTAAGGCTAATAAACAATAAAAAAAAAAACACCAAACATAATGAAAATACCGTTGTCAAAACCGTTCAAAAGAACAATTCTCATATAAAAATCATATGGGCACTTGGTGCCCGTGTACACGAAATCGGCATTTTTTATTTGCAACCCTAACCTGCCTCAAATATCAAAAAAATAAATGTAAAAAGTTCATTTTCGTGTACTTGGGTACTGTATGCTTGAAAAGAAAAATTCCTTTAGGCATGTTACAGGGGAACTTATGTATAAGTTTTTTTTACTTGCGACTTATAGGCACTTATAAGGAAAGTTATGCATTCGTAAAAAAAATCGAACTCGAGATTTTGATCAAAGTTGACATTACGATGATAGCGAAGACCAAAAAAGTGGGTCTCGCAATTCTGTCTGTCTGTCTGTGTGTCTGTCTGTCTGTCTGTCTGTCGGTTCGACTACAGCCTAAACGGCTCGGCCGATTTTCTTCAAACTTGGTAGATATGAGTTTTAATTTTTTCCCCCCTGACGTTTTTTTCTGTTTTTTTTTAAAGACCAAAAATAACGGTACCTGCCATACGATTTTTTTTCGAAATTTTATAAATATTTTTTTTTTCTCAAAAACTATCCCACAGAATTTTTTAAAAAAAATTTGAAAAATTTCATTTGGTTAAAACTAGCTAATGGTTGAAAAAAATTTTACAAAAAATTGTTATTTTTGGTAGCCCCCCTGGGTCCAATTTTTTTGTTTTTGATTTTCTCGAAAACGGTACAGC
The DNA here is from genome assembly GCA_911387755.1 of Chrysotoxum bicinctum. Taxonomy (NCBI): domain Eukaryota; kingdom Metazoa; phylum Arthropoda; class Insecta; order Diptera; family Syrphidae; genus Chrysotoxum; species Chrysotoxum bicinctum. Next base: position 48,911,521 of record OU426988.1, on the reverse strand, counting down.
CGATTTAAATAATTTTTTTTATGCCAAAGCTCCTCCAAAGTTTAAATATTATTACATATTTAAATTTTCAATTTTTAATTTTTTGGATTTTTAAAAAAAAATTCAAAATTTTTTTTTGGAAACTCAATATTTCGACAACCCCATGCTCGATTTTTTTCAAACTTGACAAATAAAAGTTTCTTAACATAATCTACAAGATTTGAGAAAAAAAATTTTGTTTTATCTAAAACTAACGGTACCTTCCATACAAATTTTAAAAAATGGTTTTCAAAAATCGTATTTTTCTCGAAAACGGTTCCGAGAATTTTGCAAAAATTTTTTGTCTTCTGATAAATTTTTACGATCTATAATTTAATAAAAAAAAATTTTGAATCTAGATATTACTGACTGTACCTACGACTGTAGAACGATTTTTTCGAATTTTGAATTTCTCATTATCGACATAACGGATTTTAATGAAATTTTTTATAAAGAAGCTCCTAAAAAGTTTAAAAAACATTGCATTTAAAAACTGAAGAAAAAATATTTTTTCAATTTTTAGAAAAAAAAAGTCATTTTTTTTGAAAAATTCGATATCTCAAGAACGGCTTAGTATTTTTTTTTTGGAAATAAGACTTTTATTCGTTCAATAATAAAAACTTAAGGCTGGCGTACCAAAATTTTTTCTTAAAATTTTTTAAAAAATTTGTACATAAAAGCTTATTTTTTTAAGGAACCACTACAACGACTTATAATTTTTGTTCCTGCATAAATTCATATTTGCATAGCATTCTGTTTTTATCTTTTACTACTAAAAGAATTTAAAAAAAATTCATTTTATCCTTATGAACAGTTTTCTCTAATAACATTCGTTTTTAAAATTCCTAGTCTGTTACATAGGAGCAAGTTCGTGCGACCCAGTCGTGCATTTTATTTCATTTAAAAATTGTATTGGGGACTGAGTGCCCAGTATACGGGTCTATAGGGTTAAGCTATTTTCAGAATAAGAAGATATAGATCGATACAGTTTGTTAAAAAAAATCAACGAATGTTAAAATTCCTATTTTCACACTCAATTGTGGTGCACTTTTCGCGGCCCACAAAAACCGAAGGGGCATAAATTACATATTAAATGAAAGCATTTTTTGCATAAATGTGCAGAATGCCAAAATTATTTAAATATACTACACAGAAATTGTTTAAAACAATAAATAAAAATTGCAAAAAAATGCCCGGAAAACAAAAACAAAAACAATTAGAAATGTCAAATCGACTGACACATAATTTAAAAGGTCATAAAATGTCAAATCCAGAATATGAAAAATGAAAGCATTCAGTGAAAACCCAAAGCCAGAACCCAAAACATTAAGGTGGATTCACATTACACAAATCCGCCAACACGACAGAAGTTGATGAACATGTTGTTGTTGTCGAATGTGAACCTCCCTAAATGAAGAAATATTATCAATATAAATATTAGGCATGTGTTTGTTTAGTATTTGAGCTCTTATAATAAAATTTTGAAACATTAAGCGTTAACTACAATCGGCACTTTTTGCAAAAAGTGAAAAAGAATACACACATACACTATCCACATTTGTTGCTAAAAAGAGCGTATAATTCACACCATAAAATTTCAGTTCAGACATCTATCGGTGATTTTCTGAAAAAATGTATTCCATGTAATTGTGTTTTTAAAAAGGGAAAAAGTAAAAAGGTAGAACCATTTAAACCATCAAGCTTTAACTACAATTGGCAATTTTTGCAAAAAGTACAATAAGTGAAAAAATGAAAAAGAATACACACACACACTAGCGACATCTGTTGCTTTCAGTTTGGCGACATCTATCAGTCATTTTCTGAAGCAATTTATTCAATGTATTAGTGTTTTCAAAAAAAGAAAAATTTACTTTTTGGTTTTTTGAGATGGAATTTTAATTTTAAATTGAGTTGGAAAAGGAGAGCGAATTTTTTTTTATCATTTTCACTTTTCAAGTTCATTGCAGTTATGACTTTACAATAATAAGGTTATTCATGCAAAAGTTTAAGCTCTGCGTATTTGTATAAGTCAATTATTTTCAAAACTTATTTACATTTTCCTGCATTTGAGTTTCAAGTATTTGCGAAAAAAGAAAATACAAAATACTCGAAATGTATTTGTCAGGGAAAGAGAGAGGATAGAAAATGCAGACGTGAGACGTGCGTCGCGTCGTCAAAAATGCGGACGAACATGACTTACGATACAAAATTAGGTCTCAATGGGCTTAAACCTACCTCATTTTTGGAACACTTCCATTTATGTCATTTCTTGTTGACAATAAACAGCTGACCGATCGATGTGCAAACAAAAAAAGTTTTACAAAAGTAAATTGAATTTATGTTTTTGAAGTTAGCTATATTTCTTTAGGCGCGTTATGAAAAAATGATGAGAGTGAAATTTAAAAAAAAATTCACATGTACATAATGTAACACAAAATTCACAGGGTGACGTCACTCCGGACGTGGGTTCAATTCCAATATTATAGCCTTAACAGTTAACAACAACTGAGGGGCAATGACATGAAAGAATCGAAACAAAAATTGTTAATGTGTCAAAAATGTATAAAGGTTTGAAAGCTTGTTTACCATTAACTGTTTTCATTTGGACTCCAGGATTGAGTGCTTAGTAGGTACTTCTCATTGCATTCAACAATTTAAGAAAATCATGAATTCTCTGTCTTTTATTGAATGATAATGAATTAAATAAATTAATTGGCACTCGAATTTCGAGAGCTGGATCATTTAGTATTCAGAAACTTCTAATTCATACTAAACGCATTCAATTAGCTTAGACATGTGCCACATCAATGGAAAATTGCAGAATTTTTTGTTATATTTAAGCCAACAGAAGTAACATTTTACAGACCAACAACGCTTACATATACCAATTATGACAAAACTTCGAAAAACTGCTCTTGAAAAGTCTAAGCAATAAATTAGAAGAAAGAAGACTACTCCCGAATCATCAGTTTGGATATAGAAATAAACAGTCGACTATAGACCAAGGGCATCGAATTATGGATGTTAAATAAAAGGCACATGAAGAAAATAAAGTACGGTTAGCTCTATTCCTAAATATTTATCAAGTCTTCGACAAGGTTTTGGCCCTGGGGCTTGACCACAAACGGACCTTCCCCAGCCAGTTTTATGAAATAACGAAATCCTACATTACGAACCGATGATATGACCAAAATTAGTCGGAACTAAATAAGCCTGTTGAAGCCCGTTTACCACAAGTGAGTGTCTTATATTAATCTATTTACTGCAATATTGAATTATTTATTTAATTTTATATTTGTTTATTCATCAACCGTTATTTATCTGTTGATTACAATTATTATTTTTATTATTAAAAATTCTCAAAACAATATGCTTAAAAATATGTCTATACATTTGAAGGTCGACTTCAAGATTTCTTGAATTAAAAAGTGATATTGATGTGGATATTGGAAAATATATGTAGTATAGTATAGTTTGCGAAATTTAAAAGAATGGAATGCCATTTTACAATAAATGATTAAATTATTTTAAATTAAAAAGAATGAAATCTCATTTACAATAAGATTTAAAAGAAGGGGTCCAAAATGTCTACCCTGAGGGAGGCCTGATAATACATCAATGAAAGATAATTCATAATTTTCAATTTTAACAACATGTTTTCGATTCGACAAATAAGATTCCAGCCACTTAAGAAAACGGAACTTGAAACCCATTTTTTCGAATTTTTTAATAAGAAGTTTATGATGAACCTAAGACTGACTGAATGAAAGGGACAGGTGTCCATAACATCCCCGATGTAACTGATATTAAAAATGTTTTTTTTTTTTTAAATAATACTAATAATAACTTAAGTTTTAAAGTTAATGATCGTCTAAAATATCGGGTTTTTCAATAAGAGCGCTACAAAAATTTTTTTAAATAAAACAAAAACGGTTTTGGATATCAATAAAATTCTTTATTCCTCTGAAAGTACGTTTGATGATATGGAACTCGATTTCTTTTACATGGCCACCACGGGCACGCTTGCAGAAGTCCAGACGCTGAACCCAATTTTCGACGGTTTTAAAGCATAAATCGGCCGATTGCTGCAATTTCACGTTCGATATTCGAACGAAGTTCATCAATCGTCGCTGGCTTGTTGGCATCATAGAACATAGACTTGACGTAGCCCCACAGGAAATAGTCTAACGGCGTCAAATCGCACGACCGAGGCGGCCAAGCGACTGGACCATTTCGTGAGATAACACGTTCTCCAAACTTGGTTTCCAATAAATTGGTTGTGACATTCGCTGTGTGACTTGTGGCGCCGTCCTGTTGGAACCACATGTCCTCCAAGTCCATATCATCCAATTGGGGTCAAAAATATTCGGTTATCATTGAACGGTAGCGATCTCCATTCGGGATTTTCGGGATGCAATGATGACTCATGGAGTACGTGTGGATTTCTGCCTGACCAATACCGCATATTTTGTTTATTGACGAAGCCATTCAGCCAGAAATAAGCCTCATCGCTGAAGATGATTTTTCAATGAAAGTCCGAATCATTTTCAAGTTGTTGCTCAGCCCAATTCACGAACATACGACGCTTCTGGTAGTCAAGCGGCTTCAGTTCTTAAGTCAATTTAATCTTGTAAGGATGTAGGCCAAGATCTTTTCGCAAAATTCGCCACAACGACGTCACAGAGATGCCCAACGCTTGAGAACGACGTGTGAGAGACACATTTGGGCTTTCTGCAACTGAAGCCCCAGCGGCAGCAATATTCTCGACACTACGGGCACTTCTTTGTCTCACTGGCACGGGAACATTTTGTACTGTGCCTGTCAATTCAAATTTTTTCACTAGACGCTCAATTGTTGATCTTCTAGGACGATTATGACGACCATACATTTTACGTAGCGCTCTTAACGTTGAGGCCACTGACTCCGAATTTCGGTAGTAAATTTTAATAATTACGACTCGTTGTTGGCTCGTATATCTTTCCATCATGAAATGGCAAGCCTTACTGAAGAGAAATGTCAAAAGAGCGGGAAGGAATATGACTTCGTTTGCTGTCCCTGCCGCTCTACTTTTGTAGCGTCCCTGTTGAAAAACCCTTTTTAATGCCAATTTTGACTTTCAAATTGCTACAGATGTTAACCTTATCAATGTTATTTGCTCATTAAAATCCAATGCTGTAGGTGAAGAAAGTGTACCTCTTCGATTTGTCAAGATGATTGTACCTCACGTTGTAAGCTACATTACTCACATAATTAACTTCTGTTAGTTGGAAGTTAGCTAAAATCATTCCTGTACCTGAGGAAACACAGCCATCTCTAGCAATAGATTACCGCCCATCAGTATCTTGCCATGTTTGTCCAAAGTCTTGGAGAAATTCCTTGCTAATCAAATGTCAAATTACTTAGATCAACATAATTTGCTACGAGTATCTCCAGTCCAGTCAGGGTTTTGAGCAAATCAAACTTGCTCTACAACTATAATTAAAATTCTTGACGATATAAGAATAAACTTTGATATGGATCATGTAACTGTACTCTGTTTGCTTGACTTTGGCTTTAGCGAGAGATCTGTCCGTTTACTTCGCAATTACCTATTTAATCGATACCAAAGAGTTGGTTATGATGGTAAGTCCGCGGAATTTAAAGCTGTGTTAAATGAAGTACCCCAGGGATCAATACTAGGACCAATTTTATTTATTATGTTTATTAATGATCTCCCCAGTACTTGTTTAAATGCTTCTTTCCACCTTTACTTTGACCGACGCACGATGCCCAGATATACTTATCTCGTCCAACTGGACTGATTAAGGATCTAATTGCCAGGATAAATGAGGATTTATTGAAAATTTACCACTGGTCACTTCCCAATGGGCTTAATCTAAATTCAGAAAAATCTCAAACAATTCTTATATCTAGGAAGTATTACGATACGAATGAGCTACCACCTGTACTAATAAATAATAGACAAATAAACTTGTATAATGCAGTTCTTATTTCGCACTACCACACTTTAATACTCGATTGCACTTTTCAACAGTTCTTGAACGTCTGTTGTTTTTTTTTTAACAAAATTATTTGAAAAGCAGTCAGTTGATTCAGAAGGAGAGTTTTTAAGAGACCATATTATTTTGTAAATTCCAAACGAAGTTATAGGTTCAAAGAAGAAAGTTTGACTAGATTATGACCCATGAGAAAATTAACTTATTGACTTGACCTAGTATCCTTGGATTAGTAATAAATCTGTTATCAACATAAACATTTAGTATGGGTTCAGATTGGGAGGTCTTACTTAAAATTTCCCTGAGCATTTTCCTTTTTGGAATTTCCTTTTTAATCACAAAGTTTATTAAAACAGTAGTTGTACTCGTATGTACATAATTAAAACATTTCTTTCATTGAATGATGAATAGTAAAAGTTTAGCAAAACAGTAAGAGTTTTCAAGAAAAATAAAAATTCCGGAAACGGTGTTTTTGAATAAAAGAACATTTTTTTCTAAATCTTTAAAACTTTTAAGACTGCTAAATGCTATGTTTCACTCGTTAATTTGTCCAAATATTAGGTTGTTCTTAAACGAAAAAAATGTTGAATTTTTTCCAAAAAAAAAATATTAAATTCACAACACTATTCATAAAATTTAGGACCTTTACAGTTATGATTTCCTCTAAATCAGTAGTACAGTTATGGTTGTAATTTTACTATTAATAACTATTTTCCGGATTTTTTTTTAATCCTAAGCTTTTTTTGACTAAAAGAAATGTCTTGAGATACAAAAAAAAATCAAGACCCTTAGGTGCATTTTGCTCGCACTCGATTTTGGCCTTAAACTAAATTTTACTTGGCGCTTCGTAGTGGCGGACATCGAAAAACCAATCATAGCCGCCGATTTTCTCGCCCATTTTGGTTTACTTCCAGATCTGAAAAACAATCGCTTACTGGATTCAACAACTGGATTTTCAGTTGCCTGCGCCACATGTTGCAATGCAGGTATTTCAACCATCAAGGTACTTCCTAATACGTCATCGTAGTTGCGCATACTAGCCAAGTTCGCCTACATCACGAAACCCGATGGCATATGTAAACCAGTCAAGCACACAACTCAGCATTACATCACAACTACACCTGGTCCTCCGATTTCAAGTAAGGCACACCGCCTTGCTCCAGATCGATTAGCTATAGTCAAGCAGGAGTTCGAAAAAAAGTTGAAGCTTGGTATAACACGTCGTTCAACGAGCCCTTGGTCGTCTCCACTTCACTTAGTACCTAAAAAGAGTGGTGATTGGCGGCCATGTGGTGATTTTCGACGACTCAATGCACAGACTGTTCCAGATCGCTATCCTATTCGAGTTCTCGAGGACTTCACATCAATTCTTGCTGTTAAAAACGTGTTCTCCACTATTGATCTGGTTCGCGCTTTCAACCAGATCCCTGTGGCGCCAGATGACATCTGTAAAACAGCGATTATTACGCCGTTTGGCCTTTTCGAGTTCCCATATATGACTTTTGGGCTTCGAAATGCGGCGCAGTCCTTTCAAAGATTTATCGATGAAGTGACAAGGGAACTCGACTTCGTATTTCCGTATATCGACGATATTTTGGTGGCTTCTGATAACAATGACGAACACCAAATTCATCTTCACATTCTTTTCGAGCGATTGTCACAATTTTGAGTTGTCGTCAACACAGCAAAATGTTTCTTTGGTCATTCCGAGGTTAATTTTCTGGGATACCATGTATCACCCCATGGAATTTGCCCTCCACTAGACAGAGTGGAAACCATTATCAACTTTAAACGACGAGACTGTCAAACAGCTGCGTGAGTTTCTGGGTATAATTAAATTTTACCGTATTATGTATTATCCAGATACAAGTTTACCATGGGCTATTTTTACGGATGCATCCCAGTGTACTGTAGGTGCAGTGCTGCAGCAACTACGTAACGAAATTTGGGAGCCTCTTGCACTATTCAGTCAGAAGCTGCAGCCATCTCTAAGAAAACGAAGCCCATACGATATGGAACTGCATGCAGTGTATGCAGCGGTACGAAAATTCAAACACCTTTTAGAAGGACGTAATGTTACGATCTATACAGATCATAAACCGCTTTTGCACGCTTTTTCGCAGGATCCAGACAAGGCAACACCTTGGCAGTTTCGACGTCTAGATTTCATTGCTCAATATACAACTGACATCAAACACGTATCCGGCAAGGATAATGTTGTCGCTAACGCCTTGTCACGCGTAGAAACCATAGCTACCGCCGCCGCACAGTGTGGGAATTCGCGAATTTAGCGGAATAAAATTAATAACGCTTGCATTTTAAATTTTTCTGTAGTTTTTTTTTTGTTTAGTTCATTGAAAATGTCTATATAATCAAATGTAACTCACATTTTGGTCATATTTTATTTAGGTTTTTGTAAAATGAGCTTTGAAGTGACAGGTTGTTTACACCAAAAACTACTTTTTTTTTGAAAATCATAATTTACAAAAAAATCTTTTGAGGAATGATGTATTGTTTAATTTTATGACAAATATGAATAAAATAAAGAAAAAAGTTAATTATTAGATATCAGAATTGACTAGTTTTTTTTTTTGCAAAACGATATATCAATGCCGTTGTTTATGAACTAAAGAAACTCCATTCTTAAAAAGGGTATTAAAACGTACAAGAAATTTTATTTCAAAGGAAGTTTTAAATTAGTTTTATTTTTAGCCAATCAACGTTTTTTTTTCTATTGGTAAGTGTTGTATCACGAAATTTTTCTGTCCTACATCATCAAGGATACCAAAAATTAAAAGAACCGAAAACTTCCTGTCGAAAAAATACAGTTTCACTGGAATAGACAATTTTTATTTACCAATCCTGTTATTCTTGTAAAATAAAAAGCCAATTTAAAACAATTTTATTTAATTGTTTTTTATATGTTTTGTTTTTATTGTGAACAATTTTACCCTTACTATAATTTTAACTACATTCAACAATTCAACATTATGTTATATACATTATAACACATTTTATTTACATTTTAGATTAGTTTGCAATATCCAAAATTTCAAGAACCTCAGGCTCTAAGTTACTTCGTTTTCTTTTAGGAATACACCTTAGGCTTGCTAGATATGGATCTGATGTAATAAGCAGCCTATAAAGTAGATCAGTCATTGTGTGAAGTTTTTCGAGTAAATAACTCTCTATATTTTCGGTTTTTTTTATTTCTGGCTTCTTGAGCTTCCTCCGATAATTTGCCAATTTTAAGAATACAAGAAGAAATTACCTGTTTACCATGAAATAAAACTTTATGGACACTCATTGGCATATAGTACCATCCGTATTTTTCAATGTAAAGGTCTCTGGTTCTCGTCACATAGGCATCTAAATTGATAGGAAACCCTGAGGACACAGCTTCTAAAGTAATATGGAACCCTTTTATCAGCTCTATATCAACTCCAGTTATTTGAGCAGATTGATTTTCAAAGTTGTAAAAATCAAATTTAATGTAAAATACGCAAAAAAGCACTTTTGCTCTTCAATTAAAAAAATCGTTTTTTGTTTTTTATTTTTAAATTAATTTATTTTTGTTATTATAATTGGAACATCCTTTATCCGATATAATAGTTTTTTTTATTAATTGATAGTTTCTGTTTTTAATTTTTTAAATAACTTAATTCTTTTTTTTTTCTTACTGTTAACTTTGAATTTGAACACCCTGTATTTTTGTTGTAACTATTTTTAATCAAATTCACTAAATTATTTTCTTTTGGAACACCCCGTGAAATAAAAAAAGTTTTTAAATTTATAACATTTTTTTTCTAACCAAATCCCAAAAAGTTATTCGATTTTGACGGTATGACATCATTTTTTTGCTGGATAGTCATTTAGAAAAATTGAAAAAAAATATATCACAACATAATTGGGGTGTCAAATTTTAGTGGTTCTTGATAGATAATAAATCAAGCTTTGCAGTGAATATTGTTTCGAGGCGCAATAACGCGGAATAACTAAAGTTTTGCTCTAATAAAGGTACAAAAATCGAAAAAAAACACATTTTTTTAACTTCAATCACCAAATAAAAAATGTGAAACACCCTGTGAAATAAAAAATCACTTACATTCTTATACCTTGATATTTAGGAAATATAAAATAAATAAAACTTTTATTAAAACACACACCAAACGCACGAAAAAAAATTAAGAGCAAAGTAATCTCTTCCAGCAAATATATAGAATAAAAATCGCCAACTGCAACTTCAATGCTATTTTTTTTTTTATTTACATGATCCCCACCCAACAGTGCTTTTGTTATCACTTTCTACAATCTTTTAGCTTTAAGAAAAACCAGTTTTGGCATCAATCGAGACTAGTCATTTTTCGAATTAAATTCCGCTAAATTCGCGAATTCCCACACTGTGCGCCGTCTCCGCAAATGAAGTTGCCCAAGCTCAAGCAGTCGATGAAGAGATCCAAGGCCGCCTCCAAAATCTACCAGCAGACTCATTGTGTTTTCGGCCTATAAGCATTCTTGAATGCAACCTGCCAATATATTGTGATATCGGTGGTCAACTAGCACGTCCATTTGTACCAGTAAAAGCTACGCCAGAAAATTTTCTCTTCTCTCCACAGTATAAGTCATCCTGGAGCAAATGCATCTATTAAACTAGTGTCACAGCGCTATGTGTGGCCTGGTCTAAAAAAAAATTGCCGACAATGGGCTCGTGCTTGTCTGGCGTGCCAACGAAACAAAATTTCTTGACATGTTGTGTCACGAATTAACGATTTTCAGGGTGCGCGTACCCGAAGATTCGAGCACATTCACGTCGACATTATCGGATCATACATACCGTCAAGAGGATACAATTACTGCCTAACGATCATCGACCGCTTCTCACGTTTCCCCGAAGCTTTTCCGTTGGAAGACAGCGGAGCCGAATGTGTTGCTCGGAAATTATTCGCAGGTTGGATATGCCATTATGGTGTGCCCCTTCGTATAAGCACTGACCAGGGAGCTCAGTTCGAGAGCCAGCTATTTAATGCTCTCAATAAGCTACTTGGCAGCAAGCACATCCATACGACGTCATTCCACCCACAACCTAATGGTATGGTCGGCTGCAATTCGATGTCATGAAAGCTCCTCTTGGATTGACACTCTACCCATAGTGTTGTTTGGGATTCGAACAGCGTGGAAGGATGACTTGAAATCCACTCCAGCTGATATAGTTTTCGGAGAACCTCTGCGATTGCCTGGTGAGTTTCTTATGCCAACTTCTTATAATTCCATATCACCCAAAGATATAGCAGAATGCTTGAGGATCCAGTTTGCGAACCTTGCACCTGTGACTGGCTTACGACATGGTCAGCGAAAAGTATTCGTATTTAAGGAGCTTGCGACCTGTTCTCATGTATTTATCCGCCTGGACGCATGAAAAGTATTTCGACGACATGAAAAGTATTTCGTCGTTGATATTTCAGATCGAGCAACAACTGTATCCATCGATCGATTGAAACCTGTGTTTACTATGAATAATACAGACGACAGCGATAACACAATCTAAGAGCAGTCTACCACCTCAACAACTCCAGAAACTTCACAACTTTAATTCTGAGTTCGGCAGTAAATATCAAAGAAACAGTTTTTTTTATAGGTTTTATTTTTTATCATAATGTCTCATTAAAAATATCATATTCTTTCTCGTCACTTTATACATATACGGAGGCTGTTTGAAAAGTTCTCGGCCTAACATAGAAGGCGTTGTTTTAATAAATAACTTTTAATTCCTCAGAAGTTTCATTAAAATTGGTCGCGTACTTATATCAGTGCAATTTTTTGTTTGAACGAACCTACTGCTAACAACGAAAATGGAAAAAAATGAAATTAGAGCCGTCATTAAATATTTGGTCAAAAAGAATATGACACCAAATCAAATTAAAGATGACTTCGATGAGACATTGGAGGAATCTGCACCTTCGTATTCCATGGTCAAAAAGTGGGCAGTCCTATTTAAACATGGCAGACAGAGTGTCGAAGATGATCGCAGAAGCGGAAGGCCAACAACATCTACCTCTTCAGAAAACATCGATAAAGTTCATAAAATGGTTTTAGACGACCGAAGGTTAAAAGTGCGAAAAATAAGCAACACCATGGGGATCTCTTCTGAGCGGGATTACCACATTTTGACCGAAGAATTGGGGTTGAAAAAATTGTCCGCAATTTGGTTGCCGCGTTTGCTGAGCGAAGAACAAAAATTCAATCGAGTTGAAATCTCTAGAGGGAATCTAGCGTTATTTCGGAGGAATACCAGCGATTTCTTGAGAAGATTCATTACCACCGACGAAACATGGATTCATCACTATATTCCTGAGACAAAAGAACAATCAAAACAATGGAAGCATAGCGGTTCTCCTCCACCGAAGAAAGCCAAGTCGTGTGCTTCAGCTGGGAAAGTGATGGCGTCAGTCTTTTGGGATTACAAGGTAATTATTTTTATTGATTACCTTCCCAAGGGCCAAACTATCACTGGTCAATACTTTGCAAACCTGTTGGACAAAGTGGCTGGAAAAGTTGCCGAAAAAAGACCAAGATTAGCCAAAAAGAAGATCCTTTTCCTTCAGGATAATGCTCCAGCACACAAGTCGGTTGTTGTCATGGCTAAACTCCATGAACTTCGATTTTGTGTGTTGAACCACCCCCCTTATTCACCTGATTTGGCACTATCAGACTATTACCTCTTTCCTAACTTAAAAAAAAATTTGACTGGACGCAAATTCTTCACCAACGAGGAGGTGATTGCTGAGACGGAGCGGTTTTTCGAAGAGTTGGAGGAATCGGCCTATAAAATGGGTATAGAAGCACTGGAACAGAGATGAAATAAGTGCATTGATATAAGAGGAGAATATGTAGAAAAAGATTAAAAAAAAGTTTTAAAATTTATTGCGTTTTATTGGTCAGGCCGAGAACTTTTCAAACTGCCTATGTATGTTTGTTTGTACAATCCAGAAGATCAAGTGCATTCATCCCATTCGTGTATTTTATTTGTTGTGTGCGTAATATTCTTGGAACACGCCATTTTCCGTCTTCATTTTATTTTGAATAAGGCTTTGTTTGGACTATTTAGTACATGGTTTATGTGAAGTTTGCACAAAATTGGTCGAGCGGTTCTTCATTTATCACATTTTTTGTAACAAATGAATTCAATAAATGTCGGATGATTTTGTTAGTGGGGATTTTGCTGTCAAATTGAAACTTATATTTTTAATTTGATTTATTCTTTTTTCTATGAAGGAATAATGCCACAAGCCGGGCGAGCAAATATAGGTCGGCGAACGCGTAATGCAAATGATGTGGCATTACTAAGTCGATCACAGACTGCAGATGAACGCGCACAAGCTAATGCATCGCAGTGAACGTAATGCACGAAATAAATCTGTTGACCCTGTACCTGTACTCAACCTTGAACGCCGATCGCGAATACGTAGTGCTGCTCTTTTGGCTAAAATGATGCGTGCTGCTTTTAATTACAACAGTCAAATTGATTATAGTATGTACGGATTTATTGGAATGATGGACGCAATACATATGTACACATTGTCCATAACTTTCCAGGTGAAATGCCTGGCATGTGTTGTGCTAATGGCAAAGTGAGATTTCCAGCATTAGAACCTCCACCCAAACCATTGTATTCATTTATTTTTGGGACATCTCAAACGTCGAATCACTTTTTGATCCATATTCAACAACAAAATTCGGCATTTCAAATGACTTCTTTTAATGCTACTAAAATTATTAGAGATAATTATGCCGACGCTAAAGGTAAATACTTCAACATGATTGTCCCATGTTTATATCAATCTGAATCATAAAGTATTCGATACTTTTAAAAATTCTGATCCTACATCTACCTGAAATTGCATACATGTTACAGATTCAGGGCCAGATTTATCATCAAGCTGGTTCGTTATTGCCATACCCCGACGCTGATCATCAATTTTAGCAAATTTATTTTATTGGTGATGAAAATCGTAAATTGGATCAACGTTGTGTAATTGTCTCGAATACAAGACGAGAAATTTTTCGTGAGCTACAAAGGTTTTTCCATCAGCATAACGCATTAGTTCAATTGTTCAAAACTGCTTTCCATCGTATCCTATCTGATAATCACAAAATCGTAATAAGGGCTGATAGAGCTGATAGAACACCTTTTGGAGAGCATGCAAGGGGATTCAATGCACCCACAATTGATGAGGTTGCAATTGTAATTCTTGGTGATCAGTTTCAATCCCGTGATATTGTACTTCATCGCAGAAATGAGCAATTGTAACATGTTTCGGAACTTCATCGTATATGACACAATCATGCAAACCGTTTCCAATAATGCAGGTGGATTATATTTCTTGGATGCGCCTGGTGGTACAGGCAAAACGTTCATTATGTCATTGATTTTAGCTATTCTAACTATTTGATCGGAACAGAAAATTGTATCGGCACTTGCATCTTCGGGAATTGCTGCTACATTATTAGAAGGTGGTCGGACTGCACACTCTGCACTAAAATTGCCATTGAATGTACAGGTGATTGAAACTCCACATTGCAATATTTCGAGAAATTCTGCTATGGCAAAAGTTCAGCGATTAACGTCAATTATTTTATGGGAAGCATTTAATCGAACAATGCAAGATTTACGTGGTAATCAACAGTGCTATGAATCAAAATGAGGCAATGAATTATCCAATTGAATTTTAAAATTCATTGGAACTAGCTGGTATGCCACCGCATTGCTTGAATCAGAAAGTTGGTTCTTTGATTATATTATTGCGAAATATTAATTCACCAAAACTGTGTAATGGCACCAGATTGGCAGTGAAAAAGTTATTGCCAGATTTGATTAAAGCTACGATCTTAACTGCTTAATCAAAAGGAGAAGTTTGTTTGATACCACGTATCCCTATGATTCCAACTGATATGCCATTTGAGTTCAAACGATTACAATATCCTGTGCGTTTATCATTTTCGATGTCCATCAACAAGGATCAAGGGCAAACACTTTTGTGGTGTGAATTTGGAGGAATCATGTTTTTCACATGGCCAACTTTATGTTGCCTGTTCCAGAGTCGGTACCCCCAGCCGTTTGTTTATTCATCATGCTCAAAATGGAAAAACAAAAAATATTGTTTATCCAAATGTTTTGGATTAAGTTTTAAAATAGCTAGCAATTAATAAAATAATTTTTTGTTTGAATAAATGAATTTGATGTTGCAATTAATTTTTTTTTTTATTATTTCACTTTATACGTAGCGAAGCACGTAACCGGGCCGCTAGTAGCATTTATAAAGCAAAACCAAAGCACGTCTCCGGGATTGTTATATACAAACTTCTAACCGAACTTTGCAAAAGTCAACAAAATTCCTTAGAAGTCATCTTTTCATGCCTAAACTAACGACAAATTAAGCTTAAAAACTCCACTCCGGCTTAAATTATTCATTTTATATTTTTCGGCCTCCGCTCGGTCATACAAAGATAATTTTTTGACAAATTGTATCAAAGCTTTTCAAAGAGTTTTCAAATTCATTGTCGAATTTGAATTGTCGTTTCTGGCAATTTTCTTTCTATGCTAATTTCATATATATAAAAAGCAGATGATATACTCGTATATGATGCAAAGTATGAATAGTGCGGATATCTTTACGTCCTTTGACGTATTTAACAGAATACACACCAACTTTTCATAAAACTTTTCTCTCAAAATCTATATATATGTGACATGATGGAACTATAAAACTTTTTTCTTTGTTATTTTACTCCCTAAAATAAAATTGCCTTTAGAATAATAGAAAAGAGAGAAACATAAGTCATTTTATCCATTCCCTTCATAGCTCACTACTCTAAATTCATGAATCATAAATGAAATGAGGTCTATCAACTTAATGCTGGATAGCTCGCATTAAATAAATTGCTGCTTTATAGTAGCATGGCTGATGAAAACGACGACCGATGAGACGAGCGAAGACGTCCTATTTTGAATTTTAGTTTTTAGAACTTTCGTCAAAAACTTTCAATAAAAGAAGAAGTTTTGTGCGAGGAATTTTTATATGAATTTCCATCCTCAATGTGTGTGTTTTTTTTTTTTTGGTTGATGTGATGCCAAAATAATAATTATGCCAAATACCGTGCCAAATCATATTCACCGAGACAAGAAAGTCTTAATAAATGTAACTAATATAATATGTAATTACGAGGTGTCTCCTAAATTAGCTTAACCGTAAGGCATTCAGTAATTGATCCTTCGAAACAGAACAGAAGGGAATCCCGACTACGGTGTATGTCTGGCTTTGACCCACTGACTCAGTAACTGATATACAATTACACCGATTTCTTTTCCTGTTCAATGCTCACCCTCACACAACCATTACTCCGAAATTTTCACTCCCGAAGTTTTGACAACTCTCTAAGTTCAACGATTTCCCCAATTTCGAAAGCTTTTTTTGTTATCATGTTGCAAGAGTGCCATAAGTGCTAAAAACATGAATATGGAAACATTTTTTAAAATTTCAAGGAAGAAGGATAGGTCATGAACGTAATAATAAGTACCTACATGTATGTTTACTGAGACTTCAAGGCTGTTGCTGTTGGTGTTGCACCACAATATTGGTTACAAATTAAATGAAAGAAACATCAAAAAGGGGAGCATGAGTATACTCGCAATTTTGTAATATATGCTGTAATGATTTTAATATGACCTATTAGCCCGAAGTTCGTTTTCAATGGGGTTTTCTTTTCTCTTAATAGGTGTGGGACGAAAATCATATTAAACGTTATACATATGTATCGTATGCTTATGAAGGGTTAAAAGGGAATTCTGCATTCTAGTAGGTCATTAGGTATAAGTATATATTAATGCAGTTTTTTTCTCTAAGCTTATAACACCTCATAAATCCATAAGTAAAACACTATTAAAGCAGCCAACAAAAATAAACTAAGGTCGTTGCACTCTTGAGTACATTTTTAAGTATACTTTTGTACATACATTTATGTAGATACATAGAACAGTCAAGGAAATAGGTCCTCCGAAAATCTTTAGGTTATAATGCGGAAGGGCCGAGATATACGGAGTAAAAGCAGATATAAATTATCTACCAATATGTGATTCTTCTATATGAAGTATGTTCGTCAATCAAATTATTTTATTTATATTTATCGATTCGTGATTTCATAACAATTGTTAGGTTAAATATGCAGCTTATAAGTTTGTTCTAATCTATTTAAAAATTTGGTATTACTAGAGAAAAATGTTCATAACCATGACATTCTACTTGCGACATTTAGTTACTATATGGGAAATTGGGCATTCCTAATAAAATAAAATGCACGACTGGGTCGCACGAACTTACTCCTATGTAATAGACTAGGATTTTTAAAAACGAATATTATTAAACAAAACTGTTCATAAGGATACAATTATTTTTTTTAAATTCTTTTAGTAGTAAGAGACAATAACCGAATGCTATGCAAATATGTATTTATGTAAGAACAAAACTTATATCGTTGTAGTGGTTTCTTAAAAAAAAGCTTTTAGGTATATACAAACTTTTTAAAATGTTCTTAAGAAAAAATTTTCGTATGCCAATTTAAAATTTTTATTATTGTTCGAATAAAAATTAAACTTACAAGAAAAATACTGAGCCGTTTCGGAGATATCGAATTTTCAAAAAAAAAAATAGATTTTTTTTTCAAAAATTCAAAAAATATTTATTTTAAAGTTTTGAAATGAATTTTTTAGAAGCTTCTCTATAAAAAATTTCATTAAGATCCATTATGTGGATAGTGAGAAATTCAAAATTCGAAAAAATGGTTCTATGGGAGGTACAAGCGCCATTTTCGAGAAAAATACGATTTTTGAAAACAATTTTTTTTAATGTTTTAGCATTTGTATGGTAGGTACCTTTGTTTTTAGGTAAAATAATTTTTTTTTTCTCACATATTGTAGATTATGTTAGGAAACTATTTATCATTATTATATTATTATATCAACATTATTTATCAAGTTTAAAATAAATCTAGCATGGGTTTTTCGAAATAATGAGTTTTGAAGTAAAAAATTTGAAGTTTTTTTTTTAAAAATCCAAAAATTTTTTTTTTTGAAAATTTGAGTACACAATTCTATTTATGTTTTTAGGGAGCTTTTGCAAAAAAAATGATCAAAATCGGTTGTACCGTTTTTGAGAAAATCAAAAACAAAAAATGGTTCCATGGGGGGTACCTCCCTCAATAACCATTTTTCGGAAAATTTTTTTCAACAATTACCTAGGTTTCACTAAATGCATTTTTGTATTTTTATTTTTTAAATCTGTCCACAGTTTTTGCGAAAAAAAAATATTTATAAAATTTCGAAAAAAAAAAAATCGTATGGCAGGTACCGTTATTTTTGGTCTTAAAAAAAAGTGTGGGGGGAAAAAATTAAAAATGATATCTACCAAGCTTAAAGAAATTCGGCCGAGCCGTTTACGCTGTAGTCGAACAGACAGACAGAATTGCCAGACCCACTTTTTTAGTCTTCGCTATAATCGTAATGTCAACTTTGATCAAAATCTCGAGTTCTATCTTTTTTACGAATGCATAACTTGCCTATAAGTCGCAAGTTAAAAATCAAACTCGAGATTTTCATCAATTCACATTACGATGAACGATTATAAAGAAGACGAACAAAGTGGGTCTCGCAATTTCTATCTATCTGTCTGTCTTTTCGACTACAGATTAAACTTGGTAAATAGCATTTTAAAATTTTTCCCCCAAACTTATTTTTGAAGTTAAACTTCTTTTCCGGCGTTGGAGGTTGTCAGTGGCATGTCAAAACGACACGTTATCCGTCAGAGACAGCGACATGGTTTTTACAATTATTGTTCGGACTTTGTTCTATTTAAACACTTTAAAAACACCTTTTATCACCGAAAGAGAATGTTCTTTTAATAAAAAAAACTACAATAACTAACCAACAAAACAATTAAAAACATAATTTCATAAAAAAAAACATACAATAAAAGCTTTTTATTAATAAATTATGTGGCCGAACAATTTTGCAAGCGAAAACCACTTCCCTTTGCGAAAAAAAAAAAAAAAAAAAAAAAAACAAAAAATACATATTTTTTATAGTTTGATTTCTTAAAAACATTAAACATTTTATCCGACACAATACTTAAATACTATTTAACTTGAAAACTAAGCACTAAAATTTACAAAATATTTAATGCGAAACATAAAAAAAAAACACTTGTAAACAAACTTTCTGCTTTCTGTTGTCAAATATTTATAAACTAGCATTGCCATATGCGAAGAATTTTAAATTCCATATGTTTCATTTTACCAAATCAACTGTTGAGAAAATAAAAATTGAACTTACGCTCCAGGCCTAAGGAATTGGGGAACGATTTTACTCGTATAACAACGAAAAGGTGGTAGTGAATCATGCCTCGCTCTCGTCTCGTGTCTGTCGTTTTCATTTGGATTTAATATCGACATCTGACAAAATCGCTTACAACGATTTTTGACTCACGACTTTTTAAAGCTATTTCGAAATTAAATGAGTGCCAATGAGAAAAAACATATGATATAACCAAATCTCGTCGTGAAAAATTTAGTGCATTGGGAATTGCGGGACGATTTTGAAACTACAAAAAGTTGACAGTGTTCTCTTCACATTACGAATCAGGCATAATTATAAAAACTTTTATCAGTTCTTTCAATTGATTTTAATATCACCGTCTGACAAATTTAGGTGAAGATAAAAATGCACTAAAAAAGGGCTAGGATTGAAATTTTGGTATCCTTTCAGGATTTATGATGTGCACCCAGCATGTGCTTTAAAAAAGCGCCATCTGTGCATCATAAAGAGCGCCATACATTTTGATCAACCTTGGTAACAAACAAGCTCTATACGACTTTCTTGATTTTCTCAATAAATTTAAGAAAGTGCCAGATAGACCAAGCTGTCATTCCAAAACTAATTGCATCATTTGTATAATTGAAATAATTTTGAGTTCGAATTTAAACTTCCTAACTTATTTTGCAAATCATTTCCAATTGGAAGAAATATTAAAACAAGAAAAATGTATTTGGAAGTGATTTTGACATCATTTCAATTTACAAGACTAAACTAAAAATACTTGAATTTAAATTGAATTGATTTTAATTTTTTTTTGTTTCCGAAAAGCACTGAAAGTTAATGTCAAAAAATAAAAAAAAGTAGATTTCCATATCGTCAAAAGAAGAACACACCCAAACTTTACATCAATGTCACAAAACTCATTTATTTCTGGAGACGATAAGTGAGGAATGAATTGTTTCATTTTTTAGCTATTCGAAAAGTAATCGGCTATAATATGTACTCGTATAACCAAATTGTACGTTTATAAGTTAGAATCTTACAGAGGCTTTGCTTGAGAGAAAAGAAGTTTTACTTCTAGCGCGCGTACGTCAGTACATAGACTCTTTTTACTTGCGACTTATGGGTACTATAAGGCAAGTTATGCATTCGTAAAAAAAATTTAACTCGAGATTATGATCAAAGTTGACATTACGATGATAGCGAAGACTAAAAAAGTGTGTCTCGCAATTGTGTCTGTCTGTCTGTCTGTTCGACTACAGCCTAAACGGCTCGTCCGATTTTCCTTAAACTTGGTAGATATTATTAATTTTTCCCCCCACACGTGTTTTTCTTTTTTTCTTAAGACAAGATGCCATGTGATTCAAGCAAATATTAGCTTATGCAAAAAGAAAAATTATAAGTCTGTACTGCTTTTTTTTTTAATAAGCTTTTATATACAAAATTTTTAAAACGTTTATAAGAAAAAATTTTGGTACGCCAATTAAAAGTTTTTATTATTTTTCAAATAAAAATTAAATTAACAAACAAAAATATTGAGCCGTTTCTGAGATATCGAATTTTCCAAAAAAAAAATGATTTTTTTTTTCAAAAATTCAAAAAATATTTTTTTTAAGTAGGTACAAGCTGTAATACCTTAATTTCAAATTTTTTCATATTATTTAAGATCGTTAAAATTGATTGAAAGAAAAAAAATTTTATCAAAATTCTATGTGCCGTTTTCGAGAAAAATACGATTTTTAAAAACCATTTTTTAACATTTGTATGGTGGGTATCTATATTTTTCGGTAAAATAAAACTTTTTTTCCTAAATCTTGTAGATTATGTTGAGAAACTTTTATTTTTTAAGTTTAAAAAAAATATAGCATAAGATTTTCGAAATATTGAGTTTTGAAAAAAAAAATTTGAATACACAATTCTATTTAAACTTTTGGGGAGCTTTAGCAAAAAAAAAAAATGATCAAAATCGGTGGTACCGTTTTTGAGAAAATCAAAAACAAAAAAATGGTTCTTTAAGGGATTCCCTCAATAACCATTTTTCGTAAAATTTTTTTCAACTCGTACCTAGCTTTAACTAAATGAAATTTTTTTGTGTCTTTTTTTTAAATCTGTCGAACAGTTTTTGAGAAAAAAAATATTTATAAAATTTCGAAAAAAAAATCGTATGGCAGGTACCGTTAGTTTTGGTCTTAAAAAAAAAAAGAAAAAAACGTGTGGGGGGAAAAAATTAAAAATGATATCTACCAAGTTTAAAGAAACCCAAGCCGTTTAGGCTGTAGTCGAACAGACAGACAGACAGAATTGCGAGACACACTTTTTTAGTTTTCGCTATCATCGTAATGTCAACTTTGATCATAATCTCGAGTTCGATCTTTTTTACGAATGCATAACTTGCTTTAAGTACCTATAAGTCGCAAGTAAAAATTCAGATGAAATAATTGAACGGATTTTAAAATATTTCTGGGGCCGACGAAAATTCTTTTGTAGAAACACCCATGTACATAGTTACGAAAAAAAAATTAATCCCTCTTTAAATATAACTACATAGTTGTACTTTTTGAGTTATGTACCTTCATACTAATAGAGTACATGGATACATACGAGTACCTACACAAAACATCAGGCTCTATTCCATAATACCTCGTTGAATAACAAAACAAATTTTTCTTTTCTTATATTCGTACTAGATCTATAGGGCAAGTATTGGTTTTGTGGAAAAAAATAAGTGGAAGTCACTCGTAACACGGTAAGAACGAAATGTGCATCAAAGTGGTTTTCCACCCATTCGTCTGTGGATTTCAATATTTCGATAACCAGACCACGCAGAAGCTTATGGTTTGCATGTGTATATACAGGAATTGAAAAGACCTTTCGTTTGATGTATGTCTCGATGGGTTTTTGGAAACATTGAGAAAATGATTTTTTTCAAAAATATAAGAAAAAACTGTTTTTCAAAATTTACGATGAGTGGCACATCCATGAAAAAGTCTTTCAATTTTCTATTCAGAACTGAAAACTAAAACTATTTACAAGGCTTCGTTGCGGAAATATCTATACATCCGAAGACTTTGTTTCGTTTGCATCGATATTCAGTTCTAAATTCACTTTGGATATAAATATTTCGAAAACCAGGGCCCTATTCCACAAAACAACTTATCAACTTTTCACTTTGCACTTATCAAATTTTTCGACAATTTGCAAAACTTTGCGTTCCTCAGAACTATTAAATTTGATTGGTGATAAGTTGAAATTGAAAAGTGTAATTTGCAAAGACTTTGCAAATAATTATGCTGTTTCGTTCCACAAAAACTGTAAATGCTATTTTTCCAAAGCAAATTTTGATAAGTTTATTAAAAGTTTGCAAAGAAAACGATCGTCTTGCAAATTCATATTGTTGAAGCTTTTAAAATGTTAAGACGTGAGTTTTTGTTCGACAATAGTGATGACGCGGTTATAATAAGAAATTATAGAGACAGAATTAAAATAGGGACTACAAAAGTTTAATTTTAAAGAGTGCTTTCGCTTAAAACAAATTCAAATTGATTTGCTTTTAAATAAAATTGTAAAACAATTAGAGCACAATAAACAGCGCAGTCATGGTTTTTTCGGCTGAAAATCAACTGCTCCTGTGCTGGCATTGGCTCGGAAATGGTTGCCAGTTCCTTAGGGTAGTAGCTATGCATTGGGTTGCAAAATTGCAGAACCGCCGTCCATAGAGTTGTCGTCGTTATAAGAGAGTTTTATTTCAAAACACAGTGCCATGGCCCGGTGACGGCAAAGGTATTGCGGCTCCTAGCTTTACACTGAAAATAAATTCCTAGATAATATTGATAACAACGTTTTTGTTGACCTTCAATAAAACAATTTTATCGTTTTGATTAAATTTTATCAATACGAAAGAATGATTTTGTTGATTTCACAAAATTTATATAATTCTGCATGATTTTTTGTCAGTTTAACAAAATATGCACTACAAATAATATTGTCAGTTTAACAAACCAACTTTTGTTAATAAAACAAAATAAAACACACATTTTTGTCATATCCACACATTTTTTTTGTGATGTAAACAAAATGTTTGTTGTATCTACAAGAAATCTGTTTTGTAAATGTTTGTCAATGTCAAATGTTTTGTTAAATTGACAAATATTTGTACGAGTATGATATATGTAATTCACATTTGGTTTTTTTTTTTTTTAAATCGATGTAAGATAAACTGAATTTAACAAAAATTGCGTGTCGTCAATACGCCTTCCCAGATGATTTGATGTGAGATCGCAGGGACGAAACGCCAATTTTTGTGGACTTAAAGGTAAAAAAAGCTATTTTGAAACAAGAAACATTTTTAAATTGAAAATAACCATCTTTATGAAGCGGACTAATACATTTTGTGGATTCAACAAAATAAATTTGTTAAATTAACAAAATTTTTTGTTGATTTAACAAAATTATTTTGTTAATCCGATGATGAGAAAAAAAAAAACAATTTGTGACATTAATAAAAAAAAAATTGTTGATACGACAAAAGAATTGTTAATATGACAAATTAATTTTGTAAATTCTACGAAAAAATAGTCATATTGACAAAATATTTTTATTATTTCAACAAATCAATCTGTTAGCTTGATAAATTAATTTTGTGGATACAACAAAATATTGTTTGTTACCTCAACAATTTTTTGTAATTCTTATGAATTTGTTAAAACGTTTTGTTGGACGTATATTGAAAGAAGTTTTATAAAAATCCAGAGTTTAACTATTACATACAAACAAACTCGTTTAAATCAAATTCAAGTTGATTTCCTTTTGAATAAAATTGGAGAAAAATAACCGGTATTGCGGTTCATAGCTTTAGACATTAACTTTAGATAACCAATTTTTTACCAATTATTAAGATCTATTTTGGATTTTGGAAGAAAAGCAATAATTTATGATGTCATGTCGATTGCCGATTTTTATTAAAATTGTTAAAAAACAATAAAAACAATTTTAGGGCCTCTACTGTTGAATTGAGCCTAAAGCATTGTTTGGTATTATTTGAAAGGGGAATTCAAGCAATAGGTGGGTTGTAATTTTTTTTTAAATTATGAAATTTTTTTATTAACTTTTCAATTTATAATAATAAGAATAAAATTGATTTTACAATAAACTTGACATTTAGTGTGGTTATTTTTGTAACTTTGCAATTTTTTACACAAAAATGTAGAATAATATTTCCCCTTTAATTATTTACCCCGACGATGAAGATCCGTTAGATATTATTGAAGTTATAAGCTTTCTTAGATAGTCAAATCAACGATTTTCTAAGATTTATTATCAAATTAATTTTTTTTTAAAACCAATTTAAACGCCTCTACTGCAGGACTGCAGCTTCTGCTGGATTTACCCCTATAAAACTCCTAACTTTAGATGAGAATTGGGGCAATAACTTTGTAGCATACTATTTCTCGAAATTCCGAAAATTTTCATCAACTTTTACATTTTTAATATCGAAAATTGAATTGAAAACCGATTTACCTCAACTTTTCGCTTAAAAGGTTACACTTTCCCCAATTATTTGTATACACAAATAAAGCCTGTCATTTGATGATTCCTTAAAGACCTCAACCTTGAAGATCGGACAATCAGAAGAGAAGTTATATTATTATTATTTTAATCAACCAACATCAGTCGAATTTTGCGATTTTCCGAATTTTATTCAAATTACGACTAGTCTCCCACCGGTGTACGATGATTGGCAATGAACAAAACAAAACAAACTCGAAACGCAAAGTGAAAAGTGATGAGACAGAAATGCAAAGATGATAAAATTTTTTTGGAACACTTTGCAAACTCACTTTGCAGGAGAGTGCAAAGACTTTGCATAGAGGAAAAACTTGCTTAGTGAAAAGTGAGATTTGCAAGGCGTATTGTGGAACAGAAAAACTTATCACTTTGCAAAAAAATGTAATTTGATAAGTGCAAAGTGAAAAGTTGATAAGGTTTTTGCGAAATAGGGCCCAGACTTCATAGAATCTTCTGGCGTTTGCATGTCAAAAACAAATAACTAAGATTAATTAACAAAATTCCGATTCGGTGAAAGTTCGAATACTGCAAAAAGTTTGGAGACTCCTTAATTCCTGGTAATACGTACGCAGGAATGGTTGAGCGATGTATGTCACTAGGTCCTGGTTCTATTTGAGTTGGTACACTACCAAATTTATTTATTTATAATTTGATTGTTTATAATTTTTAAGATATGTATGTATGTATGTACATATGTATCCAAATGGTTTGCTTTTTATTTAAAAAAAATTAGAAAACTACGACAAGTCTTTACTACTGAACGCAACAACTTTGAAGTTTTTAAGAAGATCATCTGCCTGGGTGTAGATATTGATTCCATCAATAATACTCGTACCTTAATAGAGATCAGACCAAAAACATAAATGTTAAAAAAAGAGCCAAGTTCTTCTATACAAAAACCTTTGTGTAACAAGTCAGCCGTGAAAAGTACTGAGATCTAAAAGTACGCCAAGTTCTTACCTCATGAAGATTTAATACCGAATATTTAAAGTAGAATGATATTGAAACAGCTACAATGTAATAGAGAAATTTTATTATTTAATGATAACTGACTAAAATTTGATGGGTTCACTTGTCAAGTTTTTAAAACCTTTCGAATTTGGGCATAAAAAAAAACTTGCCAAGTAAGCCCATCAAATTTTAGTCAGTAATCATTAAATAATAAAATTTCTCTATTACATTGTAGCTGTTTCAATATCATTCTACTTTAAATATTCGGTATTAAATCTTCATGAGGTAAGAACTTGGCGTACTTTTAGATCTCAGTACTTTTCACGGCTGACTTGTTACACAAAGGTTTTTGTATAGAAGAACTTGGCTCTTTTTTTAACATTTATGTTTTTGGTCTGATCTCACTCCTTTTTGCAAAGATATTAATATTTTGCCATGTCAAAATCTCGACAGATACGGAAAGATAGAAGGATGTACTCAACTTAGTTTAAAGCTTCCTATTTCTTTTGGTATATTTTCTTTTTGTTATTGGTTGTTTTGATTTGCGCTTCAATTATTTCTTCTTGGCCTGGCAAGATACTTAACATTAACATACCTACCTTAATTACGGCAATCAGAAGTGCTCCATATAAATTAAACATTTTCTCAGAAAGTGGGTGCCTACCACGCCCCCCGAATAGAAAACCCCGATTTTTATTTTTGGTCCTTTATACGCAATTTGAGCCCTACCGTTCTACCAAATTTCATTGTTCTACTGCAATTGGAAGTGTGCCATGTATAATTTACATCAGTTCTGAGGAAGTGGGCGGATACCACGCCCATGAATGGAAAACCTCAAACTTTATATTTTTTTCTTTGTATGCAACTTAAGCCCTACCGTTTTAACAAATTTCATTGTCTTAAAGCAATCGGAAGTGCTCCAATCAACCAACACCAATTCGGAGAAAGTAGGCAGATACCACGCCCCCTGAATGGAAAACCTCAAATTTTCGATTTTTTCCTTAGCTTGCATGACAAGACCTACCGTTGTGCAAAATTACAAGATTCTACGATGTCGGGAAGTGCTCCATAATTTTGATGATCTGTCAGTCAGTCAGTCAGTCAGTCAGTCAGTCAGTCAGTCAGTCAGTTACGGTTTTTGTGATTTTTGAGGCCTTATATCTCAGGAACCGCTTGTGCTAGAAAATTGAAATTTGGTGAGGCGCCTGTGCCTGACTAGCTTAGCAAATATTCGGAATTTGAAGTTTCTGACTTGAGTGGTACTGAAGATAGGGAGGGGTCAAAAATCGCCTGAGTTTGTTCCTGTAAAAAAGGGTGTAGTGCCAGAACTTGGCTGGGCACTACCGTGCCCTTTGATCTGTCGAAGAATTATTATTATAGGAAACCGCTCTGCTTCCATTTGACGAAGCAAATAGTTCGGAACTCCTCACGAGTAAGAAAAAGGTGCACGTCTACAAGAAATGTTTATTGCCAGTCCTGCATTAGGTCTCCAATTGTGTGATAATATGCGGAAAAAATAAAATGCACGACTGGGTCGCACGAACTTGCTCCTATGTAAAAGACTAAGAATTTCAAAAATGAATGTTATTAGAGAAACTGTTCATAAGCATAAAATTCAGTTTTTAAATGACTAAAAAAAACTTCTTTAGTAGTTAAAGATAAGAATAGGATGCCATGTGATTCAAGCAAATATAGATTTATGCAAGAACAAAAATTATATGTAAGTCTTTGTAGTGGTTTCTTAAAAAATAAGGTTTTATATAAGAAAATTTTAAAACATTTTTAAGAAAAAATGTTGGTACGCCAATTTGAAGTTTTTATTATTGTATGAATCAAAATTAAATTTACAAAAAAAGTATTGACCCGTTTTCGAGATATTGAATTTTAATTTTCAAAAAACAAAAAATTGATTTTTTTTTTTGTAAATTCAAAAAAATATTTTTCTTAAAGTTTTGAAATGCAATGTTTTTTAAACTTTTTAGAAGCTTCTCTCTACGAAATTTCATTAAAATCCGTTGTGCTGATAATGATAAATTCAAAATTTTAAAAATTCGTTCTATGGTAGGTACAGTCAGTAATATCTTGCTTCCAAAATTTGTTTTATTAAATTACAGATATTAAAAAATAATAGAAAGAAAAATTTAAGCAAAATTCTCGGAACCGTTTTCGAGAAAAATACGATTTTCGAAAACCATTTTTTAACATTTGTATGGAGAGTACCTTTATTTTTAGGTAAAATGAATTTATGTTCCTATATCTTGTAGATTATTTTTTCAAAGTTTTATTTATCAAGTTTTGAAAAAATCGATCATGGTGTTTTAGAAATATTGTGTTTTCAAAAAAAAATTTTGAAAGTTTTTTAAAAATCCGAAAAATGTATTTTGGAAAATTTGAATACACAATAATATTCAAACTGCTGGGAAGCTTTAGCATAAAAAAATTATCAAAATCTGTGGTACCGTTTTTGAGAAAATCAAAAACAAAAAAAATGGTCCCAAGGGGGGTACCAAAACTACTCATATTTTGGAGATTTTTTTTCAACCATTACCTAGGTTTAACTAAATTAAATTTTTTGAATTTTTTTTTTAAATTGTTGGAACAGTTTTTAAGAAAAAAAATATTTACAAAATTTCGAAATAAAATCGTATGACATTTACCGTTATTTTTGGTCTTAAAAAATCAAATAAGAAAACATCCGGGGTAAAAAAATAAAACACATATCTACCAAGTTTGAAGAAAATCGGCCGAGCCGTTTAGCTGTAATCGAACAGACAGACAGACAGAATTGCCAGACCCACTTTTTTCGTCTTCGCTATCATCGTAATTTCAACTTTGATCAAAATCTCGAGTTCGATTTTTTTTACGAATGCATAACTTGCCTTATAGTACCTATAAGTCGCAAGTAAAAATTAATACTCTAGTCTTTCGACCGATATTTGGTCCTGTGCGCGAGGGGACCAATGGAGAAGAATATACAGCTGCGAAACGTACCAAGATTTGTAGTTTTTTTTTTAGTTAGTTAGATGTGATCTTTATTCATTTCATTTTTAACAATTACATATATTTTTTACAGTTAGATCATTGCGTAAGCCGTCAGCCGAAAAAAAGAGAGAAAATTTAATAATTTATTGATCATTAAATATAAATATTGAAATAGTTGTTTTACAAAACATAATAGTATCTCTCAGATATTCTTAGAGTTAGGTTAATCAGAAACTTTCATTTATTATTTGGTAACGATATTTCCAGGCAATTTTAACGTTTGTAGATTACCAGAGTAGGCCAGCAATCGCCGTTTAAAATAATTTTGATTTCATCCATGGTTAGACTGTTTTTAACCAAGTGGGCACATCTGATGGAGTTAAGAATAGGACAAGTTCCGACTAAGTGTATCATGTCCTCTGATGTATGTATGCCGGTTACACAGTGTATACATTCAGTTTTTTGGTTATTTTTAGGTGGGATTTAGTTTAAGCGCAAAAGTTCCACTCATACTTTGAAAATTGTGGAAGTAGTATCAATACTGTTGTCGTGAAAATAGTTGTGTGTTAGGTTGTGATCTAGTGCTCGATATAGGTTTCTTGATTAACTTAGCCTCGCTCGTTCACGAAAAAATTCAAATTTGGATTCCTTAATAGAATTCCGAAGGGTACCCAATGGATTTTCCCATGTTGTGGGGTTGTCGATGTCTATTTGCACGTTATGCTCTGAGAATTGTCTACACTTGAGATTTTCGTTGCGTGATATAAGATGCCACTGTTTTGGGAAGTCCTTGCGGGTGGAATTTCACGACCTTTCTTATATAGCTGAAGTGTAGTCTGAGAGTGTACAGATAGAGAGGCAGTCTCCAAATGGAGCATATATGTTTGAGTATTTTCTGGTAGGCGAAAGATTTTCTTTAAGAAGTATCTTAAGAGTTTATCTATTTCATCATGCTGAAAAAAATTTCACACTTGTTGCGACGTCCTTCTTGTCAAGAATTCTTTTCCATTTACAATTGATAGCCATTTTAGCATCATGAAGTTTGAAATTGAAATTTTTTTCAAGAGAAAGTTTGGGAGTTAGTATTACTCCTAGATACTTAGGTATATTCTTTGACTTTTTCTAGCTTTATGCCTTTCCAGATCCAGTTCTTGTCTCGAGCGTATCTATAGGTGCCATTATTTTCGATTTATTTGTGTTAACCTTTAAGTTCCAAAATTGGATAGATGATAC
The DNA here is from genome assembly GCA_911387755.1 of Chrysotoxum bicinctum. Lineage (NCBI taxonomy): Eukaryota > Metazoa > Arthropoda > Insecta > Diptera > Syrphidae > Chrysotoxum > Chrysotoxum bicinctum. The sequence continues at coordinate 48,881,413 of OU426988.1, read as the reverse complement.
TTCTCCTTCAGACAGGAAATTTCTCCGTGGAGTACTTGTAAAATTCATATGGTACAGGATTAAGTCTAGGTGCCTTAAAACGCAATCTAGCTCTCTTGATATCCATGTATGAATTTCCATCATAGTAGCTTCGGAAGAAGTTGATTTTCAGATTCGGTATGCTTGGCAGTGACTAAAAGCGGAAGATGATTGGAGAAAGTGTATTCGCTCATACCATTCTTCTTTCACTAGGCAGTAGGCAGCAGTCTATTGTTGAAGAAGCGTTTTCTCTGAAAAAGTAAGTGAACCATCCTCATCACTTTTTGTTCGTCCATTAAGAAGCGAAAAACTAAGCGATTCAAAAATTTGTGTTTCACCGACCCTTGCATTGCCGCCTTCAATTAGCATCGCATTATGTTCCTTAAATTCCAAAACGAAGTTGTACAGGGAGGCAAGATCTTGCTGCCAAAAGCTACAAATGATGTAAACTGGAAGGATAAAGGGCTCTTGAGCATTATTTTTGATTCTTATAAAGGTTTTCTGTCAAGTTCATGCACGAAGCAACATTGAAAAGTTTTTTTGATATTCTTTTTTGGTAGGTAAAGACATCCTCCGATAGCTCTTCGATGTGTTGATGTTCTTGACGCGAAAATCCAGTGCAAATTGTAATCCTCAAAGAAATGTAAGAAGGTATCTTCATAAGATTCGATATACTCGTATGTTTCGCGGGTATCAGAGCCTTTGGCCTAGATGAGCCGAAAACCTCGGAATCGCAAAGGATGAAAAGTCGTCGTGCCTAAAGAAAATAACTTGCCTCGAAATGTGGTAAGCTACTTTTAAATTAAGTGCTCAAGTGGCTATCCTCAATTTTTGGAGAGAAATAATTATTTTTCTTTTAAAGATACTCAAAATTGTCCAAAAAAAACTTTGTTGGACAAATTAACTGAGCTATATTTTTTCCAGGACTGTTTTTTGATAGGAAAATTGGTATTCAAGATAAAAATGAAAAACCGTGACACTTGCATTGTTGCACGTCATTGCCGCTAGAGCAAATCTCATGGTCTTTTAAAAATTCATTACTAGTGTCCTTCGAAACTGTTTAATTTTTTTCTCTTTTTTGAAGTGGACTTTTATATATTTGATTCAAAGCAAGTTCGAGCGACCTCGTTGTAAACTTCTTAACACAAGCTCAAGGAAAAATATAATTTTGTTTGTTAAATCTCCAGTATCTATAACTCAAGAACGCGTTAAAAAAGACTTTCTATATACGCAATGCATAACGTTATCTTACAAAAGAATGCATACTACTTGGCTTGGTCTCCCCAAGATGTGCTGTCATAAAGTCTAAGCTGACATTGTCAGGTCAAATGCCATGTCATATACGAGTACAATACGCATTTCATAGATTCATGCAACTACGAGAGAAAACAAGAATTTATTTCTTGGCAGATTTATTCTAAAAATACACTTTTGATTACGGCCACAAGTCCACACAACTCCCACCCACAAACAAAATTGTCTCGATTTCATTCAACTCGTTCCAGATCCGGATACAGAGTGGCAGCGGGCACGGCCGGCGGGCGTCAGGGAAGCTTATTTTGTAGGTATGGATTGTATCTTCATGGATAAAAGGTTATGTTTAAATTGTGCAAGTCGCATGCATGCGAGTATGTATATATGGCAGTTGGTCTTCCAGCTTCAATTTGTCACGTCATAAAAAATGGTCCCTCTTATATTATACGAGTATATATGTAGATTCAGTGTGCTTTTGATGGAGACATAAGTTTGGGCTGTACTCGTATTTCATGCAGAGCCTAGAGCGGTAACTCTTGTCAGATTTTTGATGAAAAATCTGATCAGCTTGTGGGAAGCGAGACCTTGAACAGTTTCCAGCAAAGTGGATTATATTGGAAGTAGTTAGAAAGGCACAAAAATCCCATCCGATGTCAAGGATTTTGCAAATATCTTTCGAAGTCCTGGCAAACACACATCACATATTCACACATCAAACACTGCTACTCTATGGTCGGGCTGGCCTTGGCTTGGCCCATAGCCCATGGCTATAGGGAAAATCCGATTATTTATTGGATGACATGACGAAAGAAGGTAGCTCACCCAGCCCTGCACATAACCATTATTCACAGCATGCTCGAATACAGGAAGCGCTCTTACTCAAATTCAAGGCACATGCATATGGATAAGAAAGGTGTGTTCCCAACAATCAATATAGCAGAAAAAGAAAATTTTCACATGTCAGAACGTATCGCATATCACTTCTGGGTTTGATGTATTCCGTTGCTGGCACGATTTTATGATATTTTTTTTTGACATAAGCTGTTTATGATGAGTGAGGTTGATTGCCTGACTGGATCGCAGAATGTAATAGAGATTACTTACTCTTTGGTTGTTAGGTTTAATAGCTTATGAATGAATCTACAAAATAAACCAAACGCTCTCGTGTTTTGGCTTTAATAAAAAGAGGTGCTATGATTTATTAGGTAGAATTCGTTTGTGTGCTTCATTGAGTCTGAAAGATATAACCAGGGTGGAAATTTTTAACGCCTCGATGATTTATTGAATATAACTATAAAGGAAATTATTGTTTACTTTCAGCGTGCGATGACGACTCACAATATGAAAAAGTTCTTCAAGCGAATGAATAACAAGTTATATTATAAAGAATGTCGACATTTTTAATTATGTAAATTGTGTATTCGTAGGAATATATGTACCTTTGTAGAAAGGTATATAAGAAAGTTCCTTCCACATAAGGAAGATCCTGTCTATATATCTATTTCATATTAGTCACATGTCGAAATTGTTAGGAGGTGTTTTCCAGCAAGCATAATTTGGTTTGTATTTTTGTATTTACATTGGTTTTCAATGAACATAGGTCGTTGTAGAAAATGAAGATATTTAAGACTTTCGACATAGCGTCCCAGATAAAGCTTTAAGTTTACGAAGTTGATAGGTATGTTGGTATCTATAGTTGAATATTCATCGCAAAACGATGAATTTTAAGTTCTGTTTGTGCTCCAAAACGTTTAATCGAAGATTTATCACAACTTACCATACCATAAAGCAGTTCAGCAAAAGCGGTTCTGTCGGCATGTGAATCGTACATCTGTTCGTCGAACTAATAAACTCGTACTTCCAAAATCATCTTGTATAAAAAAACTTGCTAATATAAGACTTTAAGGAAAGTTGCCAGAGGCAAACCAAAAATATAATAACGAAATTTGATGACTGCTGCCAAGAGAATACTGTTCATAAAAATCATTTCAGAAACTCTTTTACAGTGAACATTGGAAAACGTGAACCTCCCAAAACGTGAACTATCCCAAAACGTGAACTATCCCAAAACGTGAACTATCCCAAAACGTGAACTATCCCAAAACGTGAACACCGTAATTTTTACATTGACTGCTCTAAAACGTGAACAAATCGAAATCTCTAAAACGTGAACAGACATTTTTCCAACATTTCTACATAAAAATGCACTGAATTAATTTTTTAAATCTTCGGGGGCCCCATAAATTTGACATTGCGTAATATAAAATATTTAATAAGGCTTTGGAATGGTGTTCAGATGAAGGTTTTGACCAAAGCGACGTAAACGCCTAAGAGAAATTGTAGTTATTAAAATGTTGGCAAAAAATAGAACAGACAAAAATTAAAAATTTTGCTTGTTAAATAAATCTTTTATTTGTAAAACGTTCTAATTTAAAAATGAAATCTAATCAATTTTTTTAATAACCCGTAGGTACCAGTATGAACCCGTAGGTACCAGTATTTGTAAAAATGTAAAAAAAACTCATAAATCTATACTACTGCAAGCAAAAAGAAGATAAAATGAAAGAAAATATGTTTTATTTTAAGAGTAGTAAGACAATACGGTAGGAATACTATTTTAATCATAAAATGTTTATGTTACATTCCAAAACATGAACAATCTCAAAAACATGAACACCCTCGGTTTTAATTAGTTCACATTTTCCAATGTTTTCTGTAGTAGTAAGGGATAAGAAAAGAATACCTACCACACTGAAAATAAAATCTTGATATATATGATAAAAATGTAGGTTGATTTGAAAAAAATTTTGTCAATATACGTCCAACAAAAATTTTTATCAAATTGACAAAAAATATAGAATTTTGTTGAGGTAACAAAAAACATTTTGTTCTATCCACAAAATTATTTTGTTATGCTAACAGATTAATTTGTTGAAATAACAAAAATATTTTGTCACTATGACAAAATTTTGTACAATTTACAAAACTAATTTGTCATATTAACAATTCTTTTGTTGTACCAACAAATTTTTTTGTTAATGTTAAAAATTTATTTTTTTTTATTATTATCGGATTAACAAATTTTTTTTGTTAAATTAACAAAATTGTTTTGTTAAATTAACAAAACTTTTTTGTTATATTTTGTTAAATTAACAAAACTTTTTTGTTATATTTTGTTAAATTAACAAAATATTTTGTCAATTCAACAAAATATTTTTTCAATTCTACAAAATATAAAAATTAATTTTGTGAAAATATTTTTTTTGCGATTTAATTCCACAAAAATTGGCGTTTCGTCCCTACGATCTCACATGCAACCATCTGTGAGGCCGTTTGGACAGTACGCAATTTTTGTTAAGTTCAGTTAATCTTACATCGATTTTTTGACAAAAACCAAATGTGAACTATATCATACACAAAAGAAATGTCATGATCAAAAAAATATACGCGCAGAATTTTTTGGTTTCCTTACAAAATAATTTTATTTGTCTGATAATATTATTTTATCAATATTACAAAATAACTCAACCCCAAAACAAAATATTTGTCATTTTAACAAGAACGTTTTCATTTTTTGTTAAATTGACAAAAAAATAACTAACAAAAACAAACATTGACCAACATTTACAAAACAGTTTTTTTGTAAATACAACAAACATTTTGTTAACATCACAAAAAAGTTTGTCGATGTGACAAAAATCTCTGTTAAACTGACAATATTATTTGTAGTGCATATTTTGTCAAACTGACAAAAAATCATGCTGAATTATAAGAATGTTGTGAAATCATCAAAATCATTCTTTCTTATTGACAAATCAAAAATCAAAACGATAAAATTATTTTGTTGAATGTCAACAAAATGTTTTTATCAATATTACCTAGGAATATTATTTTCAGTGCATGTGATTTCTTAAGCAGGTATGAACTTATGCCAGAATTAACATTTAAGTCGTTCTAACGGTTTCTTAAAATAAAAGCTTTTGTATAAAAAGTTTTTAAAACATGTTGGTACGCCAACTTTAAGCTTTTTTTTGTACGAATATAAATTAAATTTTCAAAATTTCAAAAGAAATCGAACTCGAGATTTTGATCGAAGTTGACATTACGATGATAACGAAGACTAAAAAATTGGGTCTTGCCGTCGTCGGTTCGTCTGCAGCCTAAACGGCTTTGCCGATTTTCATTAACCTTGGTAGATATCGTTTTGAATTTTTTTCCCCCACACGGTTTTTTTTCTTTTTTTTTTAAACCAAAAATAACGGTACCTGCCATACGAATTTTTTTCGAAATTTTAAAAATATTTTTTTTTCTCAAAAACTGTTCGACAGATTTAAAAAAAATCTAAAAATTTCAATTAGTGAAACCTAGGTAATGGTTGAAAAAAAAATTCCAAGAAATTGTTATTTTTGGTACCCCCTTGGAACCATTTTTTTGGTTTTTGATTTTCTCAAAAACGGTACGACGGATTTTGATCTTTTTTTTTTGCTAAAGGTCCCCACATCTTTCCTATCATTCTCTCTCTTCCGTAACTTCACGCCCGCGCTGTGTTGAAACATTTAAAGGACAATCATAATCCCTTGAGCATTAGTAGATTATAAAAAAAAAAAAAAATATTCAAATTTTCAAACAAAATTTTTTTGGATTTTCAATTTTTTTTTTAAACTCAATATTTCAAAAGCACCATGCTCGATTTTTTTTTAAACTTGATAAATAAAACTTTCTTAATATAATCTACAAGTTATGTGAAAAAAAATATTTTACCTAAAAATAACGGTGCCCTCCATACAAATGTTATAAAATGGTTTTCGAAAATCGAATTTTGCTCGAAACCGTTCTGAGAATCTAACTTAAATTTTTTTCTTTCGATTAATTCTTACGATCTATAATTTAATAAGAAAAATTTTGAAAAAAAAAAGATATTACTGACTGTACCTACCTACCATAGAACGATTTTTTCGAATTTTGAATTTTTCATCATTGGCGTAACGGATTATAATGAAATTTCGTAGAGAGAAGCTTCTAAAAAGTTTAAAAAACATTGTATTTCAAAACTTTAAAAAAATATATTTTTTTTTTGAATTTTGAAAAAAAAACTTTTTTTTTAAATTTAATTTTCAATAATTATCACTTTAAATTGGCGCTCCAAAGTTTTTTCTTAAAAACGTTTTAAAAATTTTGTAAATAAAAGCTTATTTTTTTTAAGAAACCACTACAATGAATTATAATTTTGTTCTGGCATAAAATATTTTTTGCTTAAAACACATGGCATCCTGTGCTTAGCTCCAACTGCTAAAGGAGTTGTTTTAGTCATTTAAAAAATGATTTTATCTTTATGAACAGTTTTCTCTACTAACATTCGTTTTTAAAATTTCTAGTCTATTAAATCGGAGCAAGTTCGTGCGACCCAGTTGTGCATTTTACTTTCTTTGAATTATAGATTGTAGAAATTAATTGAAAGGAATCAAAATTTATCAAAATTCTAGGCTCTTTTTTTGAGAAAAATTCGATTTTCGAAAACCAATTTTTAACATTTGTCTGGTGGGAACCATTAGTTTTAGGTAAAATAAAATTCTTTTCTCTTGTAGACTGTATTAAGAAACTATTAATTTTTAAGTTAAAAAAAATCGAGCAAGGCGTTCTCGAAATATTGAGTTTTGAAAAAAAAAAAAATAATTTAATTTTTTTGAAATTCAAAAAAAAGTTTTTTGAAAAATTGAAAAGACAATAATACTCAAACTTTTGATGAGCACTAGTAATAAAAAAAAGATCAAATCGGTTGAACCGCTTTTGAGAAAATCAAAAACAAAAAAATGGTTTCTTTGGGGGTACCATTAATAACCATTAGCTTGCTTTAACTAAATGTCCACAGTTTTTGAGAAAAAAAAAAAATATTTATAAAATTTCGCAAAAAAATCGTATGGCAGGTAGGGACCGTTATTTTTGGTCTTAAAAAAAAAGAAAAAAAAGTGTGGGGAAAAAATTTAAAAACGATATCTATCAATTTTAATGAAAATCGGACGAGCGGTTTAGGCTGTAGTCGAACAGACAGATAGACAGACAGAATTTCGAAACCCATTTTTTTCGTCTTCGCTATCATCGTAATGTCAACTTTGAATAAAATCTCGAGTTAGATTTTTTTTACCAATGCCTAACTTGCCTTATAGTACCTATAAGTCGCAAGTAAAAATGAGACATACGGGTAATTTATTGTTGCCCCGGGCAAGGTCGAAATGGCCGGATCGGGCTCATTAGGGCAACGCTGGTGACGACTTCTTTATGTCATACAAGTATTTTTTTTTGAAACTTTATCATACGCACTGTAGTAAATCGGTTCTTAGATAAAGTCATGGCCTGGCATTTAATTGGCTTAAGATTAAAACAGTTCTTATAATACCATACAAAAAAAATTTAATATTGTCTTTCAGAACAAAATGATCTCTGTCAGATTTACTGATTTTAAAGATTTTAATAAATAGTGTGCCAAAATAAGAATTTCGGTATTGTGTATGCATAGATATAGGTACATCATTGATAGCTAATATTAAAGGAAGTGTCCATAAGTGACTGCCTTGAGGATCTCGGGATTTGGCGATGAATCGGTCTGAATTTCACCTGATCTATTTTGGAGAAAAGATGTTATCCAAGTGATGAGTTCTGTAAAAAAAACTTTAATTTAAACAAGATGATTACATTACACAACCTATTTAAAAAGCTTGAGAATGCAATATTATTAAGAGATTGATCTTTAATTACATTGGTCTAATTTAATACCATATTATACCAGACTTTAGAGACAGCTCAAAAATATAAAGAAGAGGCCAACTTAGTTTGAATTAATTTTTTTCAAAACTATTGATTGGATAAGGTCTGGCACTTGTTAGTAATCGTCTCGAAGTTTCCATATGCAATGTACATAATACTTTATCAATATCAAAATGGATCGATTTCAAGTTTACGAATTTAAAAAAAGACATTTATGGTCACGCCTGAGTGTACTTTTCATGTAAGATGGAATACAAGAATTCGATGTATATTTGATTTGAGAGCATTTTAAAATCTTCAAAAAGAGAGTTACGAAAAACATACATACATTTTATATAATTTTTCAAAGCTCTGTGTCATTTTTTACGAAGAATTTTAAATTCTATCGTATGCCTTGAATAGCAGAAGCTTAAGTATTTTAAAATACGTAATTTATACAGTTTTTTTTAGTTAGAAACTACATCCTGAAATTACTTTGAGGCTTGAATTTCTTCCATATCAGATATACTTAGTATTTTAGAAATCAGCCGAAAATTTGACTCACGAAAATCTATGAATAAATGGTCACTTGTCAAGAAATATATCTAGAGAAGGATGGTATGTATGTGTCTATTTTAGTTATGGCAGAAATACATTCTACCACTTCTGTACTGTAACAGCGTCAGAAAAGAAAACTAAATAGAGGTAGATCCAAAGAATTTCTGATACAGCTAACTTGCTTTAGTCTATAGAGATAATTTTGTCTAAAAATTAAAGCTACTGTTCAGATAAGTCAAGAAATTTTCAAAGAAGGACTAATAATCTGATGGTATCCGATCAGGCGCGGATACAGGGGGAGGGCAATGGGTGCAATTGCCCCCACCTGGGCAATTCTGGCATTTATTCGTTTCACAATTATTATAAAGTAAATTTTTTTTCAATCCATTTTTTTCGCACTTGCTCAAAGGTAAGGTGATCAAAAGGTATTTTAGCCATAAATATCTCAGCAAATATTCTTGGCTTGTATTTTCACCGTCAAAACAGGGTTTGTTTTGTAAATACTGCCCTTTCTTCGTCACTGGAAGTGTTGGAGGTGGTCAAAAAACCTTAATAAACTTCAAAGATATTTCTGGACAAAAGGGAAACTTGGAAAATCATGCTAATAACATTTACCACAAGCGAGCTGTTGAGGACGGAACTAAGTTTCTTCACACTTATAATAACCCAAACCTATAAATAGTCAACCGTGTAAACCAACAGCGTCTTAAAAAGGTAGAAGAAAACAGGGAATGCCTTCGTCCCATAGTAGAAACCATCATCTTCCTTGGACGACAAAATTTAGCATTTCGTGATGATGGAGCTATAATTAGAAACACAGTTGATTCAAACCAATCTGACGTGACCGTGATCGAAGGAAATTTTAGGGAACTTTTAAGGTTTCAAGTATCTGCTGGAGACAAAAAATTAGAACAACTTTTGCAGTCAGCCTCTTCTAATGCTACATAGATAAGCAAAACAACACAGAACTCACCATATTCGTGAGGATTTTGTAACTTTCGTAGATGTATTTGAGGAAGTGACTTGTTCCAGAACTGACGAAGAATACGAGTCCGATGAGGAAAACTGGCAAAGCTATAGTGCAAATTATCTTGTTCCAGCTAAAAACGAAGCTCAAATTTCCTTTTGAATCATGTGTGGGAATAGGGACAGATGGGTGCGCTGTAATGCTTTCAAAAGTTCGAGGTGCTGTGACGGCGATTCAAAAGGAAGCGAAAAATGCTGTGAAGACTCCATGCTACAGTCACAAGCTTAACAACTCTTCTTCTCGTAATTCGAAAGTACCTGCCATTCGAGACGCTGCAGCTGTGACAATCATGAAAGAGGTAACAATGTTCTTCAAATCGCACCCAAAGCGAAAAACTGTCCTTATTAGCACCTTGGGGTGTGCACTCACATCACTTTGTGAGACTAGGTGGGTAGACCGGTATGAAGGTGTGCTCCAGTTTTCCTTAGACCTAGCCAAGATTGTGGAGACATTGGAAACGATTTCGCAGTGGCGTGACCCAAGTACAGCCAGCAAAGCTTCCTCGTATGTAACAAGCTTATGCAATACCCAGTTTATTCTCTCAGTATTGTGTTTAAGTGATGTGTTGTCTTTAACACAGTCTTTGAGCAAATTTCTACAAACAAAATGTCTTGCCCTTACCAGCAGCGCTATGCTGGTGAAAGACACAATTTCCGTTATTTCAAGTCGCCAGGAGAACATAGATACTAATTTCAAAAATATCTGGCAGAAAGTAAAAAATTTAGGTGATCAATTGAATGTTGAGTTGAAGATTCCCACGTCATGGTGGACGGCAAATCTACCGAGCCAATTTTGACACAAATTCAGCTGAAGAATACTACAGAATATCTTTATATGCACCTGTACTCGACTTTGTCCTAACTGATTTGCGTGCAAGGTTTCAACCTGAAACATTAGATGTGTTTAAGCTCACGATTTTCATCCCGGATAATATAATCAAATATAATACTGATGAGTTTGATACCACCGTTAAGTCCCTATTGAATCGCTTCGGAAAACTCGTAAACTTAAATATATATGTTGATGTTGTTGGTAAGAGAAAAGATCAGAGGAACAAGCTTCCCGACACTGCCCTGGATTTAATTGATAAATGCAGTAAGGATATGTTTCGTATTATACATAGTTTCCTTCTTATTCTTGCAACGCTTCCAGTTACAAATTCTTCGGCAGAAAGGTCTTTTTCTTCGTTGCGGCGCTTTAAAACATATTGAAGATCAATAATGGCTGAAAACCGCCACCGCGGTCTGGCACTCATGCACATCCACAGGCAAATCCCGATCGATGTTGAGAAAGTTATTACTAGGTTTTCAAAAACCGGCCACATAAAAAGATTAGAATTAAGTATTTAAGAACTATGTATATCATGTACAACATTATAATTCCTTTATTTAAATTAATTATTTTATTTATTTTTTTAATACCTACGAGTTCCTATTTAATACTTTAAGACATGCATACAGAGCATTATTGAAAGAGGCTAAAGTAATATGTAAACGAAGATGTTTGATTTACTATTTAATAGTTATTTACATACGAACTATATTATGTACCTGCACATGCTTTCCTTAATTCAATTAAATAATTTGTTATTTTTATATTCGATTGTGTTTATACCTTTTTAATATTTTAAGACAGAAATGCAGAGAATCATTAAAAAAGCGTAAGTATTCGATGGACCATTTTTTTAAGTTAAGCAAAATATCACGAAAATTGACCCCCCCTCCCCCCCTGAACGAAATCCTGGATCCGCGCCTGTATCCGATCAATGTTGAGATCAACCATTAAGAGAATGGGGTAATTGAGGTCAGCAGTTTTATTTAATTCAAATAAGTTATATAGGGTAAACTACCCATTGACCGACCCCCTTTCGGTAATGGTCACCTATCACTGTTTTTACTTGCGATATAGGTACTATAGGGCAAGTTCTGCATTTGGAAAAAAAATCGAACTCGAGATTTTGATCAAAGTTGACATTACGATGATAGCGAAGACGAAAAAAGTGGGTCCGACAATTCCGTCTGTCTGTCTGTATGTCTGTATGTCTGTACCTCGAACTACAGCCTAAACTACGGGAGGTATTTTCTTCAAACTCGGTACTTAAGGGTCTTCGGTGATTCCCTAGAGGAGAAATTGAAATTTTTTTTTTAGCTCTAAAACTAACGGTACCCTCCATACACCCGTAATGCAAAATCTTATTTATCTCGAAAACGGCTCTAACGATTTTGATAAAAAAAATTAGGTATGAAATTATGGATATGGACTATATTTTGGTCAAAAAAAAATTTGGGGGGAAATGTTATTAGGGGTACCTGTCATAGAACGGTTTTTTTGATTTTTGAATTTCTCACCAACGGCTCTAACGATTTTAACCAAAATTTTTATGCAGAAGCTGCCTTGCATTTTAAAAAATATAAACTAAATTTTTTTTCGAAAAAATAGTTTTTGGATTTTTAAAAAAATAATACATTTTTTTTTTTGAAAATTCAATATCTTGTAAACCGATACAAGATTAAATTTTTAAATTACGTTTTAAAATGTATTTTACTAAATACTAACAATTTGCATATCAATTTTTTTTATAAAAAATTTAAGGAAAATTTAGTACACAAAAACATGTTTCAGTGTGTCTGTATGTCTGTACCTCTCACTGCAGCCTAAACCACTGGACCTATTTCTTTCAATCTCGGTAGTTAAGAGTCTTCGGTGATTCCCTAGAGGAAAAATTGAATTTTTTTTCTTAGCTCCAAAACTAAGGGTACCCCCCATACACCCGTAATGCAAAATCTTATTTATATCGAAAACGGCTTTAACGATTTTGATAAAAAAAATTAAGTGTGATATTATGGACATGGACTATATTTTGGTGAACAAAAAATTTGGGGGGAAATGTTATTAGGGGTACCTGCCATAGACCCGTTTTTTACATATTCGACTTTCTCATTAACGGCTCTAAGGATTTTAACCCAAAATTTTTAGCCCCTTAAGTTTAAAATAATATTGTATATAAAAATATTCGAAAAAATATTTATTGGGTTTTTAAAAAAAAAAAAAAAATTTTAAATCAATATCTTCAAAACCTATGAACGATTATTTTTTGAAATTATTTCCTAAAACCAATATTATTAAATACTTAAAATTCGCATCCCACATTTTTTTCTTGAAAAATTTTAGAGAAATTTCTTATATAAAAAATTTATTTAATAATAAAACGATTTTTTAAGGTTTATTTGCATAAATTCATACTTTTCCGGAAACCAGACGGCAATTTTATGCATTTGAACATTATTATCTCATTAAATCCATGTTTTATATTTATAAAATCTTAAATTCCAAAGTACTTTTACATAAGAGCAAGTTCGTGCGATCCAGTCGTTCATTTTATTTCATTTTATTAAGGTTTCCTGTTGCTGGATACTACCGAGGCTATTTTTAACGTGTTTAGACGTGCAAGTGTCATAACAAAAGACTTCAATTGATATTTTGTTGTCAACCGTTGACGTGTAATAAAAGATGCAAGATGAGAACCTCTGTAAATCAAAGAAAACTTGTGAGTTCCTTAAGAAACACCTGAGTATAAATCAGTATTTTATTAATTTATCCGTGTTTCTTATATATGGGACAGTGCATATTATTTCACAACAATAAGTGGATCTATTTGTAAATTTTTTTCTATTAAAATAATAAAATAACTTAATTTAACGTGGGCTGTTCATAACTAAAATGTAATGTTCAATAAATGCAGTGACCGGCAGGGGTGTCTATTACTGTCGCGATTAGAGGATTTTGAGGATGTTAGTTACGGACACCATCATTTTTGTCTTTCTTTTTTAATTTTATTATTTACAAACCGCTTTCTATTTTTCTATAAAACCACATTTTTTCAGAAATTTATTATAAAATGCCTGAGAAAAATTAGTTTAGGAAGAAGATTTGTAAAATACAGTTCAAAAAACGTTTACTTTCGGAAACTTCCATGGTACATGTGCAAAAACAGAAAAATACATTAGCACTTTTCTTTACCCATCCTTAAGATAGATTACTTTACTAGTGATATTAACGTATTGATTAATTACAATATTTATATACATATTTCTAATTCAGTAACTATCTATAACTAATATTCAAATTATATTAATTTTGTAACTATACAGTATTTTTTTTAAATTGCAATATTACTAGTTGAAAACTGTTTAAGGTACTATACTCTGTTCAATTTATATTTGCAGTACAGGCCTTATGGGAGAGCTTTTTCAGAAACACTGGTGCCTGCTGCTGTTTGCACGGCACCTTAACTTAAAAAATTGCCACTGAAATAAGAAAGAGAATCACTGAGTTACATTAAAATTGTTTGTGTAATCTTCTCTGAGCTCACGTACAGCCCATCATGACCTATCTGCTCCATGGGTGAAGGGGAAGGAGACTGATCACCAATTTGCAACCAACCCTTATTGTGTTTATAAAAAAAAAACACTGAAACAGAGTTACCATTGCCGAGTTGATAGAAATTCATATGGCATATTCTTTGGTTTGTGCTATGTAACTTTCAGGATTTAAACTTTTTCGAGCTTTTAGTAGCAAATATTTTTCTGAGATTTGTGGGCAATTTTAAATGCTCCTACAGTCCTACGGCAATCCTGAAAGAGCTTTAAATTAAAGACAGTTTATTGAAATCCATAATGGTCAGGCTGAAATGCAAATATCGTATCTTCCCTGTACTGCAAATATAAATTGAACAAAGTATAGTACCGTCTAGAATGCCAAAAAAACGCACGATTTTTGTGAATTTTTTTCTCGGAAACCTTATTAGGTAATAAAATAACATATTTTTTTTTAAATAATGAATACATGCGTCAAGAGTACAAAAAAAAATATTTTTTTTAATTTTCGAATTTTGGCTGAATTATAGAGGGCGCAAACGTCGACTCAATAAAAATACATGGTCCCATGGCGGACAGTTAATCTCCGGATCTACTGAACCGATTTTCAAAAAACTTGTTGCAACTTGATTGTTTGTATGTTTTCTAGAACAATTTACCACAATTTGACCAAAAAAGTATGAACCAAAAAAATGGCGACCCAAAAATGGCCAAAAAAATTTCAAAAAAAAATTTTTTTTTTCCAAGCTCGATATTTTTTTTTTTTTGTTTTGACTTTTTAAACAAATTGTGGTAAATTGTCTCGTAAGAAACCTTCCTTTAAATAACCCACTTTGTTTTTTTTTTGTTTCAGTCCAGCCAATTCTGAGATTACCACCATGGGACCATGTATTTTTTGATGAGTCGACATTTGCGCCATCTATAATTCAGCCAAAATTCGAAAATTAAACTAATTAATATTTTTTTGCACTCTTGACGCATGTATTCATAATTTAAAAAAAAAATTATGTTATTACCTAATAAGGTTTCCGAGAAAAAAAATCACAAAAATCGTGCGTTTTTTTTGGCATTCTAGACCGTACTAGAACTTTAAGTGCCTAAACATTTTTGTTTGCTTGTTTTTATTTAAATAATAATTTATCTTCATTTTATTCATAACTTCATAAGTACCTACCTACTGCATAAAAAGATTTTATATATAATATCCCCGTATAAGGGTTTTTAATTAAATGGATTTCTTGTATACATACGTAGATGTATCTTTTTGTTTTTTAGCGTATAAATATTTATTTATCTTATAATATTAGACAAAAATTATAGTATTTTGAAAACCTTCCAAGTTGAATATATTCTGTTTTTATTTCGGTACCGGTTTTGGTGAAAAACAAATTTAAAACAGAAGTTTTCGCATACATTTTTGACAAACCACAAGTTTTTATAAACCACAAACTTTGATAAAACCTATCAAAATCAAGTTCAAATTAAAAGATAAAAAAAAAAAAAGTGAGTGTGCTTATGACCGCACGACTGAAGTGAAACTTCTTTCGCTCTATCTATATGTATATATATGAATGTGTGTGTGCAATATATACATGTATGCACATATACATATATTAATTTCCTACAAATATTTAAATGCATTTTATGTTTTCATTAGTAAATTAATATTTTTGCATAAATCTTTTATTTTTCATTCTTTTATTCGTTATTTTCATTATTGGGTACATCAGTAATTACTGTGGTTGATTGCAAAACCGAGACAATAGGCTTATGATACGAGAAATACGATACATATATTTTAGAATTAAAATTAGACAGAAATCTAGAAAAAACTGCATCGATTGTTGTTCCATGTCTTGTAGATGGCTCATTACGGTCATTATTCATTTGTAATTCTAATTTATCTCGTAGAAAGTTTATCAAGAGTTGTCCATCTTCGGATGCGAAATTGATATTGAAATATCCTGCTAAGATTAGTGGCAACGTATGATAGTTTTCTCCTAATTCTTCAGAACCTACTCGACCATAAATCATAAGTCTTCTGTATATAAACTTTATGATAATAGATATTAACTGTGTTATTGGGCGAAATGTAAACAACTACCATTATGATGTTTGTTCCATCGTCCAAAACACAGTGAGCAGCACATATATCACCGTTCGCCTCGCCTGATCACACTTTTCGTAACGCGTTCGTCAGCTTACTCCCCAAGCCAAGCGCGCGTAAAGAAGTTTCACTTAAAAAAAAAACAAATACCACTTTGAAACAATCAGCGCTCAACAAAACGATAAAAGAATATCTGACGGAATGCTTGTAAGCGAAATAAATTTTACTGCTGGAATACAAGGTAAGCGACGCGGGACCGATTATACCTACTACCAAGCAAGCAGCTTCGCTTCGAAATGATTTTAATAAAATGAGTCAGGATTCATGACAATTGTCAGTTGAAATGTCAAATTAAAACTTTAAAATATTCGATTTTAACGTTTGACGAGTTTATGAAAACTTGTTACCGAAAACTCCTCTTATAGTTTAGTGTGATGAAAAGCTACAGAAAAAGGGTGTCCATAACTAGTATTTGAAAAAAAGGTGTCCGTAACTAAAAAACTGTTAAGCTATTACGATTTTGTGTTTTATTTATTTTTGGAATTTCGTACATATTTATTTCTTTTGTATTGTAAAAGAAATTATTAACAGTTATAATAATACACAAAAATCATTAAAATCGATTCAGTGAAAGAAAAGTTATGAATTTGCAAACTCAAAATTTCTTACCCTACCAAGATTAACTGGAAATATATTGCCTCGTTCTACTAAATTTAAATTGTCAATATGTGGATCTCTCCTGAAAATGAAGAACTTTTGATCAAAAAATTCCGTGATTTTCAAATTGTAGCGGTAAGCCAATTTTTGGTCAAGACCAGAAGATCGTAAAAAAATGCTTGAAATTTTTTTAAAAATAGGAGAAGTTTTGCTGCCAAGCCCTATTGGCTCAAAATCACCAAGGTTACAAATTTCAAGATTGTTTTTATGTCAGAAATAAGTTCAAGCTGTAATGATGACTCTCAGTTTATACTGCTGCAACATTTGTATATTAATAAACTTTGACAACGCAGCTTTTTAGTCAATATCTTACAGAAAATCATCAATTCATGAAGTTTGATAAAATGAACAAAAATAAAACAAAGTACATAACTTAAGCATTATTTAATAACATGGGTATATTATGTATCTTTATTATATAAGGAATAATGAAAAAATACATACAAAATCTTCTACAAGCAAAATACGTGCCATCATGTCCGTGAAATTTTCCAAAATGACCGTTCACGAAATGACGATTATAAAAAAGTGCGCGCTTTGATTATACAGCGGTTACCTTGAATGCGACCTGACCTTGTCAGACTATTGACGGACTATTGATTTTCCTCTACGAATAATGAATTGAAAGGTACTTATCACTTAAACATAATTTATTTGATGAAAAATACACTGACAGCCGGCTTTGTTATTGTTTTCTCCCTCTACTGACGTTTGACACCGAATGGCTGCGTTCACTTAAAATTAGTTTTGTTCGATTTTATCAAAGCGTTCACTGAAATGACTTATAGGTATGCTATCGGACAAACTACTCGTATTTTTGCAACAATCCTTTTCAAAACTAGATGTTGTTTAAAAAATACGGTATATTAAGTAATGACAGAAGATGTTGAATATCTTAAAGTGGAGAATACGATAACTTGGACGCCCAAAATTGATAACGGATTTTTGTAGAAGAGTCAAACACAAGCATTTTTTACTATGTTATGTGAAGGAGGGTCTATCTCGCCTCGCTTAGGAGGTAAGGGCGATTTTCGATAAAAAACGACTTAAATAGAAAAACAAATATTAAAAAACAACGACAATACTTAAAATACAAAAAGTAAAAAAAAAAAATAAAAGCCAGAAGTCTGTTCTTTCATCCTACATTTTACTTTACTTATTATTACATTACTCTCTAATTTTGATTATTTGTTACACTCTAGAACACTCCATTGAATACACTCTTATATAATTTTTTGAAATAACATTTTAATGCATAAGTTAATTAGCTATAATTTTTACTGAACAAAATAGGTGTTTTTTTTTATTTTAGTGGCTACTCACTTTCATTTGTTTTGTTACCTGTTCTACGTATGCGGTAGTCTTCGGACAGCCCAGAACGTGGCAGAGAAAACAAAAAAGCGGCGTTGCTAACTCCATAATATTGCGTTTTTGTTTATTGTCTGATGGACTGTATCCTACAGCCCAATGATAACAAGAAGAAGTCCAAGATTACAATTTTATTTAAAATTTACTTCTTTTAATAAATTGTATTGTTTCATGTACACACAAAACAGGTTAGTTTTAGTATTTTCTTAATTTTCTTTTTTCAATAAAGTCAAGATTAAAGACATTAAATTGGTAGCAAAGTCGATTTTGCACCTTGGTGACTTTGAACCTATTACATTTTGCTAGGAGAGAGTAAGTCTACTAGGTTTTTTGTAGTACCTATAGCATATATACATATATACATATTAAGAAGTCATGAACTATGACATAAGCGATCAAAAAGTGAATCAGAAATATTTATTTTGAAGTGAAGAGAAGTCAGCTTTCAAATGTCGATTTTTACTTGCGATATACATAGGTACTATAGGACAAGTTCTGTATTTGGAAAAAAAATCGAACTCGAGATTTTGATCAAAGTTGACATTATACGATGATAGCGAAGACGAAAAAAGTGGGTCCAGCAATTCCGTCTGTCTGCCTGTATGTCTGTATGTCTGCACCTCGAACTACAGCCTAAGCTACTTGATTTATTTTCTTCAAACTCAGTAGTTAAGGGTCTTCGGTGATTCTCTAGAGGAGAAATCGAATTTTTTTTTAGCTCCAAAACTAACGGTACCCCCATACACCCGTAATGCAAAATCTTATTTTTCTCGAAAACGGCTCTAACGATTTTGATAAAAAATAAAATGCACGACTGAATGAATGTTATTAGAGAAACTGTTCATAAGCATAAAATTCATTTTTTAAATGACTAAAAAAAACTTCTTTAGTAGTTAAAGGTAAGAAAAGGATGCCATGTGATTCAAGCAAATATAGATTTATGCAAGAACAAAAATTATAAGTCTTTGTAGTGGTTTCTTAAAAAATAAGGTTTTATATAAGAAAATTTTAAAACATTTTTAAGAAAAAATGTTGGTACGCCAATTTGAAGTTTTTATTATTGTTTGAATAAAAATTAAATTTACAAAAAAAGTATTGAGCCGTTTTCGAGACATTGAATTTTCAAAAAACAAAAAAATTCATTTTTGTTTTTTCAAAATTCAAAAAAATATTTTTCTTAAAGTTTTTAAATGCAATGATTTTTAGACTTTTTAGAAGCTTCTTTCTACGAAATTTCATTAAAATCCGTTATGCTGATAATGAGAAATTCAAAATTTTAAAAAATCGTTCTATGGTAGGTACAGTCAGTAATATCTTGTCTTCAATATATTTTTTTAAATTATAGATCTTAAAAATTAATCGAAAGAAAAAAAATCTAAGCAAAATTCTGGGAACCCTTTTCGAGAAAAATACGATTTTCGAAAACCATTTTTTAACATTTGTATGGAGGGAACCGTTATTTTTAGGTAAAATGAATTTATTTTGCTCATATATTGTAAACTATTTTTCCAAACTTTTATTTATCAAGTTTTGAAAAAATCGAGCATGGGGTTTTCGAAATATTGAGTTTTCAAAAAAAAAAATTGAAAGTTTTTTTAAAAATCCAAAAAAAAATGTTTTGGAAAATTTGAATACACAATAATATTCAAACTGCTGGGAAGCTTTAGCATAAAAAAAATGATCAAAATCGGTGATACCGTTTTGGAGAAAATCAAAAACAAAAAAAATGGTCCCAAGGGGGGTACCAAAACTACTCCTTTTTTACTTGCGATCAGTGGCGGCTGGTGGGTTGTTGAACAGGTGGTGCACTTTACTTGCTCACTAAGTATAGGTATTAAGATTAGAAATCGCAAAAAAAACAACAATTTACATGTATGTATATGTCGATTTTTTATTATTTTGTATAATTGCTCGAAGAATTTCAACCATGTATAAAACTGACACGTTTATTACATTTAGCAAGGAATCATGTTTTTTATTTTTTCACTTAAATGCGTCAAATCGTGGATTCAGATAAGTTTATTTTAAAAAGATTTATTACTATCTTTAATATACCTAATCACTGTTAATTTTATCCCACACCACACACTGTACGTACACAGTACAGAATCGAACCAAAACCAAAATAAAAAACAATTACTAACCTAACTCCCACAAACCTACACTATTTAACCAGTCACGGATAGAGCGAAACAACATTACATATTCGCAGGCGCAGCGCATTCTAGTCAAACATCGGTTGCTGTCAGTGATGCCATATCGTGGGTTTTATCCCTTTTTGTGGGTTTTTTTGGTCTAAAAAAAGCAAAAAGGGATAAAGAGTTTTTTTGAAGCTCGTAGAACAAAAAAAAGGGTTTTTTCATAATGACAATTTTCGTTTTTCGTTTGTTAAAAAAAAAATTCTAAATTAAAAATCACTTCCACTTTTCCTTCATCTAAACATAGTATTAGGATTTTGTTCAATTTTTTTTCGCTGCACCTATTCACCTATTCACCTTCCACATATTCTTTTTCACCTCAGTGAAATTACCATAGAATACAACTACATTCTACAATGTTCAAAAACTCGCTGGCTTTCTGTGCATCCCTGCGTGATTAGACTTTTACATTACATTACATTACATATTGCACTACTCTGTAGATAAATCTACGAAGTAGAGACACTTAAAGCACTGGCAACTGAGGCCATCGGCTTAGACAATACAACAGAAAAAGACAGACAGAAAGGAAGAACAACAGAAGAAACACATATCAACAGCACACGGTTGGTATTTGAACGGTCCCCCATCCAAGTACTACCCATGCGCAATGCGCAATGATGCTTGATTTCGCTGATCGATGGGAAGCGATGCTTTCATCAAAGCCAAGGCCGTTGACCAACGATTAGACTTTTAGAAAATTGGAATGTTTTAAAATCGTTTTTTGCTTAGCTTCAAAAAATTTATGAGCAGCTCCTTCAAAATAAAGTTAAATCTTATTTCTTTTTCTTGAAACATGTTTTGTCGATTTTTAATCAATTTAATGCCCTTTTTCAAAACAGAAAAGTTTTGGTGCATTGCATAGTTCAGGAATGCAAAATTTAAGTTCTAAAAATGTGTTCATTTTTTATAAAAGCAGAGTTTTTCGAGCTACAGTGGGACGCTCAGCTCGCAATTTCAAAAAAATCCTAATAATTATACGTTGGATATTACAGAAAATATATTTTTGGGTCAAGAATGCGAGGATTCCTTGATCTCGTTCGACAGCGCCGAAAGAGCAGATTTAAAAACAATTTGTTTGAATTTTTATAAATAAGAAAAAAGCTTCACTGAGGAAACTTTCGATCGATGAAATGTGGTTCGAGATCTGCCACATGAAGAATTTCAACAACGAACTAATTTTCCCAAGATTAAATGATGTGGTCAAAACGGCCTTAAGTTTTCCGAACTCGAATGCAGAAGCAGAAAGAAAAATAAATTCAATTTGTTTATTAAGATCATGCTTCCAGGCCAAAAATATTTACTGCTACAATTTTGAAATTAAAGAGGAGCACTTTGCGTACATAATTCAAAAATGTACACATAAAATATGTAAATGTATTAATGTTCATATATGTACGTATAAGTTCTTATAACTGCATATGTGATTTTTTTATAGGTTAAGTGTGAAATAAGTTTTTGTTTTGTTTTTTTTTTTATAAGTTAAGTGTGAAATAAGTTTTTTTTTTTGTTTTTTTTTTTATCAGACTGAATGTGATTTTTTGTTTTTTATTGTTAATTTTATTTTATTTTTAAGTTTGTTGAAAACTGAATAATAAATAAGTATGTTTTGTTATAAAAAACTTGTTTTGTTATAAAAAACTTGTTTTTTTTTATTTTAAAATGGATTATAATGAAAAAAAACTAAATTTTTGATTTTACACTTCGTGGGATATTTGTGGGTTTTTTCTTATAATACCGTGGGATAAAAGGGTTTTTTTCTATTCATTCTGGGATTTTACGCCTTAAAAGTCTGGCATCACTGGTTGCTGTAGTTAATCTTCGGTTCTCGTGCGCTGCACGAGAGCAGGCTAATTTCTCGATACACTTCAATGAAATATCTTTTGTCTCACGCGTCAGGGATACTTGCTTGAAACTCATACAAGTTATATTAGCAGTCCTCGTGCGCTAGCCGAAGCGCACGAGAATTTTTACTTGCAGGGAAAGTAAGTCATAATAGTAAAGCAAAGCGCTTACATTGTTTCGTCATAATTGGAAATATCTGTTTGTGTTCTTGTATGTTTAAAAAATAAATATTAATATGGGAATCTAAAAATAAAGATGCAGTAATATTTTGTAATTTTTAAATCTTTTGAATTGGTGGTTCAGCGCACGAGCGCACTTAAGGTACAGCCGCCACTGCTTGCGATATAGGTACTATAGGGCAAGTTCTGCATTTGGAAAAAAAATCGAACTCGAGATTTTGATCAAAGTTGACATTACGATGATAGGGAAGACGAAAAAAGTGGGTCCGGCAAATTCCGTCTGTCTGTCTGTCTGTATGTCTGTATGTCTGTACCTCGATCTAGAGCCTTCGATGATTCCCTAGAGGGGAAATTGAAATTTTTTTTTTAGCTCTAAAACTAAGGGTACCCCCCATACACCCGTAATGCAAAATCTTATTTATCTCGAAAACGGCTCTAACAATTTTGATAACAAAAATTAGGTGTGATATTATGGACATGGACTACGTTTTGGTAAAAAGAAAATTTGGGGCAAAATGTTATTAACGGTACCTGTCATAGAACCGTTTTTTTGATTTTCGACTTTCTCATTAACGGCTCTTACGATTTTAACCAAAAATTTTCAGCAGGAGCCCCCCTAAGTTCAAAATAATATTGTATATAAAAATATTCGAAAAATTATTTGTTGGGTTTTTTTGAAAAAAAATTTTTTTTGAAAAATCAATATCTTCAAAACCTATGAACGATTATTTGTTGAAATTATTTCCTAAAATCAATATTATTAAATACTTAAAATTCGCATCCCACATTTTTTTCTTGAAAAATTTTAAAGAAATTTCTTATATAAAAAATATATTTAATAATAAAACGATTTTTTAAAGTTCGTTTGCATAAATTCATACTTTTCTAGAAATCAGACGGCAATTTCATTTTAAATTCATGTTTTATATTTATAAAATGTATCTTTAATTCCAAAGTACTTTTACATAAGAGCAAGTTCGTGCGATCCAGTCGTGCATTTTATTTGAAAAAAATTTTCGACAATTACCTAGGTTTAACTAAATTAAATTTTTTGATTTTTTTTTTAAATCGTTGGGACAGTTTTTGAGAAAAAAAAATGTATAAAATTTCGGAAAAAATCGTATGGCAGGTAACGTTATTTTTGATCATAAAAAATCAAATCAAAAAAACATCCGGGGGTAAAAAATCAAAACCCATATCTACCAAGTTTGAAGAAAATCGGCCGAGCCGTTTAGCTGTAATCGAACAGACAGACAGACAGAATTGCCAGACCCACTTTTTTCGTCTTCGCTATCATCGTAATGTCAACTTTGATCAAAATCTCGAGTTCGATTTTTTTTACGAATGCATAACTTGCCTTATAGTACCTATAAGTCGCAAGTAAAAATTAAGTGTATTTTTGTAAGAAAAACTTTGGGGCAAAATGTTATTAATGGTACCTGTCATAGAACCGTTTTTTTTTGATTTTCGACTTCCTCATTCACGGCTCTAACGATTTTAACCAAGGAGTCTCCTTAAGTTAAAAATAATATTGTATATAAAAATATTCAAAAAAAATAGTTTTTTTGCTTATTGAAAAAAAAATTCCAATTAATTTTTTGAAAAATCAATCAGACCAAAAACATAAATGTTAAAAAAAGAGCCAAGTTCTTCTATACAAAAACCTTTGTCTAACAAGTCAGCCGTGAAAAGTACTGGGATCTAAAAGTACGTCAAGCTCTTACTTCATGAAGGTTTAATACCGAATATTTAAAGTAGAATAATATTGAAACAGCTACAATGTAATAGAGAAAATTTATTATTTAATGATTACTGACTAAAATTTGATGGGTTCACTGGTCAAATTTTTAAAACCTTTCGAATGGAAAACTTCAAATTTTTTCCTCTGCTTGCATGACAAGACCTACCGTTGTGCAAAATTACAAGATTCTACGATGTCGGGAAGTGCTCCATAATTTTGATGATCTGTCAGTCAGTCAGCTAGGGTTTTTGTGATTTTTGAGGCCTTATATCTCAGAAACCGCTTATGCTAGAAAATTGAAATTTGGTGAGGCCTGTGCCTGACTAGCTTAGCATATATTTGGAATTTTAAGTTTCTAACTTCAGCGGTGCTGAAGATAGGGGGGGGGGGGGTCAAAAATCGCCTGAGTTTGTGCCTGTAAAAAGGTTGTAGTGCCAGAACTTGGCTGGGCACTACCGTGCCCTTTGATATCTTAAAAACGTGTGAACGATTATTTTTCGAAATTATTTCCTAAAATATATATTACTAAGGACTTTAAATTGGCATCCCAAATTTTGTTCTAAAAAAATTTGTATGAAATTTTTTATAAAAAAATTACTTTAATAAAACGATTTTAAGACTTTGTGTGCATAAATTCATATTTTTCCGGAAATCAGACTAAATACCATGCATTTGAACATTTTTATCTCATTAAATCCATGTTTTAAATTTATAAAATGTATTTAAATTTCCAAAGTACTTTTACATTAGAGCAAGTTCGTGCGATCCAGTCGTGCATTTTATTTTTTTTTTTTTTTTAAATAAGACCTTTTACATTTTTCGAAAGTTTTTAACTGTGCATCGGTATCTTCTTTAAATCATTCCCTATTGTATTCGCACTGGTATGTTATTATTTAAAGGCTAGTCAAAACCCCTCAAAAGGGGAGCGGTTCGAAATGCTAAATTTTAAAATACTGTATGGTTAAAATTCTGTACGACACTGTATGATACTGTATGGTCATAATACTGTATGGTTAATATTCTATAGTTTAAAATACTGTTAATCTATAATACTGTATCTCAAAATTCTGTATTAGCAAAATACTGTATCTCAAAATTCTGTATTTAAAAATACTCTATTTTTGCATAATTCCGTTCGCACTTTCATAACTCTTTCCAAACAAAATGCATATCTGTCAACTAATAATTTGTCTTTTCCTTTATTTGACTTCACAATTGATATATTCACTTTAAAACAAAATAGCATTTAACACTTAAATTTTTACAAGTTCTTAAACATCAACGAAATGCATGAACTCTTAGAAGTTTTGACAGATCAATTAGTTTTGTGCAATTGTTTATGTAATTGTTGATTATGATCAAAACAATTTATTATTTTTGTTTTAAATAATTCAAAATTTAAGAATTATCATAGGTACATGTTATTGTTCAAGGGAAGTATATATTAAAATATTCTGCCAATGAAAAATTATTATGATATATTTTTAAAAAAAGTATTCTGTTTTCAAAATTCTGTATTTCAAAACGATTTTTATTTTTCAGCCTATTAACAGCATTTTGAAATACAGAACAACCAGAATTTTGAAACACAGAATTTTTACTTACATGTATGTTGATCATTGTACAAACAGTATTATGATCCATATAGTATTTTGACCCCAACCCCTCAAAAGCGCACTTATTTCAAAGCAAAAATCCGGTATTTTAATTAAAAAATTTGTTTGTACGTCAAAAAAATCTTTTTAAATTTGAACGAAATTTATAGTTTTCATTATTCCATATTATGTTTGATCTATTAATTCTACTAACATAATATCATACCTACTCAGAGATAATAAATACTTTTCTTGTGTTTCCTTACAACAAACATCAAATTATGTACATATGTATGTACCTACTTAGATACTTCATTTCAAATCAAATCAACTCGTCTCAAAGTCCTGAACTGGAATATGGAGGTATAGTTGCCTCACTATCAGAACTTCAATTTCAATCAATCACCAATCAATTCCTACAAGTGCAAGAGTAGCATTCATAGTGCAGCAATGTCAGAGGTACATATTTCGAATGTTGAGGTAGCCTAGTATAGTAGATACTCGTACGAGTAGATTATGTGCTGAAGGCTGAAGGATGAATTCACCTATCGCTTCTGATGCAAATTCCTTTCATTCTTTTTTTTTTTTTGAAATGTTATGTATTGGTACTGCACGGACTAGTAATGGATTTAAAAAAAAAAATTAAAGCCTGAACGAAACTTAAGCGAGGATAGGGAAGATAAAGTGAGGAATTATTTGATTTGGAAATGCAGAATATTTATTTAATATGAAATTTATTGAACAATCCCGAGTGCTTATTTTGTTGACCAAAATACCAAAACCATTCATATACTCAGAAACTCCCGAAATGGCCTATGACAAAAATATTTTACATCTCGCACAAAAACCGACTGTTCGCTTTGAGGATGCAAACAATGCGTTTTCTGTATTTTAAAATTTAATAAAGAGTTTTTTGAATGAAAGACAGTGTACCTACAGGTTGCGTTTTACGTTCCAAATCAATTTTATTGGGTTGGCATTTTTGTGCAAATGAAATTTGTCAGTTGGAATTTGACAGTCGTATAGAGAGTGGTTGATATCTAATAATTAAATATGGATCATCTAACGCACCAACAACGTGTTGAAAATATTAAAACATTTTATTTAAATAATTGTTCAATTATAAATACGCGGAAAAAATAATGTGCCGAGCAAGTCCATCGCATAATTTTTAATTTTAAAATCGTGCAAACACATTAAGTGTTGTTGAATTTGTCATCGATGCCGTGCACAAGAATTGGGAAAGTCACCGCCATGTTTGCTAAAAATTTTTAAAATAGATTTGCATATCCCTATAAAATTCAATTGGCACAACGCAACAGTTCCAGAGAAATGCCCATCAACGTATTGCAGTGCTCGAGTTTTTCAGCCACACACTTCGACTGCACTGGATTTGTTAATACATATAATTTCACCCCTATTACAGAATTCGGCGATTGAGCTAAAGTGACAGTTTCAATTAATTTACAAACTTTTGCTATTACTGAATCCGACAAAAGAAAGTTGCACGAATGTCGCACAGAGGAGTATTCGACCCCAAAATCCGGTCATAAGTAAAAAAAAAAAAAATCGCATTCGACCCGTTAATTTTTGCTTTTTGCATTCTTCAATACCCATGCTAACTAAAACCGGTTTCAAATAATAACTGTTGACCCCCTAATCCTCAAGATCTTAGTCTAAATCTAGTCAATTTTATAAGCTCACGCCACATAAGCTTATTTTGTTTTCTAATCATTAACACTGAAGTCTGTTTTTTTTATTGTGATTTGTGATAATTGTAAAAAATTTCTAATGGATGTCTAAGGTCAAGGTATGTACTTTATTTTAATACAGAAATTTTCATATATTTTATTGATAAAGTATTCAAAATTGAGATGACAAGAATGCATAGAAAAACATGAAAATTTATGTAATTTTCGGTGGAAAAAAAAGTGTTTTTGTTATAGTTCCGGGTACGATCGGGCAAAAATTTTTCTTTTATATTTAACTGTACATTTTTGTCATCTCATGTACATAAAAAAAAGTCACCCATCTTGTCACATTTTTTTTTAATGGGGTTTCTTAGTCTTGAGGTATTTTTAGTCAATTTGCCCTTTGTTGTTTAAAAAATTATGTTTAATTTAGATATATAACCAAATTACATTCAAATGATCTTTAAGGAAAGCAACAAACGAAAAAATTTCATGTATAAATAATTAAAATGAATTAAATAAAATTTAAAAAAAAAAAATACTTAATTAAAAAATTTTATTTTTATCTAACCCGAAAATTTTTTTCAGTGTAACTTTTTAATGCATCATAAGTTATAAAATAATATTTTAGGCCAATTCCAATAAGAAAAACAAAAAAAATATTTTTGACCGGATTTTGAGGTCGAATACTCCTCTGTGTGTCGGTAACAATCCCTGCACCACTGACATTCTTTTCAACTTATCTGATGGTATTACTAAATCCGTAATCCATTCGCACTCCATACAATTTCTATCATTTTACATTCGTGCCAATTTCCAGGCGAATCTGAAGTGAATCTTTAATTAAACGAAGAGAAAAACAAAAAAAAAATAAACAATGGAAAGCACAAAAATGTAAGTCAAAATCTTATCATAATGAATGTTTAAGTATTTGTTTAACAAATTTTAATAGAAAGCGGACCACCAATCGGAAACAATTTAGAGAAATGGAGGAAATGATGAAGACGCAACCGGGCATAGCCAGAAATCTAAAAAAAAAAAAAAAAAGAATACACACTGGTTGGTATTGAACGGTCGGTGTTCCATCGAAGTTAAGGGTTTTTCAACAGGGACGCTATAAAAGTAGAGCGACAGGGACAGCAAACGACGCCATATTTCTTGCCGCTCTTTTGACATTTCTCTTCAGTAAGGTTTGCAATTTCATGATGGAAAGATATACGAGCCAACAACGAATCGAAATTACTAAAATTTACTACCGAAATTCGGAGTCAGTGGCCTCAACGTTAAGTGCGCTACGTAAAATGTATGGTCGTCATAATCGTCCTAGAAGATCAACAATTGAGCGTCTAGTAGAGATGTCAACTTAAGAAAAACATCGATGCTTTTATTCGATGTTAGACATCGGAAACCAGCATCGATGTTTTTCGATACATCGCTTAAAAACATCGATGTTTTTTCAACATCGAATACTTTATTTAATGATTTTTTACTTCAACAAATAGAAGCTAAAAATATGCGCTGGCAAAAGTATTATCCGTTATTTTCAAATTCCAAAAAAAAATTGATCTGTTTAATTGTTTTAGATTAGCGTAAAAAGGCAAATTTCGATTCACAAATCACACTGTAGATGAGTGAGAGCAAGAGCAAGTATATGAAGCAGTACATATACTACGTTTATATGGAGAATTGAATCGGAATTGAATCAGGATTAAGCTCCGTGTATACCTGGATCCGGTTGAAATAGGAATTCTCGATCCGATCCCACTAAACGAGCTGAATCGAATCGAAAATATGCTTGTATACCTGAATCGAGGGATCGAAGAATCGAGTGTGTGTACAACAACAGTTTAACAGAGATTGTCATTTCGATTCCATTTCAATTCGATCTCTCGATCCAGTGCCGCCATATACCTGGATCGAAATCTCAATTCGAATTCGATTCGATTCCTCAATCTACTTTTGTAACCG
Source organism: Chrysotoxum bicinctum (assembly GCA_911387755.1). Classification (NCBI taxonomy): domain Eukaryota; kingdom Metazoa; phylum Arthropoda; class Insecta; order Diptera; family Syrphidae; genus Chrysotoxum; species Chrysotoxum bicinctum. The sequence continues at coordinate 48,852,030 of OU426988.1, read as the reverse complement.
GGGTAACAGTTCAAGCAGGACAGTGAAATGAAAGAGTAAACCGAAGAAACTACTCAAAGACAAAAAATCAAAGACAAAAAAGAGCTGATGCTCACATTTTTGCAAAAGTATGCGTAACCTCAGTTGCTCGGCTGTCATTTACATCGAATAGAAAATTTACTAGGCAAAACATCGGATCAATCCGATGTCTCGTATGGTGAACATCGAATGGATTCGATACATCGATGTTTAGTGAATATCCCATGCGTCTAGTGGAAAAATTTGAATCCACAAGCACATTACAAAATGTTCCCATGCCAGTGAGATAAAGAAGTACCCGTAGTGTCGAGAATATTGCTGCCGCTGAGGCTTCAGGTGCAGAAATCCCAAATGTGTCTTTCACACGTCGTTCTCAAGCGTTGGGCATCTCTGTGACGTCGTTGTGGCGAATTTGAAAACTGTCGAAAATTGGGTTCAGCGTCTGCACTTCTGCAAGCGTGCCCGTGGTGGCCATACAAAAGAAATCGAATTCCATACAAAATGGCATCGAACGTACTTTCACAGAAATAAAGAATTTCATTGATATCCAAAACCGTTTTTATTTTATTTAAAAAAACTTTTGTAGCGCTCTTATTGAAAAACCCGATACTTACCACGCACAATGATGCTTGATTTCACTGATTGATAACGATGATATTATCAAAGCCTAGCCCGTTGTCTTCATGTCTGTAACTGGCAGCGTCGATGAAAGTTCATAAATTATAAGGTTATTTTAGGAATCCATAATGGTAGTTCATCCGGCGAATTTCATAATTCAGTTTTACAGGGGATGGGAAAGGTCAACGGATCGAGTTAACTCACCTGGAGTAAAATTCTGTGAATTTTGTAATCGAAATGAATAGCTGCTATTGAAGCACTGAAAACCTTCGAGTGTAACACGACCACTACACCGTCGTATGATGCCCAATTTTGGCCGGCAGCGTCATTGGCCCATATTTCCTTGAGGATGGCAAACGAAATGCTATAACATTTACTGGTGACCGCTATCGCGATAAGTTTGAAAACTTTTTTGTGCCCGACCTGGATGAATTAGGCCTACAAAACATGTGGTTAACACAGTTAACACACAGCTCGTACCGCGTGAATAATAGGAGAATTTTTTCCCGAACGAATAATGCCAAAAAGGACTGAAATCGACTGGTTCCCATGATCCTCCCAAATTCATCTTATGGTGGCACTAATGGAAGGAAAATGTATAGATCAAGAGACTAACTACAATCTTGATGATTAAGAACAACATTTGCAACGAAATTGTTGAAATTACAATAGAATTTTGCGAAATTTTTATGAAAAATGTGCATTTGCGCCACTGCCAGAGGCACACATGACCGACTTCATATTGCCTACATAATATTAACGACCACATAATCGATGCAGAAGTATACACTTCTTGTTTTCGCACATTGTTTGGCTAAAGCGCCTTTTATCATCACCTTCAGAAAACAGTATTTTATAAACTTTTGAAGAAGCTTGGAGTCATTTCTGACAAAAATGGATCTGAATTTAACCACATATGGTCACTCTCACATCTCACTAAATCATTACATTTTCGAGATGGTGCCTCTTTCAACCCTTGGAAGTTTCGACGCTTATCTCAATGTCAGAGTATTCTGTCTATATCGTTCTTTTTCTTCGACGTTAAATAACTGTAACCATGAAAATTATTAAAAATTGATGCATTTAGGTTTGTATCAGTATTTATGGCGAGACTTTATAATTCTGAAATGTAAACGCTTTTCAAATACCAACAGGCACGAATATTGTTTAACGGAAATCGCTTTTTACGAAATTTCCCCAGTGTACATTATAAGAAATAATAAGGTGGAGACGCAAAACCTGATGGAGAAGCAGTCCGTAATGAAAGTGACCTATAGCATTCTGCCGAGTCAAAACGTTTAAGAGGTGAGAAAATCTTCTTCAGGTAAGAGATACTCTTGGAGGATTTGTGACTTTCTTGCAAGAAGTAGGTATCATCTTCAGTCGAAGATGATTTTGTGGACGTACACTGCAGTGGTACGGCCAATTTTGTCTTACGGATCGATTGTTTGGTGGCCTGCACTTAGCAAGCAATATAACGTCGGAAAACTTAAAAGGGTTCAAAGAACGGCTAGCGTCGGCAATACAGGGGCTCTCAGATCATGCCCAACAGATGCCCTGAGCGTTATCCTGAACCTTTTACCACTCGACCTTCATATAAAATACCTAGCGGCATGCAGTGCTGTAAGACTTAAAGAATCTAACTGTTGGTTCTCCAAACCCTATGGTCATGGAAACATAACAAAATTGATTCCTTCGGATATTTTCTTATCGAATACCGACTACTGCGTACCTCCTCTTGGCCCAAGCGGGGATTTCAAAGCCATTTTTCCCACCAGAGAGGATTTGAAAAATGACGTTGTCACAAAGGATTTCGATTCGATAATCTTCACTGATGGATCTAAGATGGAGTGCGGTGTTGGTTCAGGAATTTTTTCCGAGTCCTTTAACATCTCCAAGTCACTCAGACTACCAGACTTTGCGAGTGTATTTCAAGCCGAAATACTAGCAATCAAGGAGGCATGCAAGTTGCTCCAATCTAACCAAAACCAATTCAGAAATATAGCTATCTGCTCAGATAGCCAGGCGGCCATTAAGGCCATTAAATCATCTACATCTACCTCAGTACTTGTCCAGCAATGTCGGGACGAACTGGCGAGTCTGAACATTGAACTCCAGGTCACTCTCATTTGGGTTCCAGGTCACAGTGACATAGAGGGTAATGAACAGGCTGACGCTTTAGCTCGGCAAGGCTCGGCCTTACATAGCTCACTAGCGGAAAAAGTAAATATTCCTCTTGATGCTATGAAGAGAAAAATCTTCTCGATTTTTCTCAATGAATCCAACCGTAGGTGGAGCAGTCTCACAAACTGTGTCATATCAAGAAAGATATGGCCTACTTACAACAACTCACGTTCTCACGATCTAATATGCAGACCCAGGCGCGCCATAGCCAGGATCACAGCAATATGCACCGGGCACTGGCCCATAGGTGAACATGCAAGAAAGCTAGGCATCCCCTTCAACCCACACTGCCGTAGTTGTGGAGATCCACAAGAAAAAGAAACTGTGGTTCATTTTCTTTGCGATTGCCCCGCCTTAGCAAATTACAGGATGGCTTCCTTTGGGAAAGCCTTCCTCGATGACCCCAGCGAACTTTCGGAGAAGAAAATCAAAGATCTGATTATCTTTCTGAATGCGACAAAATGGCTTTAGTAATGCTCCGCTAAAGTATATAAAAGCCATTTTCTTCCGTACTTAATCCTTATTAGGTTGACACGAGTTTAATGGTATCAAAACGGCGCACCCAAGCGCTAATTGAGTCGCGGGCCCAGTTGGCTGGCGACTACCATCTCTACCTACCTACTTAGGTATCATCTTTTAAGAATGAATTAATGAATTGTATTGAGTGGGGGATTATTGCACTGAGACCTGTATATCTATTGTGCTCCCGCTTATAAAATGATGAGCTGGCTCTTCCTACAGTTCGTCCTCCAAACCTATTGCTTTTAGGAATTTTAGTATTTCGGGCACTTTTAGAGAGGATAGGTTGCTCTCTTCTACCTGGTATTGTCCCAGATGGGTTTTCCTTTAATGCATGATTAGACAACACTTCCCCAGTAAGTGGCACTGCTTACCACACCAAGTAAATTAAAGTGTCTTCTAAGCTTGCAGTGTCCAGTTAAAATATCTGTTATTATTCTTAGGTTATTCCTGCTTAAGTTAATGCAGTTTTCGAAACGTTGCCGGTTGTAATTGCCCAGTAATAATTTCGCATGTCTCAGCTTAGCGAGTTCATTCCAGTTTTTGAATCTGTTTGACTGCTTCTTTTAAGAAACATTTTTTTCTTTTTTTGTCCTTCGGAGAGTTCAATTCACTTACAACTAAACGAAGCGGTTCTTTAAAAAATTGAAAATTTGTAATTCTTCCTAAATGATATAGGGCCAAGTTTATGCGACCTAATTGTACATTTAAGTTTCTTTTACAATTCATCTCTGGTTGAACGTAAAAAATTGCTTGAGTTCTGTATTGAGTGTAAATTAATATGAATCACTATATTGGAAATGAAATTCCATACATCCATCGATGGGGATGTATGCAACTCAAGGCCACTTCAGAACTCATGAGTTGGCATATCATGTTTTTATAAAAGGAAGTCATCAACAGACATTAATACATCGTGTTATTATGGTACTTGAGTGAGTTTTGTAACTTCTGTTTTGTTGGCGAAGTTGGTTGCAATCATTGCTTTTCGCTTAGAAAACAACTTAAAATCTCACTACCTCTTATATATGTATGCATATTGTATATGTGTATAGATAAACCTAGAAATGCATGTGTATTGATTTTAGCAAGGCTTTTGACCTGGGATAAATTTTGAAAAACTATTTTTTTTTAAATTTTGTGAAGCGATGGCAAGGGTTATGTTGACTTGGAGGGTCCTAGTTACTTATGGGTTTTCACAATGATTATTACTATTATTACAAGCAAATCGTCTAAACGAAAATCTAACGCGGTAACGTTCTCGGTGGCCAGTATACTTTTATCTCTGTGTGAGATAACCATTAGGGTGGGTCACCTTTACGGGACAAGATTATAAAAGGGAACGGTAGTGCCCAGCCAAGTTCTGGCACTACACCCTTTTTACAGGAACAAACTCAGGCAACTTTTGACCACTCCCCATCTTCAGTACCAATAAAGTCAGAAATTTAAAGTTCCGAATTAGTCCTAATGACTCACTACCAGTGTTACCGATTCAAACAAAAAATTTTCATGATTTTTTATCATGAGATTTCTAAAAAATCATGAGATTGCCTGGGCTCTTAGAATAATGATTCACAAAATTTTTTTAAAAAAATAAGTAAAAAAAAACATATATGATATTCCATTTCCATTAATCTACTAGTTTTAAAGAAATAATCAGTCATCTGATTTTCAAATTAATGTTTTTTAGGCTTCTAATTTCAGGAAAAAATCATTTCCAAATTCAATAAATTAGGGTAATTTCAAATCCATCCAAGTCATATAGAAAAACAGTGGTCAAAAAAATAGTAGCGCATTCAAAATTCACCTTTAAATATTACAAAAAGGGAAGTTAATGGACAATTTCTACCAGAAGTGATAGTTGAGTGTTTGAACCTTAAATTAATAATTAGTTGCATGTCCCTTCTTAGAAATAAAAGCAGCGCATCGACGTCGGTTGCATCGAATTGATAAAATTTTCACATCTTTCTATAGATATGGAATTCCAAGACTACTGTATAGCTACCCAAAGGGCTGTGTTAGTAGTTGTCTCACAACTAGCAACATACTTCTTGACATCGCACCAAAGATTTTCTATGGGGTTGAGGTCTGGGGACTGCGCAGGCCAGTCCATAACATTAACCCTCTTTTCTTGGAACCACTGCTTCGCAAGTTTACTTGTATGCTTGGGGTCGTTGCCTTGATGAAATACCCATTTTAGTGGCATTTCATCATCAGAATATGGCAACATATCTTCCTCCATAATCGTCACATAAAGCTGCTGATCCAAAATGCCTGCAATCCGGTATATGGGACCAACACCATGGAAGGAAAAACATGCTCAAACCATTATGCTGGATCCTCCATGTTTAATTGTCTTGGCTATGAAGCGTGTATTATATTCTGTGTTTGGAGGCCTTCTTACATATTAACGAGATCCCTTTCCACCATATAACACAATCTTGGACTCGTCTGACCACAACAGTAGCGTAACGTACCATCTCGGCGCCCAGGGCGGGAGACCCATTTTGCCGCCCCCATTCAATACTAAATTAAAATTAAGTTTCGAGACATCATTTTACAGGCAATGAAGTATCTTTTAATGAAAGTAAAATAGGATCAGCGGTTTCATAAACGGATTCTACGGGCCTTACGAATGAGGCTCGTGAGACAAAGCTGCATCTGCGGATTCATCGCCATGCATGCATTTTTTCCTGCGAATTATTCTCGTTTTGAATTCGATTCCGAGTTTTTTCCAAAGAGTCTTAGAAAAGTCGATTGCGGCTTGGACGAAACGGTCTCTGCTCTCCACTAGGAGAGATTTTAAAACGCAGAGTTTCTGAGCACACTTATCCACACTCAGTCCACGTTGCTGCAAGTAAATCTGTGCGTCATCTTCTTCAGGTAGCTCTGCAGCTCAAAAGCCAAGAAAAGTGAGAAAGTTGAATGACTGATGCATAACTGTCATAAGAAGACTGGCTCCCGATCCGTCAATTCTTCCAGTATTTCAAGAACTCCCACAAACATATTTTTAAGCGTCTTTACAGCTTCATGTCTTTGGCAAGACGAGGTTCACTTCTTCTGCAGGCTTGTGACTAGATGCTTGAGGTACTTCTGGTGAGTCGACTTCGTTTTGACCCTGCTGTTTGGTGGGACCAGAACGACCTCCAAGTTCGACCGCAGGCACGTCTTCTTCTTCTGCCTGTAAAATAAGTTATGCATTCCCATGAATATTGGCCGGAATCTTACTTACATTGGAATCACTTCCGCTGCTGCTGGATGCCGCCGAAGACGTTAACGTAGCTTTTGAACCAGAACTAGAACTAAAATATTTCGCGTCTTCGAGTCTGCTTCTTTCTTGGCCTTTTTCTTGCGGTATTCCGCGCCGCTTCCTAAACTCTTTTCATTTTCAAAAACTAGTTCAAACATTGAGTGAAGTACTAAGTGTTTAGTTTTAGAAGATTCAAAAGTATTTAAACTATAAACAACACAATCGAAATAACTTTCTGTGATGCGGGAGGGAGCAAAAACATTGAGCTGGCTGAGACTAGAAAAACGTTTTATAGTTTGGGGAATTTTTAGTTAAATCAAAAAGTCTTTTGAATTTTCAAACAGTTTTTTATTTTATTCGTACTTATGCAAATACATATACATATCTTAAATACCAATGTTGGACAAATTTCAAAACCATATATTTAGCTCATTTTTAGACTTACATAGAAAAAAAATGTATTTTTCATAATTTTGAGTTGATAAATCTATCGTTAAACAATTAGGAAATTTTTCATGATTAAAAAAAAATTGTTCATAAATTACTTAAGTATGAGAAACTATATAAAAAATTATTATTAAGGAATAAGGAACAAATAAATAAAAAAAATACAAACTTCGAGTTATTGAATTAACTAAAAAGCTATAAAAGTCAACAAAGTTGTCCCGAATTCTAAAAAAAAATTTAATTGTATTTTTCTCCCGACGCACAGTGGGCAGGAATTGTGGTTTAAGTAGTCAAAAATATTTTTTTTTGTTTTCGAATCACATAAATTTAATTTTAATAAAAGAAAGAAATATTTGTACGTAAAATATATGACTTTTTTTATTTAAATATGCTGAGGTTAAGAGAAAAATAAATTCAAAGTGAGAAAAACTTATAAACCGATGTATGAAGCATTTTTTGGCATAATTTTTATTTCCCGATTTTCTTTAAAATCTTTTTGGAATAAAATCGAATTCACTATAGCTAATTATTTCACATATTATTTATATGTTATAATACGCAAACAAAATAAAAAGAAACGTTAAGTAGATTAGTACCGTTTGATTTTGAAACACCCCTATTAATTGTACCCAATTTTTCCAGTTTATAAAGGCGATACAAAAATTCATAACTTTAATTTATTTGCGAATTGAATGTGTGCTCTACCCAAACTCGAGAGATTTATATCCGCATGTATTCGCATTTACGAGTTAGAGCCAAAAACACTTTACATAGCGACTCTTCTGTATGCAAAATTTTACATTGAGTATACCATGTTGTTTTTATTTAGTGCGGTTAACAAATTTGCTTGCACTTATTTTTTGCGCCCAACAAAAAGCCGTATGCTCCATTTATATTGTTTTCATTAATTGGAACTACAAATTTCTTTTGAGTATTTTTGTGAAGACCCAAGGGGCATGCCGAAGGATGTCAAATAGTAACCAGTAAGTTAGATCTTCAAGAAAGTTCTTTTATTATAAGTTTAGATGGGATATTTAAACAAATGAAGAAATAAAAATTCAATCAATAATTCAATCCTAGCGGATGAACAAGTGATTGAGAATTTTGAAATAACTGCGGAAATATTAAATATTAAAGTTGAGCTGTTTGAAGAGGCTCAAGAAACCAACCATAAGCTATATAGGAAGTACCGATTAAGCAACACTTGCAAAATTTAAATAACGAAGGCATATTTCGAATGATGTTAGTATCACCAGACCCCTTTATATCGTCACTAAGAAAATTTCAACAAAAACTGAAATTCAAGACATTTTCGAATAACCAATTAATTAAATGTTTTTATTTACTTTTTTGCTTAGACCAATAACATTTTTTTTAGTTTTCAATTTTCTGAAAAACTGAAAAAAATTAAGACCCAGATTTTTAACATTGGAATTAAAATTAATATCAGCATTAAATATAATAACATACTAGTACTCATATAGTATTTTTTTAATTGAAAAAACGATATTTTGAAAAGTTGTTTGTTCAAATATATTAATTTGTTTTTTTTTTTTTTTAGAAAATAAAGCTGTAATTAAATATTTTCTGTTTTTAAATTACTTTGTATCCAATTTAAGTCAATGTTTTGAAAAATTTGTCCTCCCACATTAACAGGGAGAAAAACAACTTTTATTGTCATTTGTTTTAAAATTAAAATTACAAATATTTGATAAATTAAATGGTATATACTGATAGGTACTTAAATAAAGTTACAATTAGAAAAATATATTAAAAAAAAAACTCTATTGGTGCAAAAGTTATGGATTTTTGATCACTAAACCAACGATTTGTGCTCACTGTGCGACGTGATTTCCTGTGTGACTTCTTTTAGACCAAAATCGGTTGAACAGTTTTTTTTAAATTCCCTAAATGTCATATTAAAGTTTGGTTTTATCCATGGCTCTGCTTCTAATACTGACATTGAAATTTTATTTCTTCCTTCATACTAGGATTTCTTCATAAAACTGAAAATCCTTTCAGATCTGGCTTTAGAGACACAAAGAAAAATCGAAATCGCATATTTTTCTAAATTAAGGGCTGAATTCATGCTAAAAAATTCTACAAAATTATTCAGATACATAATATGCGAAATTCGTTTTCATAGAATAATATTAGATGCACAAATTAAATTAATGTAAATAGTCAATAGCACTTTCATTTTTTAATAAAATTCTTAAGTCATTCATTATATTACATAAATTAAAAATCTTCACTAAATAAGCTTCAGCAATTTCAAATTCGAAAAATTTTCTTATACATATGTACATATGTATATGGACGAGTTTTCTTTTTCGATAGAAAATTGCTTTAAGCTGAATTGAAATGCTTTAGAAGCCTATCAACTGCAGGAATTAACGACAAGCAACGGGTAGGAACATGTCTCATTAATTCGGACCATTCCTCATTACACCATTCCATAAATTCTTAAGTTCACATTTTTTGTTTTGTACTTAAACTAAATTCATTATTATGTCATTATAATAATGCTTCGAAATTTAAGCAAATTTTGCGCTGTTTTCAATGTGTTGTCCAAAATGTGGCAATTACATCCCATTGGTATTATTAAATTAATGTCTTTTTTAAGTTCAGTAAAAACTGATTGGTTCTTAAAAAAATGTACGCAGCCGTTGTCGGCTGAATAAGCTGTTATGTTTTCAAGGCATACATTTGAAGACAAAACTGCTAATTTAAGGGACTCTGCTATATCTTTTGATTTTTCCTATTCTAAGTTGTAAAAATTAATTAATTTTGTGCAGACACTATGCCTGCTTTTGAAATAACGCACAATTAAAGGAAATGTTTATATTTCCTCTGGTTGATGCATCTGTGCCAATTGAAAATCGCTTATTTAATTCTTTGGTTAAATCCAATAAGACAATTTACGAATTTTTTGCGGGATTTGCGGGACATTAAATTACTTTGCGGGACAAAATATACTGGCGGGACACTTGCGGGACAGATCTCGTTTTGCGGGACAGTCCCGCGCCTGGCGGGACGTCTGGCATCCCTAACCACAGTCCACCCCGACGAGTTTTACCTTGTCGTGGTGGGGTGGCTTACGTCTTTTCTCCGGCTTGCTGGAGATTAGACAACTAAGAAAACTCAAATAAGACCTTTAGTGTCACGGTCATACATAATTTAAAGCGATCGAGACATCTCTTTCGTTCGCTGTATGCATATCAATCTATGGAATTGACGTAATAAAATAAAATAAGATTGCAAAATAATAAAGATAAAAATTTTGAAAGCGAAAGGACATCGGTTGTAGTTCAAGCTATGTCCGAAAAAATGTTGGTGCTATATCCTATCTCAGTTATCTGAGTAACGGATCCCTAGTGCTGATGTATACAAATCTTGAACAATGTGATGTGGGGGTCACGGGCCAAGACTAAAGGTAGTTGAGCGAAGGCGTCTCTTTTGCTGAGTCGTCTTTGTCAAAGCAATCGTAATTGATGGTCCTTCCCGGTACTTGAAATTAAAAGATTGCGGGGAGTGTCTCTATCCCTATTTGTTGTAGGGCAAAATACAAGACTAATCTAAAATTTCGGTGCAGATTGTGGTTGGCTTCGGTCAGCTGTGATCTGCACCACGGGGTTTTTACTCCATTTGCTTAATTTATTAAGCGCCTGTAATATTATTGGTGGTATTTTTAAAATAACTCCATAATATTTGTAACAAGTAACAAGAAAAAGAACAAAATGAAGATAAAGATATTGTTTATTAATATCTATAAAATAATAATTAAAAAAAAAATATAGATATTCCATATTATATCTATAAAATGATAAAATACCTTAATTGGGTACCTCGAGGACAGTGATTTCTGAATCCGATGCTAATTATAGCCCCCATTGAGTAAGGACCATGGAATCACTGTCACTGGGAAGGCCCTCTGTAAAGAGAGCTGGAGGTGGCTGTGGTTAACCAATCAAGATACGCAATTGGCTATTGTAGCAGATGTTGCAATAGATAGATTAAACAATTAGATCCGTACCAAAGGTAGAACTGCCTACACAGTACAAATTTGGAACAGTCTGGACATGCCTGACTCGTACTCCGAAGACAAGACCAACGATGAAGCATTTGAGAGCGGTGTGGAGTTGGTTTGTTTAGGAATCTAGTCTTGCACGAGGCTAGAAGGGGGTGGCGTCCTTTCATCCAGATACAAAGCAACTGGGACTATGTCCTAGGCCGTCAGTGCTTGGTAGACCAAGTAGTGGGGTAAAGCCGGAAACGGCAGGTATCCACTATAAATCCTATTTCAGTTCGTCTGACCACAGAATATTCCTTCACAAAAACATGAAAATTTAGGGACTTACCAATTATTTTATTTACGCTACATTTACTTTGACCGCCACTGTATATATGATAAATAAATTTAATCCTACAATTTTTTCTAAGTAAAAATTGAATTATACATGAATAAGTGCTGATGACAATACTGTCCCGATAAGTGTGTACATACTACGATTTAGTTTCATCAAAAATTACGAATATGAATATAGTTGTTATCGGACCCAACACGCAACATAAATACCACAAAATGGATATGACGTGCAAGTACAACTTAAACTTAACTCATCTTAAAAAAAAAGTTAGTACGATAGAGAATAAATGAAATAAAAAAAGTAGAATTCTGATACTGTTAACCATGATGTTTTTCGCTTTTATTGGCCATTTGTATAAAACTTCCTTCATTTTGGGGTCTACTAATCTCATCGAAAGTGGACAATACTGTCATTTAAGTGAAACACTGTTGCAATTAATGTTTTCTCTAATTTGTAATATCTTCGTTGCCATATACTACCTACTACCTAAACCCCATGGTTTACAGCTTTGTGGCCATAGAAAAAATGATGTACAAGGGCTATAAAATGCCCATTCTCCTTTATTATAAAAATTACACTAAAACACTTAAGAATTTCTGCAGGTTGAATAGGTATTCTTAAATTATATAATAAAGAAGTTGCATGGGCTGATTATAATTGGCTAAGGCGTTGCACCCATTGGACAACTTAGTTGCCTGCAACTTTAAGTTGCCACAATCGCTCCAAGCGAGTAACCAAGTTGCTTTTATTAAGGAAAAATTAATAAATCATGAGATTTTCAGTGAATTCATGATTTCATGAGAAGAGGTCAAAAATCATGAGATACATGATAAATCATGGGATTCGGCAACACTGCTCACTACATTCGATACTATAGTTCTTAACTACAGAATGTTTTTTTATTTTATTTATTTTTTATATTGTATCTTAAAGCTTGTAAATAATAATAAAAATAATTAAATTGAATTGAATTGAATTTTATTTTATGCTCCCAAAAAATGCGTTCTTAGAGTTGAAATTTAAGAATCCGAAAAATGTTATTCAAGCAATCAGATGACATCAGCAGCGAGATATTCTCGATACGTCAAAATTTTATTTGTTCCTTATCTGTCATACTATATAATTATTTTAATTATCGAAATAAATATTCTATATTATATTATCAAAATTCACTTTTAGCATTCGATATATCAAAATATAGATCGTTCTCTATCTGTCAAGCCATCAACTGGATGATGACTACGACTTCAGTGGATTAAAAAATTTAGGTTTTGCCAATTATATTCACTTTATCAATTTCCATTACAAGATGAGAATGATTTCAATCGGCTTATAAATAGCTGACAGAGGGAGTCAGATAAAGTACAGAGACCTAAAAAAAAAGTTGATTTTGATAAGGTGAACGCTCCATCTATAGTGGCTTGTCAAACAAAAAATGATTTGACATTTTTGCTGCATGTCAAGCATATTTGAGCATATGAACGCATGTTCGTCAGAATGTTGCTCCGCCATGGTCAACATTCTAATAAGAAGTGACGTTTTACAGCATGTTTGACGAATATGAACGCTCCTTTTTTTATCCATCAAATATTGTGCTCGTGCTCGTGAAAAACAAATTTGAGAATATGAACGCCCCTATTAATGCTCCTAGCAAATAGTTGTAGTATGACTGTCTTTAAACGATGCGATATCACTCTGCAATTTGTAAATGTTTGCGAGAGACGTATCTATGTGGTGGCGGGTTTAAGCCAGATATACGAGGGCAGTTTGGAAAGTTCTCGGCCTGACCAATAAAACGCAATAAATTTTAAAACTTTTTTTAAATCTTTTTCTACATATTCTCCTCTTATATCAATGCACTTATTCCATCTGTGTTCCAGTGCTTCTATACCCTTTTTATAGGCCGATTCCTCCAACTCTTCGAAAAACCGCTCCGTCTCAGCAAATACCTCCTCGTTGGTGAAGAATTTGCGTCCAGCCAAATGTTTTTTTAAGTTAGGAAAGAGGTAATAGTCTGATGGTGCCAAATCAGGTGAATAAGGGGGGTGGTTCAATACACAAAATCGAAGTCCATGGAGTTTAGCCATGACAACAACCGACTTGTGTGCTGGACCTTTATCCTGAAGGAAAAGGATCTTCTTTTTGGCTAATCCTGGTCTTTTTTCGGCAACTTTTCCAGCCAATTTGTCCAACAGGTTTGCAAAGTATTGACCAGTGATAGCTTGGCCCTTGGGAAGGTAATCAATAAAAATAATTACCTTGTAATCCCAAAAGACTGACGCTATCACTTTCCCAGCTGAAGCACACGACTTGGCTTTCTTCGGTGGAGGAGAACCGCTATGCTTCCATTGTTTTGATTGTTCTTTTGTCTCAGCAATATAGTGATGAATCCATGTTTCGTCGGTGGTAATGAATCTTCACAAGATCGCTGGTATTCTCTCTAGAGATTTCAACTCGATTGAATTTTTGTTCTTCGCTCAGCAAACGCGGCAACCACATTGCGGACAATTTTTTCAACCCCAATTCTTCGGTCAAAATGTGGTAAAGCCGTTTAGAAGAGATCGCATGGTGTTGCTTATTTTTCGCACTTTTAACCTTCGGTCGTCTAAAACCATTTTATGAACTTTATCGGAGTTTTCTGAAGAGGTGGATATTGTTGGCCTTCCGCTTCTGCAATCATCTTCGACGCTCTGTCTGCTATGTTTAAATAAGGCTGCCCACTTTTTGAAAGTGGAATACGAAGGTGATTCCCCAAATGTCTCATCGAAGTCATCTTTAATTTGATTTTGTGTCATATTCTTTTTGACCAAATATTTAATGACCGCTCTAATTTCATTTTTTTTTTCCATTTTCGTTGTTAGCAATAGGTTCGTTCAAACAAAAAATTGCACTGATATAAGTACGCGACCAATTTTATTGAAACTTCACATACAATTATTATATATATAAGGCTGTTTGAGGAATTAAAAGTTATTTATTAAAACAACGCCTTCTATGTTAGGCCGAGAACTTTTCAAACAGCCTCCGTACATTGTTCAAATACATGACAAGCACGTGCAAGTCTATTAGTAAATTCTGGTTGAAGGTGCACATCAAGCATGAGTCTTCAGGACGTTGCCCTTTGTGGGTTTTTTTTTCGGAAAAATTGTGTTTTTACGAATTTTCTTTGAGATTTTTGTAATTTTAACCGAGTAATTTGTTTTATTTTGTCTGTCCATTTCATTATACAATTTTTGTTAACTATTTTAATATTTTAATCAGTACTAATACTGTGCTGTATTCTCATCTCTTCAACGTGCTATACGTAAATAAGCCAGTAAATGCATGATCAACTATCAATCTTGCATATACCTACACTATTTCAATGCCGTACGCTAGATTGAATGAAAATATAAAATATTTTCATTTTTCTTCAAGCCCACATCTAATCGATACATTTTACCTTTTCACTAATACACTTACGCGTGCTTGTCATGCATTTGAACAATGTATAAGTATCTGGCTTTAAACACAATAATTGCTAAGGTCGAGAAAAATGCGAAGTTATCGTTCATTCTTCTTTCCGGTTTCCTTTTATTTATATTTGGCGTTCGCTCAATGAAATTCGCTTAACTGAGTAGAGTAAGAAGTGCCAAGAGATAACTCCTTTTTGCTTATAAAGTTAACTTATAGTAAAAGTCGCTGTATTTAAAAGCACCCATGCAATCAAAAAGAAGCCAAAAGAGAAACAGAGATTAAAAATCGGTTTCGTGTAAAAACAGTCTATTTTCTATCAGATAACATCTCTGTTTAAATATAAAAGTAAGAATGTAGTGCTTTCTCAAACAACATCCCTGTTTAAACATAAGTCAAACAAACTTTACTTTACGTAGCGTTCTTTTTCTTAAAATATTCAATGAATATTTATGAAAGGAAGGTTTGTTCCTTTACTTTGAAGCCCTACTACAGACACGCTAACATAATTCTGAGAAGTACCTAAGTTCAATTCCAATGTGAACACTTTCTTGAAGTTAAAGATTAAAAAGTCAATCATAAGTTTAAATGATGGCTATATTTTGTTACGTATGCATGTGTATAACTAGCGCATTAGTCCCCCATATTTCTATCGTTGCGATAGTTACAATAGGTATATGGTCCAAAATACTCGTACATACATACATCGTATTTGTTTTGAGGGAAAGCGTCTAACACAGCATCTAACTGATGAGCCCAACTGTCGTGCGTGGGCGAAACGCATTTGGACTAAAGGTCGCAAAAACATTCAATTTTATTTTTAATCAATAGAGTCCACAAAAACAAAAACAAAAACTATAAACACAATTTTTGTTGTCTTTATATTATATCTACCTATATTGTTTCCCTTCTTCGAAAGCGTTATGTAAGTAGAGCTATTTAGAGATATTTTTGGATTTAAGTATAAGTGAACATTGTCAAAGGAACATTGTAGCCCTTCATTTCTGAGAAAAAGTGACGGTATCTGGACAGCCTCTCAAGCTGAGTCCTTGGAACTGCTTATGACAACACATTTTCCGGGTTGTGAGAATAGCTACCCCGAAACGCTTAGCACTACAAATACCATTATAGCTCATAGGGAGCAAATCAATTCTGTTATATCAGGAGATAGTATTTCATGTGCGATTAATACTTTCTCCCCCTACAAATCACCTGGCCCTGATGGCATAATCCCAGTTATGCTGCAGAAACTGCAAGACTTGGCAGTACCATGGCTAGAAATGATCTTCAAAGGTTGTCTCTATCTCAATCATGTACCCGAGTCATGGAGACATGTAAGAGTGGTCTTTATTCCGAAGGTCGGCAAACGAGGTCATGAATCCGCGAAGGACTTCAGGCCTATTAGTCTGACATCTTTTGTTCTAAAGACACTAGAGCGCATCCTTGATACTCACATCAGAGTTTTACTAGAGGGTCGTCCTCTTGATGAATCGCAACATGCATACCTAAAAGGCAAGTCTACGGAGACTGCCCTGCATGAAGTAGTGCGTACAATAGAGAAGACGATTCACTACAAAGAATATACCCTAGCAACCTTCCTAGACGTGGAGGGTGCTTTTAATAACGTCCTAACTGAATCCATTCGCGAGTCACTTGTTCACTTTGGTGTAGAAAGTTTCATATCCAAATGGATTGTATCTATGCTCAGTGACAGAAGGATCCAAGCAACGTTAGGAAACACAATATCTACTAAGCATGTTAGTAGGGGAACTCCCCAGGGTGGTGTTCTCTCCCCTCTTCTATGGCTCTTAGTCATGGACAAAATTCTCGTCAAGCTCAGAGGTAGTGGTGTAAAAACTGTAGCGTATGCTGACGATCTGGTTTTATTGGCATCAGGTAAGTTTACCACTGTGATTAGTGAAATCACTGAATTGGCTCTGAAAAGAGTTAGCAACTGGGCCACTAGTAGTGGACTAGGAGTTAATCAGAGTAAGACGGAACTGATGCTGTTTACTACCAGGACTAAAATACCTACATTCACCCTACCTCGACTTAACGGTCAAACTCTTTCTTTATCTTCCAAAGCTAAATACCTTGGAGTTATTCTCGACCCCAAATTGAATTGGAAGGTAAATATTGAAGAACGGGTTAAGAAAGCCTGTATAGCTTTCTATGCCTGCAGAAAGACCTTTGGTAAGAAGTGGGGCCTTCAGTCGAAGATGATTTTGTGGACGTACACTGCAGTGGTACGGCCAATTTTGTCTTACGGATCGATTGTTTGGTGGCCTGCACTTAGCAAGCAATATAACGTCGGAAAACTTAAAAGGGTTCAAAGAACGGCTAGCGTCGGCACTACGGGGGCTCTCAGATCATGCCCAACAGATGCCCTGAGCGTTATCCTGAACCTTTTACTACTCGACCTTCATATAAAATACCTAGCGGCATGCAGTGCTGTAAGACTTAAAGAATCTAACTGTTGGTTCTCCAAACCCTATGGTCATGGAAACATAACAAAATTGATTCCTCCGGATATTTTCTTATCGAACACCGACTACTGCGTACCTCCTCTTGGCCCAAGCGGGGATTTTAAAGCCATTTTTCCCTCCAGAGAGGATTGGAAGAATGACGTTGTCACAAAGGATTTCGATTCGATAATCTACACTGATGGATCTAAGATGGAGTGCGGTGTTGGTTCAGGAATTTTTTCCGAGTCCTTTAACATCTCCAAGTCACTCAGACTAGCAGACTTTGCGAGTGTATTTCAAGCCGAAATACTAGCAATCAAGGAGGCATGCAAGTTGCTCCAATCTAACCAAAACCAATTCAGAAATAGGTATAGCTATATGCTCAGATAGCCAGGCGGCCATTAAGGCCATTAAATCATCTACATCAACCTCAGTACTTGTCCAGCAATGTCGGGACGAACTGGCGAGTCTGAACATTGACCTCCAGGTCACTCTCATCTGGGTTCCAGGTCACAGTGACGTAGAGGGTAATGACCGGGCTGACGCTTTAGCTCGGCAAGGCTCGACCTTACATAGCTCACTAGCGGAAAAAGTTAATATTCCTCTTGGTGCTATGAAGAGAAAAATCTTCTCGATTTTTCTCAATGAATCCAACCGTAGGTGGAGCAGTCTCACAAACTGTGTCATATCAAGAAAGATATGGCCATTGTATATAAAAACTATAGTACTCTCATGAAGAGGAACGAACGATGCGGTGCCATACGAGCGTATTCCATAACTTTTTACGTAGAGTTGTGGAGAGTAAGAACAGACGATAATCAGGAAGGGGTGATAATATTTTCGGTAAAAGTAAACCGAAGGTGCAGAACAAAGCGACGACAATAAAGCTATTTTCTGTTTTCTTTTTATCAATTTTCTATACAAATAATTATGAGGTGGCATTTTTTGCTTCACGCATAGAGAAAAAACGGTATATTGTTTGGTTTGATTTTTTTCGTTCGCTGTTTGTATGAATATTGGAGCAAATGTAGGATTTATATTCAAATAGACGAATTTTAAACGGTTACCACTCAGAACAATTATTTTGTATAGGTGTGATTCTACAAACAATGGAATAAAATGATACAAATTTCGGCAAGACATTTTTGGATTCCAAAAGTCGTAAGAGTTGTTCTAGATGATCATTAGAACATGCCTTTGCGTTGTTGAAAGCGGCCAGTTAAAAAAATAAAAAATGACGATTTTAAGGTCATTTTTTGAAAAAGGATGTTCAGGGTACTGAGTTTTTTTTAAGGGAACTGAATAAATCTTTAGTTTCTTTTCTTATTTTCTCTTGAGTACACATTGATATATAGAAATTAAATTTAATTATTCTTCATAAACATAAAAATTCATGGTAAATAAATATTATTTAGCATTTTATTAAGAAAATATAATATATTGTAATTAAATATTTTTTTTTTCTAAGAATCAATTTAAAATAAATTATACTCTTTTTAAAAATTTTAAAAATATTTCGCAATGAAGTTCGAAGTTCAATATAACTAAAAATTTCTCAGGTTTCTGAATAAAATATCATTTGCTCATTTATTAACCAGGGGACTGAGGTTTTTCATGGTTTTTGCGCAAAAAAGGTATTAAGGTTTTACTTTAAAGAATAAAAATATATATATAATATTACAGTTTTATTAAACCTATACTATACTTCTAACAAATATGCCTTCTTACATACAAATTTGTTTTGTAAAACCTCACCAGAGGACTGATAATCTAAAGGGACAATCCACGACTTCTTGCACAAATGTCTTTTTCACAATACTAACATAAGAAACAGAATCGATTTGCACCACAATTTTATTGTAAGGAGATTTTTTACTTCAAATTGCCAGTGCTGGAAATTCGATCGATATCCTACTTATTAATTTGCCAGGGGACTGATACAAAAAGCGGGGGACAAAGTTTAATTAAGTTTTTTTGTAATAAAATAAATTACTAACAAATATTCATCTATTTCGTAGCAAAGATGTGATATTTTCCGTAACTTTGGTGCAATTCATCTAAGTATAAGACCTGAAATAAGAGAACGGTAATAATTTTTCTTTGCGAAAATGCACTGGGGACACGTCAGGGGACTGAGAATCGGACACTTTGAAGAATTTTTTGAGCAAGATAAAATAAGGTCACCCTAATAATAATGTTAGGCCAGGTAGTAGATATCAACAAGATTTAATTTTATAAAAAAAAAAAATCAGATTAAATAATTGAACGGATTTTAAAATATTTCTTGGGCCACCGAAAATTCCATCGTCTGTAGAATCACCCATAGATAGATAATTATTTTTGTAGGCAGATTTTTCAAATGCAGGATTTTGAGAATTGGAGTCTTGAGTTTTATTCTGAAATACAGAAAAATTATATTGAAAGCTAAAATTTTGAAGAGTAGAATTTTGGAATACAGAATTTTGGGAAATAAAATTTTGAAATGCATAAAAATTAATAAGTAAAATTTTGAAAAGCAGAAGTTTGAAAAAGAGAATTTTGAAATGCAGAATTTTACGAAAGAAAATTTTGAAATATAGAAACTTAGTAAGTAAAATTTTGAAAAGCGAAATTTTGAAATGCAGAATTTTGAAATGCAGAATTTTACGAAAGAAAATTTTGAAATGCAGAAAACTTAAAAAGTAAAATTCTGAAAAAGGTATTTTGACAAGTAGAATTCTGAAATGCAGAAAACTTAATAGGTACAATTTGAAAAGCAGAATTTTGAGAAGTAGAATTTTGAAATGCCAAATTTTGGGAAATAATATTTTAAAATGCACAAAACTTAGTAAGTAAAATTTGGAAATGCAGAATTTTGAGAAGTAGAATTTCGAAATGCAGAATTTTGAAAACTTTTATTTTGACAAGTAGTATATTGAAAACTAAAATTTTATCAATTAGAATCTTGAAATTCAAAATTTTGAGAAGTAGAATTTCAAAATGTAGAATTTTGAAATACAAAATAACAAACAAGAAATCATGTGATACATCACTCCCTTCATCACGAGTATGCAATTTTTAACTCGCTAAGATGCCTAGTTTAGCCAGAAATCACGTTTGAAAATGTCAACTTTGGGGGGTCTAGGGAGCTCCGTTTAGCCGCAAATCGCATTTAAAGATAAAAATTTGTTTTTCGAAAAAAAAAATTATTTTCACATTTTTTACTTCTAATGGAAGAAAAATATATGTATTAAATGTATTTGTTCTGGTTAATTTGTAATAAACTTCAACTACTAAATCAGAAAAATCAATTTCTGCTAAAATAATTAACATGGCGATTTTTAAATGTGGCAACCATGTCTTATTTTTTCATATTTCAGCCGTTTTTTTTAGAGGCAAATGGATATGTATATTGTATAGGTGTTTGAGCAGCATTATACATTCATTGCCAATAAATTTTCGTGTTTTTTTTCGCATAATCATTGTCTGTGCGATTGGCAGTGGTTATTTATTTTAAGGTACATAATGGTTGAAAAAAAATTTTTTCAAAAAATGGTAATTTTTTGTACCTCCATGGAACCATTTTTTTTTGTTTTTCATTGTCTCAAAACAGGTAAAACCGATTTTGATCATTTTTTTTGCTAAAGCTCCCCAAAAACTTAAATAGAATTGGGTATTAAAATTTTCAAAAAAGAAATTTGGATTTTTAAAATAAAATTTTTAAAACTCAATATATCAAAAACCCCATGCTAGATTTTTTTTTAAACTTGATAAGTAAAAGTTTACCAATATAATCTACAAGATGTGAGAAAAAAATGTATTTTACTTAAAAATAAAGGTACCCACCATACAAATGTAAAAAAAAAAATAAAAAATGGTTTTCAAAAATCGTATTTTTCTCGAAAACGGCGCCTGGAATTTTAATAAATTTCTTTTTCTTTGTATGATCTTTAATTTAAAAAAACAAATTTTGAAATTAAGATATTAGGTACAGCTTGTACCTACCATAGAACCATTTTTTCAAATTTTGACATTTGACAATTTTCTCATTATCGAAATTTTTTATAGAGGTGCTTCCAAAAAGTTTAAAAACATTGCGTCTCAAAGCTAAGTAATTTTTTTCCTTGGAAAATTCGATATCTCAAAAACGGCTCAGTATTTTATTTCGAAACCTAATTTCCATTTGTACAATAATAAAAACTTAAGGTTGGCGTACCAAATTTTTTTTATTTTATTTTCACTTACAAAATTATGTAATTGCAAGTTTTGCATGTGCAAAAAATTTAACTCGAGATTTTGATCAAAGTTTACTTTACGATGATAGAGAACACAAACAAATATTTTTTTATCTAAGAAAATTGTTTTTTAAAAATCAATGTCTTGAAAAAGTTTGAGCGACTAATTTTTGAAAATATTTCCTAGAATCTTTATTTTTAAATACCTACTTAAATTAATATCCCAAATTTTTTTTCTAGAACAATTTTAAAGAAATTTCTTATATTCAAAATTAGTTCAATAATAAAAGGTTTTTTAAACTTTGTTTGCATAAATTCGTACTTTTTATATTTATATTAACAAAATACAAAAAAAAACTAAATTTTTATTTTAATGAATTAATAATTTCCAAATTTGAAAAAAAATCGTAGACAAACATTAAAAGAAATATTTGTTTAATCAAAATTCGCAGGGCAAATATCTTATATTTTTACAAAATATATGGATAAAAACTATTTTTATGTAAAAAAATGTTTATTTTTATTTTAAAATTTTTTCATGTGGGGTGCATTTATAATTTTTTTAAATTGACACCAAATTTCTTTTTTTTAATTTTTCTAAAATTGCTTATAAGCAATATGTAAATGCATACAAAATATTTTTTCCAAAAAAGGTATCTGATTTTTTAAAAATATTATGTCAATAATAATTTTATTCTATTTATTCTAATTTTTTTTAATTAATTTAAGTTTTCTAAAATTATTTTTTTTCTCGAAAAACTTATTTGATTTTTTTTTACAATTGCTTTATGTGAATATTTATACATTTCTAAAATTGTTTATATACACATAAAAAGTATTAAAAATTTTCTATATTTTTTACAAACAAAGTTTATATGAATAAATTTAAAAACTGTTCTATACCTATATCAAATTTCTTTTTTTTTATTTTTAAGTAGATATATAAATACCTATTAACGAATACAAATATTTTTTTGTAATCAAAATTATTTTCTATCATACCATATTTTATACAGTTATGTATGTACAATGTACATACTTATGTAAAAGCTATTTTCTTTAATAAAATTATAGGTAGGTATACGTACCTGTTAGATTTGCTTAAAGAAATAGTTTTATACCTATACATATATGTACATACATAATTATAATAATTGCAAAAAAAAAAAAACAATTTCCACTACCTAACCACCCACTGCATCTAATGTAGGCAGTTAAACTAGTTGATTGCAATTATTATTTTTGTTCTTCAAAATTACACCAATTATTATACTTTTGAATAACAAAAATAATAATAATTGCAATCAACATAGGTAAGTTACCTAATATATTAAGATAAAGTTTCTATGAAGATATACTAAAATTCAAAAAAGCCTAATCCTACCAAGAATCAATTTTCAAAATTATTCCTACTTAAATCTATTCAAATAGGTATGTGTGTCCATACAAATAAAAAGCAACGTTGTATTTTGGTTAGATATGCCGAAATTGAACAACGTTGCTTTGTTGCGTATGAAATAGCCAAAACAAAACAAATATTCTTGACAAAAAAATATAACAACAAAACACAGAGAAGATCCCTCAAAAGAAAAATGCTACAAAACAAATTTCATTTTCTCATTCTCGTCTTTCTCATTGCCACGTTGCTAAACAAATTTCCTCAATTACCACCCCACCCTAAATCAAAAGTCTCCACGAAATTTGTTCCTCCGACAGCGCCCTCGGTAGAGTGTATTCCATAACATTTTTTTCTGTTCCATGAGAGTACTATAGTTTTGATATACAAGGGAAGTTCTACGAATTTTGAGTCATAATCGGAAGAAGGTAACTTACGAGTAGTTTTTATCAAATCTAGGAATTCTAATACTGGAACGTTACCACGAAACTAACCATTATTATTTTATTTGTGTGTGTAGATCTTTTATTATTGAAATGATATGCTGGGAGATTCTTGCAGAAGAAAAGCAATCAAACACCAACGGTTTAAGTTGCATAGCTTATTCTTTGGCAACAAGGTAAGTGGACGAATCAATTTGGCTGACAATTGGCATTAAGGGGATATTTTCTTTATGCACTTTTGGAAGGCCATACAGTTTTGGTGGTTAAGTACACGAAGGTATGATATTTGTTTTATTAATAAGTGATTTACATTTAGGTAATATGTGTCTCACTCTTCTTGTCACCCTTGCTGTTAGATCATAACTCAATTCTTTGTATGTATCACTATCACTGAGAAGATTTTCTATTTTAGAACAATAATCTACTGTATCGAGGACTGCAGTGCAGTTACGTTTATCTACAGGAAAAACAATAAAATCTTTGTCTGCTCTAAGAGCAAATCTGCTCAAAGCAATCCTCTCATTAACCGTGATGTTTTGTTTTATCGGTTTTGCCCTGCGAATTAAAACTGAAATATCCTGTCTAATGGTTTCAGATGTTAATCTTTCAATTTTATTCCTACTTAGGCACTCTTCCACACATCCTATTATTAACTCAGTAGGAATATTTAATGGGGTAGGTGCAAAGTTCATTCCTTTAGAGATTATAGACACAGTATTGTCATCAAGCTCTTTGCTGGACAAATTTCTCACTGTACGCATCACGCATTGATCTTTTGTTGTTGTTTTTCCTATATACATATATCTATATCTATAAATACGATTCAATATACTTACATAGACAAAATTCTGAGCCACTTCCGCTTGAAGTTTTGTTGTGTATTTCGATTAAAGTTAATTTAAAGTTTATAAGAATAGGTAACTTAAAAAATTTTTACATTTATAATTGCTGAAATATACAAACGTTAGTATAACCCTGCTAATTAATACAGTTTGGTTAATCAAACCAAACATTTCTTTCCGGGTGCTAATAGTTACGCTCATAGCCCATAGCGCAGTTGGGATTTTTTCCAACCGGAAAGCTTCATTAGCAAAACTATCTTAATATCTGAAACTGCCAATGCCATACACATTAATACTTAATCAGTCAAAATTGTTTGCTAATAAATCGTTGATAGTCTCAATAAATTTACTGCAGCGATGGTTAGAAGGACCAAGAATATAATTCTAATGAGATACCGAACTTCGCAATGCAACCTGCGTGCGCTTAGTGGGACTTGAGTATACTATACTCGTGCATGTATAAGAAACTTTTTAACAGCAACGCTGCTTAAACATTGATACATCCCTATAGTCAAAAACGCAAGCATAATGAAGTGAAAACTTCAACTACATCATTCCAGCAGCATAATTAATACCGTTTACCAAAATGACAAAAATAGGTATTCACATTAATTTAATTTAATTTTAATTAAGCTTAATACAAGCCACTTATACTATATCAAAATAAAAATATCTTAAGTCTAACATTAAGTACTTAAGTCTAAAAATTAATAAATTGATTAATAATAGGATAATTTGGATAAGTATCAGGAGGGGTAGCGTAATAGGGCATGTTTAAGTGAGGATTTACTAAGGTTTAAGTCAAATATGTTAGAATTATTTACCCTACTCAACATTCTTGTCAGGGGTTCGTTTAGTCCGTAGTCAGTACTATGGTATTGGAGTCGAAAAAGAGTCGTAGATCGAAAACGATGTTGGTTAGTATTAAAACCGATCTGTTGTAGTAAACAGGGACAGTCAATGTTACATGTTAATAACTGATGAACGAAGATAATATCAGAAGTGTTACGGCGCGCATATAAAGATTGTAAACTTAGAAGCTTTAGACGTTCTTCATATGGAGGAAGGTTAAAAGGATCGTCCCAGCCAAGTCCACGCAAGGCAAAACGTAAAAATCTTCGTTGGACGGCTTCAATGCGATTAATGTGAACTTGATAATAAGGCGACCAGACCTGAGATGCATATTCCAAAAGTGGTCGGACAAAAGTCATGTAGAGGGACTTTGTAACATAGGGATCGGAGAATTCTTTGGACCAGCGTTTAATAAATCCAAGTGAAGAGTTAGCTTTGTTTATAATGTTATCAATGTGAGACCGAAAGTTCAGTTGGGAGTCGCATAATAAACCTAAATCACGGATAGAAGTAACAATGGGAATGGGTTCGTAATTTATAAAATATTGTCTTTGAGCTAATGGAGGACGCTTACGGGTATATGTTATGGCTTGACATTTATTAACGTTGAGTTCCAGGAGGTTTTTTTGGCACCATATGTAGAATTTGTCCAAGTCGATTTGCAGAGATTTGGAATCATCGGCACAAGAGATCTTTCGGCATATTCTCATGTCATCTGCGTAGATTAACAGATCAGAGTTCGAAAATATTTTTTCAACGTCATTAGTGGTTAGAACGAAAATAAGTGGTCCTAGGTGGCTACCTTGCGGAACTCCAGACGTTGCACGGATGGAGGTAGATATACACGACCTGAATATAACGTTGTATTGTCGTTTCGATAAATATGATTGAATCCATGAAATCATTAAAGCCGGAAAGCCGAGTTGTTTTAGCTTAAATAATATTATATTATGGGATATTTTGTCGAAAGCTTTGCTAAAATCAGTAGCTATCGCATCGACTTCTTTTCCTACTTCTAAAGCACACAGGGTAGTAGATACAAAATCTACCAGATTAGTGGTAGTGGACCTGCCCTTTAGGAAACCATGTTGTTTGGTTGAAAAAATTGGCTTACAAAAAAAGAACATATTGTCATATATAATACTCTCAAAGAGTTTCGGTATGCAAGAAAGTTTTGCAATTGGTCTATAGTTAACTATATCATTTTTAGGTCCTTTCTTATGCACAGGTATAATAAAAGCATCTTTCCAAAGCTGGGGAAAAATTCCTGTTGAAATGGACTTTTGGAAGAGTGCAGTAAGTGGCTGGGCTAAGTTGGCAGTACATTTTTTCAACAAAACAGAAGGGAGACCGTCAGGACCAAAAGAGAAATCATCTTTGAGCAGATTCATTTTATTTATCACAGATGATATGTCAATATTAATGGAAGTAAGGGAAGTCTGGGTGCAGCCGTTCATATAACTAAAATAGCTAACGTCAGCCTCAGAATTGTCACACGAAAACGCCGCCCCGAAAAATTCTGCAAAAAGATTGGATATAGTTTTTGGATCCATTGACGAAGAATCGTATAATTTTAATACAGAGGGGTAACCATCAAATTTTTTTTTACTATTAATAAACTGATAAAACAACTTTGGTTTAGAGATAAGGTCAGACTGCATTTGAGAAAGATATCTTGTGTATAAGTATTCACACAAAACGGAGAAGTTATTATAAGCTAAAGTGTAGTTAGAAAAATCAGACTCTGATTTGGACCTTAGAAATGTTTGCCAAAGTTTGTTACGTTTATTGCGAAGAGAGCGAAGTTCTTTGTTATACCATGGAGGAGAAGAAGTTATGTTTTTTTGAGAAAGTATTGGGATGGATTGGGAACAACAGTCAAAAATATGTGCATAAAAAGTAGCGATAGTTATGTCGATATGTGTATTATAATCAGATATAAAATCGAAATTTACCCTACCAATAAGATCGTTTAGTTTTTCAAAATTAGCTTTACGAAAGTTGAATTTACGCTGTGTTAATACGTCAGGATTAATATTGTTGCTAACGTATGCGAAGATAATTGAGATTGGAGGATGATAACAATCAAGTTTGGTAAGAAGATGACTGCTATTCGAGGCTACAGTGTTATCGGCGTCTGAGGCGTCTGTCTTCCTAAGTTATTTTTAACATTGCTCATCTGAGCAAGGCCGGAGGCTTGAAGACGGTCAGTGAATAGAATTTCTTTTTCGGAGATTGCATTATTCGAGATCAAATGGATCTCGTCTTCAGAATTAATCCACATCAATCGTGGAAGATTAAAGTCCCCAACAATAATGATGTCGTCTTCAGGATTAGTTAGATCAACAATAAAATCAACTGCATCAGAAAAAAGCTCATATGCACTTGTGGGCTGAGACGGAGGAATGTAGCAACACAAGATGTAAATGCAACGATTGTTCAGGTTTATCTTGACACATATAAGTTCCAAATTTAAAATATTGGGAATAACAATTAACGATGCATCCAAATCGGAATGGAGTGCTAAAAGTACACCACGACCTACAGGGTTATTAGCACCTAAATTGGAACTATCAGGAACTTAGATATCCTTCCGAAAAACAGTAAATTCCGAGGTGAAAAGCTCATTACTCTCAATGTCTTGGGAAAGATTTGTTTCAGTAAGGGCAAACAAATTATATGGAAGTTTTTGTGAGTTAAGATAAACTTCGGTGGTTTTGGTGCGAAGACCTCGTACATTCTGATAATAAATAGACAGACTTTCATGACTATTTGATACATGGCAGGTTTGTTTGTAAGGGATATTATTAGTTACGAAAAAACTGATTTTGGGAAACGTGTGGTCTTAGTTTGGAGCTCAAATAAACGCCGTAAGCTGAGAGGTCATTAATTACTTGAAGGGGTGAAATATCAAAACATTCATGATATTGAATGAAGATTTTTTTCAGGGTTAATAAATCAATAGGAATGCCTTCTTTTAAAATCAAAAGTTCAAGATTAACTCTAGTTATTCCATCGATGCAAGTATGTTGTGGTTTATCATGTAAATATGCGAGGTAAAGTCTGACATTGGCATAGGTTTTTGGATCACGCAAACGAGACATAACAAAAAGGATATTCTCGCAGGATTCCGGAAATTGTTTGGCCGATTTCGCTAAGGGTGGTATAAGTGGATCTATATAAGAAGATGTTATTAAGGAGGAAGAAGAAAATGGAGGAATATTTGGGTATATTCTGGGAGCGGCTCTTGCATTAGGTAGGGGGGTTGGAGTGTTGAATGGTGTACAGGCTGACTGTTTATTTAATGAGGGCACAGGTGGATTTGTAATATGGGAGCGATGAAAGTTTGGGTATTTAATAGTAGAACTATAGGGTAGTTCAGAAGAAGAAGAAGGTGGATGATTTGTTAAGTTAGGTATAGGAAAAGACATATTAGAGGATACATGATTACATCTAGTATTATACTTAAAATTAGAACTTAAACTATTAATAGAAAATGGTTTTTGAATCTTCATCGTACTATTTTTTAAATTTATAGAGGAGAATGAAAATAACCATTCGTAAATATGAGGTATAATTATTTTGAAAATTCCAGGACTAAGACGAATACAAACGATGATATAAAAACTGTAGTTAGTTCTAAAAAAATTTCTAATCCAGGACTCGAGACTAAACTTGAGGTTTGTTCCGGTGGATGATTTAAGGATGAGATCGACTTGGTTATATTGGTGAGTTGAGAATCGATGTGGTTGGAAAATGAGTTAAAGTTATCAAAACACTCGGAGCATTTAGTGGATGATTGTTTAGACATACATTCAATATTATTAAGTTGTTTTTTTGATATTAAATGGTATTTTTCAATGCTTTTAGTGGTTGATTCATTATTTTCTGCCAAAAGTTGGTTAGTTAAACTAAAACCATGACGAATTTCTTTCTTCAGTTCAGCAATTGACTCCGATAATTGGTCGACCCTTTCATTGTTGCATTTAAGAGCACGCATAATGTGGGAAAGCGTTATGCTTCGACTCTCGTCGCAGTAAAAACTAAAATGTTCGGAGTATTCCGGCAGATAAGCTTTAGCAGTTCTACTAAGGCCGGTGCAAACAGGGTGGAATATTTTACCGCAAATTCCCCTACAAGGCACCCAATTGTTGGTTTTTATGGTGATAGTGCAGTTTAAATTTCCACAGGGGGATGATTTATCCATTTTAGTAACTAAATTAAAAAATAATCTTCGTTGTTATTTTTTTTTTTTTTTTAAGTACAGTTAATACATCGTGTATAATTGGGATGATATATGACCAAAATTTGCGAATATGATATAAATCCTTACGTCAAAACTCCTAAATTGTGCGTTCGAAAATTTGTTGCATACTTTAAAACAACAAAAATCTAAAATGTTCTATTAATCCATGATTCTGTTTGCCCAAGCTGCCAAAATTTTCTAAATTCAAAATTCCATATGCGTCTAAGTTATGTTTATGTCTATTTGATTTTCAAAAATAACAGTTTCAATATTTTTTAAAAGTCAACAATTCATTTTTAGAAAATTTTCTTAACAGAGCAATGTAGAAGCTAAAGCATGCAAGCATACATTATACAGAAATCAGTTTAACCGTTAGCAAAAAGTCAGAAAGAATACAAAAACGTTCATATGACAGCTAGGTACACTAAACAACAAATTTAGGCCCTCATTATGAATAACGAATCGAACTAAAATCTTTGCGAATTCGATAAATTCTTATTATGAATAGCGATTCGCTTGAATAAATTTAGCTCCAAATGTCAGAACCTTAGCGAATTTACTTAGCGAGGAATTACAAATAGCGAATGTTCGCTAATCATGCCGCTTGAAGTGTGAAATCTAATCGAATCAAATTATTCAGTGATATCGCTAGCGAATGAAAAACTGAAGCACCTTTCTATCAATTGTTATTGTTTATTTTGGAAGTAATGAGTTAAAAATAAAAATGGTAGTTACCTACAAATAATTTGTGTTATTTTAATTTTTGTTTTGATTTCAAAATATATTTATTTATTTATTTATTTAGTTAGCTTATTGCAAGCGAATTACTTAAATTATATTATACAAACTTAAATTAAAAATAATATACTTAACGCTAATAAGAAAATAAAAAGAAAATAGAAAATAATACGGTGGAGTGAGGTTAGGGTGAGAAGGTGTATAGAGTTCTTCTAAGGGAAGGGGAACTAATGGAGAAATCGAAAATATCTTGTGCAGTATTGGCTAATCGAAGCATTCTGCTCATTGGATTGAAATGGCCGTAGTTGGTGCGGTGAATGGGGAGGCGGAAGAAGGGGACAGCTCTTAAGTTACGTGGATTGGTATTAATTTTAATCCATTCGAGCAAAGCAGGAGAGTCTATGCCTCCAATGATGAGCTGATGGACGAATATTATGTCAGCGATACGGCGACGTTGAGAAAGGGTGTGCAAGCCAATTAGTTGCAAACGGTCTTCATAAGGGGGTAAAATAACGGGATCAGACCAAGGTAGACTGCGCAAAGCGAATCTGAGAAATCTCCTCTGAACAGCTTCAATTCTAAGAGATTGAGTGATTTGGAAGGGAGACCAAACCTGACTAGCATATTCAAGGATAGGCCTGACGTATGTGGTGTATAAAGATTTGGTAACATGGGGGTTGGAAAATTCTTTAGACCATCGTTTAACAAATCCGAGGGTAGAATTCGCTTTCCCGATGATATGATCAATGTGAGAGCGAAAATTTAACTCCTTATCACATATAACCCCGAGATCACGAATAGATGAAACGATAGGGACAGGTATGTTACAGAAGTAATAGATTCGAGGATTTGAAGGTATACGTTTACGGGAAAAAGTCATAGATTGGCATTTACTAATATTAAGCTCAAGAAAGTTTTTGTTGCACCAAGTAAGAAAAGTATTTAGATCAAGTTGAAGCAGCGAAGAATCATGAGAAGACGAGATTACTTTAATTATTTTAATGTCGTCTGCATAAATAGAAAGGTCTGAGAAGGAGATGATTCTACCGACATCGTTTATAGCAAGCACAAATAGAAGTGGACCGAGATGGCTACCCTGGGGAACGCCAGAGGAGGCGAGGAAGGGATCGGACACTTCATTTCTGAAAACAACCCTGTATAAACGGTTCTCGAGATAAGATTTGACCCACTTGATGAACGATGGTGGAAAGCCAAAGGCTTGTAGCTTAACGTAGATAATTTGGTGACTGATTTTATCGAACGCCTTGCTGAAATCAGTGGTGATAACGTCAACATCGTAGCCTTTTTCCATTGCCGAGAGTGTCGTGGAGACAAACTGGGTAAGATCAGTCGTAGTGGATCTTCCCTTTAAAAATCCGTGTTGAAGTGGAGAGACAATTGATTTACAATGGAAATAAAGCGAATCATACACTATACTTTCAAAGAGCTTGGGGATAACAGAGAGTTTAGCAATCGGACGATAGTTAGAGATTTCGTTCTTACAACCCTTTTTAAAAATTGGAAAAATAAAGGATTCCTTCCAAAGAGAGGGAAAAACTGACTGTGAAAGCGAGAGTTGAAAAAGATTAGTGAGGGGTTTATAGAGTGCCGAAGCGCAATTTTTAAGAAAAATTGCTGGAATACAATCAGGACCGGGTGAAAAGTCATCATTCAGTAAACTTAACTTTTCACGGACGGTATGCGAACTAATGTTAAGAGAAGACAGAGAAGTGTGCGGGCTATTTGAAAGAAATTTGTGGTAATCAAGGTCAGGTTCATTTGAATTATTGCTATAGGATTGACTAAAAAAGGTAGCAAATAGGTTAACAATTACTTTAGCTTCAGAAGAAGATGTGCCGATGAAATTGAATCTTGAAGGAAGACCGTCAGATTTTCTTTTCACGTTTATAAATTGGTAAAAGCGTTTTGGATCGGTGATGAGACAGGTTTGCATTTTATTGAGATAGATTTGGTATAGAGAATTGCAGAGAACAGAAAAATTAGAAGATGCTTGTTGGTAGTAGAAATAGTTTAAAGGTGTTTGGGATTTCAGGTAAGTTTTCCATAACTTATTTCTAACATTACGGATATGACTTAATTCTTGTGTGTACCAGGGAGGAGATGATACACAGGTTTTTTTAACTGTATAAGGGACACATTGAATGATACAAGCAAATATAGAGGTGTAAAAGAAAGAAAGCAATATATCGATGGGAGTAGTGAGGTTGATGAAAAGGTTGAAGTTTATGTTGTTAAGGAGATTATTAAGTTTATTGAAGTCGGCCTTCCGAAAGTTGAAACTGGAATATTTCTCAGATTCAATAGTTGGAGAGCTATCTTCAACACTGAATATAAAAGAAAGAGGAGGGTGATAGTGATCTAGAGTGCAAAGAAGATGGGGGCTTTTAGAGACAGCTGAGTTAAATGGGTCCGAGGAGAAGACAAGATCAAGTTGTCTCCCTAGATTGTTGCAGATACCACTTATTTGGAAAAGTCCAGACTCGAGAAAATTATCTGTGAAAATAAATTCTTTTTCAGAAGAAGGATTAGAGGGCACAAAGCATGATTCATCCTCTGATGGTATCCATTGCAAATCAGGTAGGTTAAAGTCTCCTAGGATAATAAAGTCGTCATTGGAAGTTGCACCCTCGACCAAGGAACTAAGTGAATCCACAAATTGTTTATAGACAGGGCTAGGTTGTGAGGGACGAATGTAGCAACAAAAAAGATAAAAACAACGTTTAGATACAGATAACTTTATGCATACATATTTAAATAGGGGTGATTTAGAAGTTTCGACAAGTGAAGCATTAAGACGATTGTGGACAGCAAACAGAACACCACGCCCCGTAGGAGCAGTGTCACTAGTTAGACCATCCGCACGAAAGACAGCAAAATCTGATGTAAATAATTCGCTATCCAGAAAATCAGAGCATAGATTAGTCTCCGTTAGAGCGAAGATGTCAAAATGAAGGTTTTGGGAACTAAGATAAACGTTAGAAGTTTTGGTACGGAGACCTCTTACATTCTGATAATAGAGAGATAGGGTAATTGTGGACACTGGCTGTGGAGCCACATTACAATTAAAGATATTGTTTTTTATCGTGTCGAACGAATGGTAAACATTTTGAGCGTATGTGCGAAGCGTAAGTAGCGAGGTCCTTAGAAACTGTGGAAGGAGAGATATTCAAAGTTTCATGGAAGCGAACGTATATTTTGTTGAGAGTGGCTGGGTCAGTTGGAAGGCCTTCTTTTTGTATAGATACCAAAACATTCATTTTGGTCTTGCCGTTAATACAAACGTTATCAGACTTGTTATAAAGATAGGAAAGGTATAGACGAACATTTTCATAAAGTTTACTGTCGCGTAATCTAGCCATCAAATATCGACCATCAAACTCATCACTGTTAGTAATAGGGGCAGCAAGTTTTGTAGTAAGCTTCGCAACGGGAGAGAACATTGGATCAAAAATAGGAGTAGGTAAATGGTCAACCATAGCATTAGGGGGGCGGGGAGCTCTAGAAAAAGGACGGGGAGTGAGAGACACAGGTGTGGGGTTAATGGTGTGGGAGTGGAGAAAATTGGTATAAAGGCCATTAGTATCAGTGTTGAAAGAGACGGGTTTTTGATGTAGAATAGGGGGCTTTTTAGATATATTGGAAGTTGAAGTAATTGGGAGTGTGGAAGAATTGGAAGAAAAAGAGTTGTTCTTATATCTATTTACAATTTTTTTCTTATTACTAATTACGTTTGGCAAGGTGGTTTTGGGGGATACTTTAATTTTAGTGTTTGACCATTTATAAATTTTTACATTATCTTGCACATATATGGGTTTATTATTAGTAGAACAAAACAACCATTGATATTTGGCTGGAATATAAATTTTAAAGCTTGAAGAGCTGATCTTGCGACATTCACCAATAGTGATTTTGAATTTACCCATAAAAAGATTCTGGATCCAGGGGCATCCGACATTGATCGGCGTATTGTATAAAAAATAAGGGTCGAACTCATTGAAATTTTTCAATTTGTTTAGCCTATTATTCCACTCGTCAACAGTCCATGTGTTGTTAAGGCGAATGATAGTAGGCACGGGCGAGGTAGGACTTTCAGTCTGGGTAGAAATAGTAGTTTTTGAAGCAATGTTGATTGAAGCAGGACCGAGTGAGAGAGGAGGGTTGAGAGTGGACTCGGTTATTTCGGCAAGGATCGATGTATTATAATTGACTTCAATTGGTTGAATGTTCATTGGAATATCAACAATTTTGCTCGAGGTTATTTTTAATTCATCGATTATATCTACAAAGGAAGCGCGTGTTACGGTTAGTTCACTGTTAATGTCATTTATCTTTGATATTAGATCGAGAAGGATTATGTTTAGTTGAGAGGAAGGTGAAGATGCAGAGTTTGATGTTGATTGTAGTGTAGATTCGAGGGTGGACCGGATGTTAATAACATGATCAAATAATTTATCAAGAGGATATGAATTTAAGATAGAAATGAGAGTAGAACGAATTTCATCTTTAATGTTGTCAAAGCGGCAATGGGAGTGTTCCAATCGCGAATTCAGTGTCTTCTCTATAGATGATAGTTGTTTTTCCAAAATAGATAGGTTAGAGAAAAAACGTTTAGCGAGGGTCTCAATAGAACATTCCAAGGTTTCAACGCTCTTAGAGAAGTCATCAAAGTGATGAAATTGCGCTAGTACGTTCTTATGGAACCGATTATTGTCAGTTAAGATAGAGTTTGTAGAGTCACTAACACATTTGACGGCGAGAAGGACATGGGAGAGTGATATTTCCGAACATTGATCGCAGAGATAAACGAAATAATTTAAGTATTCTTTGAGATAGGGACATGATTTTTTACTAAGCCCGAGGCAGAGAGGATGAAAAGATTTACCGCAGAGACCCCGACACGAAATTCGCTGAGTATATTTGCTGTCTAGAAGGCAATCATTTGCGTCACACTGGTTATCCATATTTAATTCCGAAATAATAATGTTTCTATCACGGGAAAAATTAAATTAATAG
Source organism: Chrysotoxum bicinctum (assembly GCA_911387755.1). Taxonomy (NCBI): domain Eukaryota; kingdom Metazoa; phylum Arthropoda; class Insecta; order Diptera; family Syrphidae; genus Chrysotoxum; species Chrysotoxum bicinctum. The sequence goes on along the minus strand of OU426988.1, from coordinate 48,816,941 downwards.
ATATTGAACAAAACCGCAAATTATAGATAAAGTATTTAAAATATTGAAAATTGATTTTTGGTAAAAAGTTCTAACTCAAAAATGTAAAATTAGAAACCGGACAGTTATTTTTTCACCGGAGTGTAATTGTTGATTTTTATTTTTTTGAAAATTTTTTTTTCACTTGAGTGTACTTGTAATTATTATTTTTCAAAAATATTATTTCTCTCTATTGAGAATAGTGCCTGTGTATTAGTTAATGTTGATAACGATGAGAGATGATGTATCAGTCGTTGAATCATGTAAGGAGAACCAGAACAGTTTTTTTTTTTTGTTTATATTAGAGTAGAGTCTGAGTAAGATTAAAATAAAAAAAAAATGAATAATCATCGAAGCTAGACACAATAAAATTAAATTCTAAGGAAGCTATTTCATTCTTTAATCGCTCTGTTTTAGGCTTGTGTTGCAAGATTCGTTAGGTAATGGAATACTGGTGTTGAAGATGGTTTGGAGCAATTATCCCACACATCCTATTATGCCAGGTATTTCAGGTTATTCTGCTTCTGACATTTCGGTCTTGATCCAAATCGGATAGAATTTTTCTTCAAGTAATGTACTCGTAATATTCTCGTTCAAAACGATTGAAACAGCTGTTTGGGAAATATCAAAATCGTTTACCACACCACAGTTGGGGTAGTTATCATTTTCAAGGAACCGAAGTGCACAAGCCATTTTTTTTAGAGTTGGGATCGCACTGTTGATTTGAATTAATCGTTTATTTCTTATACATAAATGCATCCATGTTTAGTCGAAAATAAAGAACAAGGAACAAACCCTTGAAAAAAAAAACACATGAAACCTTTGAATACAATATAATTCTTATTTTTACACAATCACAACCAAGAAAATACATCAAATTTATCTCAAAAAATTATTTATTTGACATTTTGGTTTTGTCATTTCAATGTGATGATTTATTGGCAGCATTTACTTTTTAGCGAACGTTGAAGTTCGCTATTAATAATACTGTGATAATCGAAGTTCGCTTAATTATTCGAAACTTATCGAACGTTTGATTAGCTATTCATAATGAAGGCCTTAATCTTATTAAGATTTTGTTTTACCAAAATTATATCCCACTTATTGTGGGATATAGGACTTTCTTGGCCGATGGGTTTGTTTTCAAACAGATGATGCGGTCTTCTTCGTCAGCTAGAATTTGTGGGCTGAGTTTCGAAGACTCATTTGGATGGAGCATTGTTATTGTTATTGTTGCCTATTCGGGTAATATTGCCAAGCCAATGCAGTGGACATGTTAAGACTTTCTGGATTATTTCTATATCTTGGTTCAGCTTTTCTTTCAAAATATCCTAGTGTAAACTCTCGCTTTCTGCCCATGCTCCAACACACATCGCCGTAGAGTTCGTACTTCATACTTCATTTTTTTGTTTTTGTTTGAACAACCAATTCCAAGTAGCAGCGGTTTCTTAGCGTAATTCTTTTTCGGATTTCCCTTAAAATGTCGTGGAGCTGATATTGAAATCCGGCTAGTTGAAATCTTAACTACCTCGTTGTTTTGGATATCAATAGGAACATTCTGTCCTAGTGGAATTCATTTAGTTTCATCTGTTCTTCAATCGCTGTGAAGAACTTTATTACGGAAAATTGGGACCTGCCAATGATGTTTATATCCTCCGCATACCTATTTGTTGAAAATAGTGCCCTTGGTGTCATTGCCTGTTCTGTGCGCCATATGTTTCACAAAGAATTTGAAGAATTAACTTGATAGCGTATCTCTTTGGCGAAACCCTTAGCATGTTTGGAATACTTCGGAAGAGCTTTTTTACTTAGATTCACATTGCACCGCGTATTTTCCAAAGTCATGGAATCATGAGTTATATGCCATCATTATAATTAAAGGGCTCCTCATGATGAATCCTATAATATATGTATACGGCTTTGAAGTCATTTAAGTTGTGTTGAGTATCGACTTGAAATCCGTTGATCTTTCCAGGATTTTTCTAAATGTGAAGTCTTTATTGTTTCATAACGGCTTATTTATTTGTGATTTTTCGAACGGATGTGCCTCATTTTATTGCAGGACAAAGAGATGAGGTACATGAAGCTGATAGTCCCAGTCATTGGACACGCATCCTTCCACCCATACTTGGAAGATAAGCTGGTGCATTCAATCCACCAAAGCATCATCACCTCCGTATTTTTAGAGTTCTGCGGAAAGGGTATCCTATTCCATGGCCCTGTTGTTCTTAAATTTCTTATAGTTAAGCCCACCTATTCTATACAGGGTAGAGGAACTGATGCTTGCACGCTCGACATGATGCCCATATTTAGCAGTTGCTGCTTGAAAACATCTACTTTTCTTTTTGGCTGGGTGAATATGTTAACTTCATAATTTCGAAGATCATGCATTGCAGTCTAAAAATTAGCAGCCAGGCTGCTTGATTTATTTTTTATAAGACCTCTTTTGTGAGACTCTTCGATCACTTTGACCTGGAAGGCGGGACGGGCACGCCCTCTTTTTGCTACGCAAGATCTTCTTCTCCTAACTTTCACTTGTTCGATATTCTTGTATCGCTTCTGTCACTTGTTTCATTTGACACAGTCATCATCGAAAAATATAAGAATCTCGTCTCTTACAATGCTTGCCTTTTTAACCTTTATAATTCTGAAACCTTAGGAAAATGCCTGCTTATTATACACAACTTGAAAGAGTTACATAAAGCATCAAAAATTCAGTCTAAACTTGTTTTGTAGTTAAGTCACTGATTGACTGAACTTTTAATTTTTGGCAACAAGCACTGGAATTCTTCATCATTGTATTACAAAAGTTGAGTGGGAAAGGATTCTGCCTTCTTCGTCGAGATGGTTGATGATGTACTATACCTATATTATTTGCACAACTTTTAATTGATTCTTAAAGGTGCATATAGAAGAGTTGGTTTGGATAGGTAACTAAAGAGGTACTCATTGAAAAAGTAAGCGAAGAGAGAAAACGCATAACAGTTTCTTTAATATAATTAGTATGTTCTTTGTCTTTATAGCCCCTTCAAAGTTTTCCCAGGATTTAATTAAATAAATAATAATTATTACCTTTAGTAGTACAACTTGTTTTGTGATAATGCTTTGTGTGCACATTCAATTAGTATGCAACTATTTGTGAAAATCTTTATGTCTTCGAATAGTGAGTGACGACAAATGTTCCTTGTACCTTTTATACTTTTGACGTTAATGTTAGCTTTTTCTTACTTAAGTCTTGCAGGTTGTCACGGATTCGTGTCAACTTTGCGATGTTAACTTTAAATAAATTCTGATTATTTTACTTCCAAGTAGGAATCACTGCAAACGTATGGTCTTTTCCAACCGAATTTGAATTGCTATGATTATTAACTCGAGTTTGCAAAATCAAATAAAAATATAAAAACAATTTAATGCTCTGTCGGAAGTGACTGGGGTAACAATTAGGCTAAAGACTGTGACGAGCCCTTCAGAAGGATAGCTTAGGAGGAATTAATTCAATAAAGATAATCAACTGAGGTCTGTAGGAATTTTTACTCCCCAGAGTACTGAAAGAGGGATGGTGCCTTTTTAACAATTTGGACGAGTTTGGTTATGATAGAAACACGTGGAGCCCAAATTTCATAAGAACACCCGGAATATCAAAACTTAAGGACTTTGGAAAATGTGCCTGGAACGTGAAAACAATTATACATTATATACTATATGCCAGATGCTGCTAAGAAGCTTTAGTCTGTTCTCAAGCAGTATAAGGAAGATTGTACCGCAGTCCAGGAGATACGGTGGATAAGCTTAGCTCATGTACGATGCAAGCAAGAAATGGCTGCATTTGTTATAATTACGATAAAAGGTTGCACTTGTTTGAATGCGGATTCATCAGTGAAAATCGGTTATGAAGAAAAGTAACTGACTTTAATCGAATAACATATGTATGTCCTCGACGTGATCCATATCAAATACTACTTTCCAAAACATTCAACCCTACGGATAAAGCTGAAAATCCCATCAAATATGAATTTTAGGGGAGTGCAAAGTAAAAATTGTGGTAGGGTAGATCCATGCCAAAGTCGGAAAAGAATAGATCTTGGGCGAACTAATACATAAGGACGTACAGCCTCCCTCTACGAACTGATAACATCACATAGAAAAATAGTTATTTAAAAAAACGTAATAACGTAATTAAAACAAGGGATGCTGATAATAAATATAAAACTTCTAACATTGGGCAGAAAAATTGTTTAAATCTACACACTGAATCGGTTAAAGTGATCCAAATTTAATTAACTTGTTAAGCAGCTTAGGTTAGGTTAGGTTAAAGTGGCTGAGGTCCATTGTGATACCACGATCTAATAGGGAACACAAAAGTTTCCCACTATAGTTAGAACCATTTGGAGATGAAGCGAAGGAGACTTTGAATGTCTGTGTTTATGAGATCGCTTGGTTCATTATAAAAATAATCTCCTAGATGAAGTTTGCGTCTGTAAGAGAGAGCAGGGCTTGTACAAAGAAGGTGTGGGATTGTTTCCTCTTAATCCTCGTCCAAGCAACTCCTGCAAAAATCGTTTGATAGTATCTACACCGAGTCGTGCGGCCCGCATGCCTACTTATAAGACAGTGTCCACTGTCCAGTTATGACACCTATTATGGAGCTGATCTGAGATCTATTAAGGGACAATAAGCACTTTGACCGTTTCAAATCCAGATTTGGCCAGATTTGTTTGGTCGCCAAACATGTGGTAGTGTTAAGCCATCTTGTATAGACATACCTATATTTACCCTATTGGGCAAGATAAACATTTCTGCCGAGTTCATCGGCCTTACAATAGTTCTCCGGAATATCTCTGTGTCCCATCCCGACACCCAGAATAGGTGAATATTAAACTGTTTGGCCATCTCCATCAGAGACGATAGACAGTCCTGGACTGCAAAGGAGTTTGAAGAGACTGATGCGAGGGATTTTAAAGCAGCCTGACTATCTGAGAAGATACGGATATCCGAACTACAAGGATATCACGTTTTCTTTAATCCAAGACAATTCTTCCTTTATCGCCAGAATTTCCGTTTGGAATACGCTTCAATGGTTTGGTAGGCGGAAGGAGAGACTAAGGTTTAGTCCATCTGAGTGCACTCCACCAGACACTCCGTTTTCGGTTTTCGATCCATCATTATAAAAATGTACTGATTCATTTTCCATCAAAGCCCCTTTTTCCTAAGCTGACCTTGAGGGAATGGTGACTGCAAAGTTTATATCAAAAACCAGCAAGGAAGTGATGTAGTCGGGGTGACTTGGGAATGTTCCGAATAAGTTCAGAATGATGGTGTGGCCAATAGAGTTATCGGTCCATTGAGAGATGGCTTTGAGACGTACGGCTGCTGTGCTCGCGGTCATTTGCTTGCTGTAAATAACGAGGGGTGTGAGGTTGAGGAGTATGTCTACGTCTAGTGCAGCGGAAGGTGTCAAGCAAAGGGCTCAGCTGATGTAATACACGCTGAACGCTGCACTTTGCTTAGTTTATAGCGATTTGTCGGTTTATCTAAGGGCGTTCACCATACAGTCACCCCGTAAGTGAGTATTTTTTTTTTTTTTAAATTGTTTATTTTCTACTCTTAACAATTACAATTAGGGACTTAGCTTAAATAAACTTAAAAAACTAGACTTTAGCATTTTTTTTTTTCATTTTGGTAAATGACCACAAGGTACGCATTACTTATATTTATGATGTATTTTTGTATTATTAAGACTGCGATATCATTTTTTGTTTTGTATGTATACTGAAATTAATTATAAACATACATAGTACATATTATATTATAATTTTTCAATAAGGAAAATGTGGGGAAAAAACCTTTGAAAACAATTTTTGGTTCTTAAAAATACGTCTTAAATACTACAGATATAAATAGCTTATGAACTAATACCTAAACCTAAAATAACCCTAAATTTAACTAATCGCATAACAGGACCCAGTCCGCAATGGTCATTTCATCGATTTACTATAAGCAAATCGGTAAAAAAAACCGCTGACAAAATCCTGCCATGTAAAACCTAAGTATCAGCTACAACCCAGTCGAGCCACCAATACTTGTCTCTGTCAAGACGTTCAGAACTATTAATATCTCTTTCGGGTATGCTTACGCAGTATCTAATACTTTCGCTATCGTTCGCCGAATTTCGAGGTTCATACAATATCCTTTTGTCAGTCGCTCTTCTAGAAAGATGGTATATGATAGGCATGTTTGTTGAGTTGGACAAATAACCATGTGCATCCATATATAGAAACCCCTCCGGAGGCATGTACCCATTCTCCATAGCATTTTTAAAATACTGAGGATTAGGATAAAGCAATCCGGAAACGAACCCATTATCTGTAATACTAACTGATCGCACAAAGTGATTTCTCACAAGGTCTAAGATGACGTTATCAATTCTTAATATACCTGATGTATCTAGAAGTATTTTGTTAGAGATATAATGCTGAAAATCGGAGTGTGCACTTCTGTACATGTGCATACATGCTCTAAGACATTTTCTTTCGAATATACGATATTTTTCCATATATGATGGACTAATGTTCCACCACACTGGACTCGCGTACGTCAGAATTGGACGAATAAATGCCTGATAACAAATGATCTTCACATCAGGTCTCAAGTGGTTGGAGTAGAAGAGGCTCTTTAGAGACATAAATGCAGCTCTTGCTTTTTTAAGTTGAGTATTTATGTGCTCATTGAAATATAAAAACTTGTCCAAATGGACACCTAAGTATTTCACAACCGTTTTAGATTCAATTAGAAGACCATTGCAATCTAAAATTTTAAAATCTTTCCAATTATGTCGCAAATCTGAGTTACCGCATCTTAGTGGGGTGCGGAACAGTATGGTTTCACATTTTGTATAATTTATTTTTAATTTCCATTCTGTGCAGAATTCTTGTAGTCTATCAAACTTAGTTTGTAGCTCACATTGTGTCTTTGCAATTTTTGAGCTACTTGCATATAAAATAGTATCATCAGCAAAAGCTAATGAGCCATCGAGTTCTCTCAGAATATCAGCAATAAAGATGTTAAAAAGGGGCGGTGCGGAAACTGTTCCTTGTGGTAAGCCATTAATGACTTCAAAAACCCTGGTGGTCGTGTATTGATTATCAGTAACAATAAATTTCTTTCCCTTAATCATAGAAGATATAATCTTTATCAGATGGGGTGGAAAATCATAGCGTATAAGCTTAAAAATCATTCCATTGGTCCATACCGTGTCAAATGCTTTTTCTATATCCACTAGGCAAGCAGCTGTGTTCCAATTTACGTCTGAAATAAGTTTTGTTATAGCGTGCACTGCCGAGTGGTTTTGCCTGAATCCAAACTGATTCCACGGTATTATATCCTTTCTTTCGCTCGCGGTTTGAATTGATTTACAAACAACTATTTCAAATACTTTTCCGATACAAGGCAAGAGGCTGATAGGTCTATAATTGAAGGGATTGGAAGGATCTTTTTTCTTTTTGATTATTGGATAAACTTTCGATGTTTTCCAATTATTCGGAAAGTAACAGTTGTTTAGTAAGTTATTAAATATTATACAATATTGCCGTATAATTTCACTAGGTATATGTTTTAAAGCAATATTGGGTATGTTATCCAAACCGCTAGATTTCTTGTTGTTTAATTTTTTAAATATATCTGTCAGTTCATCTAGTGTCGTGAAGTAATTGTTAGTCTGTTCCTTAGTAAGTTCGTCTGACTTAATTTCATCAGAAAATTTCAAAAGAGGTTGTATATTCCAATTGTTTAACCTTAATAATTCCTCGTTTACTTCTCCATCTCTATCGCTAGGAAGATCTCTAGAATGAATTGCCTCAAAATGAGACCCAATAAGATTAAGCTTGTCTATTCCATTATCAATAACGAAACTATTATCAGTAATAGGACAGTGTTCTTTATTAATATCTGCTTGGGAGAGAAGCAATTGGGAAGAAAGTGGGATTTTCAGCTTCGGAATTTTGACAACGTTACGAGGTCTATGCATTTGGTTAATTCTAGGGAACATGTTTTTTGAATCCGATTTAATTATATTTTCGGCCCGTTGTTTTCAATAATCGTTGACACTATTCCGAAACTGTTGATTCAATAACGTCTTCACATTTCTCAAGAGAGATTTTAGCCTTATAAGCTCTAAACACTGAGAATTGTCTTGAAATTGGCGTCGAATTCGATTGATCTGCGTTATCAAGAAGCTTTTATATGTTTGCAAAGTTCGTATATCGCGATTTAGATAGCACTCAATATTGTTTTTTTCTTTCATTTTTGGAACTGTCGACTCTATAGTTTCCAAGACTACCTTCTCAAGATTTCCGATATATAAATCGCACTCCTCGTTAGAGAGATTCCTATTGCTAGGAATATTTGAAGACGAAGAGCAATTCCTATATTTTCTGGTGGCGCAACGTTGGAATCGACACCAATTAGTTTGTCTAAAATTTAATTTAGGCACTATGTGTCTCGTTGCAAAGCTAAACGATGAGTCTCCAGTAAAAGTTGTGGGCATAACTATTGCCATGTGATCGCTATCATACGACAATAAGGACATTTTGTTATCATAAACCGTTTCAATTTGTAATCGCGCGTCTGCAATGCAAAGGTCTAGGTATGATTTTCCAGGAGGGTAGCTTGGTGTAACTGGGCTATATAACTTCATTTTATATTCAATCTGGTTTTCATTTATAAAACGACGTAAGAGACTGCCTCTTCCGTTTTCTTTCAAGTCTAACCAGGTCTGATGTTTTGCATTAAGATCTCCCGCTAGTATATAATAGTTATCTAAGCTATCTAATCTTAGTTTTTCGAATAATTTCTCGAATTCGGATTTAAATTCATTAGCTTGAGCAGATGGAGCATATGCCGATATCAAATAAAGACAACTATTATCCCTTAAAGGTAAAGAGATAATCGTTGTCTCCAGACAACCAAAGTTCTTGATGTCACAACGCTCAATAATCTTAATCTGCCTTGAATCTCTCCTATCGTTTCTAATTATTTCATATTTATCGAATTGTAGATTATGTCGTTCATTCAATTTAGTTTCGCTCAAAAACAAGACGTCAGGCCTATTCTCCTCGGTAAAACGCAGCAAATCACTGCGCCTACTTTTGGAGATTATAGAATTGACGTTAAGAGCAATTATTTTAAGGGTTGTTATTTTTTGTCTATTCATTTTGGTTAATACAAATGTTGAGGAAGGCATTTACCTTCTCCGAAAGATTTGCAACAATCTTAGTAAGACTGTTTATTTGTGTTTGTAGGCTATCAAATGAAGCCCCATTGTTCGTGATTTTTTTGTGACTAGAGCCAATACCATTTCCAGTCACAGATGCAAAGGAGATTCCTCCTCTAACATGATTATTAATCATGTCCAATTTTTGGGCAACATTCTGTTGTGATACCTTTTTCTTCGCTTGAGCAATCTCTGTAATTTTTTTGTAGCTCTCACAACCTCTCCAAGATGCAGGATGACCATTTTTTCCACATAAAATGCAGAATATTTCATCTTTGGTTGCTTCTTTTTGTACCTTACACTCACCTGGTAAATGAGAGTCTCGACATTTTACGCATCTGTAGACCATCTTACAGTTCGGGGAAACGTGACCAAATCTTTGGCAACGTCGACATTGGAGTATACCACTCTTTCGAATTTTTTCGAAAGAATTCGAAAGAAATTGCATGACCTTCTATAAACCTTATACTTTTCAGATTATTAATAGCACTTCCCGCAGATAACTGTACCGTTATAAAGGGTAGGAGATTGTTTTCACGCTTAGATCTCACCGTAGCATACCTGAAAGCACCAACAAAGTTGAGACCTTCTACATTAAGAGCTCTTAGCTCCTCTAATACCTCTTCTGGTTCGTAGCTTACACTGAGACCCTTTAACAAAAATGAATGAATTCTGTCATCGCTATTAGTATAAGAAAAATATTCTGTTCCTGTTTCATTAAACAATTCTTTAACCTTGTTAGAATCAATTTTATTATTTAGTGTAAGAGTTATTTTATTATTACTTACGTTTTTTAACTTAAAATTATCTTTTCCTAATTCTACATTTAACAATTTTGAAATAGTTTTACTATCTTCCTTAAATATTTTTATCGGTGGTGGCTTTTTAATTTTTTTATCATCGGTTGTTTTTGTCGATTCACTGTATGATTCTGTTTTGTTTGGTCCAGTTCCGTTGTTTCTCATCTCTGTGTCTTGTTTTTGTTTATTCTGATTTTTTTTTTCATTTTGTCAATAATTTCGCGAGATGTTGTTGGCGAGTTATGTTCATGGTCATCGCCGTCGATATGAATTGACTCTGGGTTAAGAGGTGCTTCGCTGGATAAGATCCCGAAACTGTTTTCGCAATCACTGATATCACTGTTTGTATCAATTGTTTGTGTATTATTTTCATCTTTTTTAACTTTTCGTTTTTTTGTTACATTAACAAAAGTATTCTCATTTTTATTTTCGTCTTTAAGGTCTTGGATTATTTGTTTTAAATGTAAAACTTCTTTTTCATAGTTTTTTATACTTTCTATAGCTTCGTATAATTTTTGGCGGGTGATTTCTTCAAAATCCATCAGCGCCTCACCCCCTTGCGGGGGATGTCTTTTTTTTAGTTTCACTCGATCTCTTTATATTTTCTTTCTTTTTATCAGAAAAATAAATTTTTGATTTTAAGTTTTTCAATTTTGTGTCTTTTTTTACTTGGTTAAGTATATTTTTGTCACTTATTTTGTTTTTAATTTTTGCGCGCGGAAAAACATACCATTCCGTTTGGGTACTAGCTTCTCACTCCCCGTAAGTGAGTATAGGTCTAATGACCGCAGTATATAGCCAGTGAGTGGTTTGTGAGAGCTACTGTGGCTTTTCTTACTCTTTCCTGTATATTAGGTTTCCAACTTAACTTTTTATCTAAAATAAGACTCAGGTATTTAGCTTCATCTGAGAAAGTAATTGGAACACCTTTAATCGATGGAGGGTTTAGTTGAGGAATTTTCTATTTCCTTGTGAAGAGGACTAGTTCAGCCTTGTGGTTAACACCTAGTCCACAACGATCTGCCCATTTGAGTAGCTTGAGAGTGGTTTGTATGAATTCTATTAGGATTTGAGGATGCTTTCCTGATACGGCAATATCGTCAGCAATCACTTTGAATCTCTCTTCAAAGTTTAGAGTTAAAGTAAAGTTAAGTAGCTTATTTATGATACATTTACTAAATTCAATGGGTTGCAATTACAGAATTCATTTGTTGCAACAGACAATCTTGGTTGACTTAGTGAGTACTATGTATATTGGAATAACAAATTTACTCGCTCCTTGTTACTTAACATGGCTACTTAATTGATGTATCTTATACATTGTATCTACACACTCAGTTTAGAGCACTTTGATTTTTATATTATCTATTCATAAACAATTGGAGTATCTAATATATTCGATTGAACTAAGCAATCCAGACGTCAATCAATTCGGTTAAAGTTATATACTATCTCAACTGATGTACGTATTCCATTCGATTCGAGGTTGCTTAAGTAAACTTCATTCCAGCCTTAAGCGGTTTCTTTCATTAGAATTGTTTTCTTACAAACTCTGCACCATTACACCCTTTATGGAAACTTATTCACTGGATGTAATGGTAGTTTGGCAATGGCTTGTGGATTAAATCCGTTCCAAATGCGAAAATACTATTCATTGATATATTAATTTAACCAAAAGTGTGGTGCTCCATTACTGAACAATAAAAAACTCTGAAAATAAAATGAATAATTTGCAGATTTAGCTTTTTGGTGTGAATCTATTTGATGAAGAAAGTCAAAGCCCAAACTAACCCCAAACCAAATGAGAACTGGCAATTCTGCTATTGCAGAAATCAGTGCTGCCAATTTAAAGTTCTCCGCCTCCAGATGAATACTTTTTTCATATTCAAGTACGTAATTTATGTTCTTACTGCGTTTATAGCAGGTTTAATTCTTGCATGAAAGGACCTGGTTCAGTTAGGCAGAATGTGGGTATGGAGCTCCGAGAGAGGACGCGAGGCATGTGCTAGTTGAGTGTCCACTATTTGTCCTCTCCTCTTCAGGGATTTTTTTGCGATGGATGTGGTAAGGCTAGATGATGCTTTGGATTTCAGTCTTATCCTTTTTGAAAGGAAGACGGCTAATAATCTGGCCAGCTTTGCCAACCGAGTCTTCTGGACTTGCGGAAATAATGGCATTCTGTTTGTCTTGGTTGTAGATACTACTATTATTGTGGTTCGTCCGACGCCAATGATCTTCGTTGGCATGACTTGACTACTTATTTACATCTTATCCTTACTTATTCTCCGTCAATTATTGGCTCACTCCACCGATGCTTCTTGCCGATGCGCCTTTTATCCTTAATCCTTGACTTGTGGTGAGACCTGCGACGACGTGTTGTTTGGAGCCTGAACAAGAATCGTCGATCTAGGAATGCATAGTGAATTGGGCTTGTAGCAGGGTTATGTATTTGCGCTCTCTATATACATAATAGATTGTCCTTGATGTTGTATAGAATGGATCAGTTGGTGCATGCCTCCATCCGATTTCGCCGAGAGGTACAGGTGTTGTTGCGCTTATGAGTGTGCACATTCGGCTGTCGATGGTCGGATGTGTATATACTAGGTTGCTAAGCTTCGAACGTTTAATAGCTCATCTAGAAGTGACTTTTATGGTTACCAAGCTTCACCGGGAGCTATATCCTGGTACCACAATAGATAGTGTCTCTGGGGTATGAGAGTTTCTCGCTTAGGAAGACGCTTGGCCTATCTGCCTCAGATCTTTCTATGAGATAAGCCCCTCTATGTGAGTATAGTGGTATCTAACTTACTCCCTTAGTATGGGTAGTCTCGCCGTGGAGTTATAATTTTCAGCTGTCTACTTAAAACATATTTTTGATTCTGCTTGAACATATAAAATTTCCGTCGTACAGAGTCCAGTTTACAGTATGGTGATCCTTTGTTGAAGGAACATCGCTGGGATTGATGGTTATACGAATCAATATACACGACTGGCCATGAAGTAATGCATACTTAGATGTTAACATGGAAAAAGTCTACCCTAAAGGAATCTTTATATGCTTAAAGATAAAATGGTACAGGGGTGGAGATCCTGTTACTATTATTGTGCACGACCGTTTAACTTTAATGGGTGACAAGAAATGAGTCCTCTTGTTCACCCAAATAAGGTATAAACAGAACTGAGGGCTCTCTGAGGAAACATCAATAGCTTATTCGGAACTCGGTTGTGGGGCGTTGTTTGACGGCTTTCGACAGACACGATAGAACTGATAGAACAGTGAAGTGAGATTGAGTCTTTATTGACAGGTGTTTACTCAAAACCTTTTAAGTTCTGACTATATGTATAAATGTAGCTACTAACATGCGAACTGTACTGTGTGTAAATCATCTAAACATTAGCCAATCCCTGTTCTTTGTAAACATTGGGAGTGTAATGCTCTTAATCCCAAATTAAATACCTTTATTAACGTATAATACTCAGTTTTGTTATTAGACTTCTCAGTTTGCCTAATTAAAGCATGCTAGCTGGCATGATATACTTTCCTAACTATAAAGTGATACAATTTATGGAACCAATCCACGGACAAAATATACTAAAGTAAGGCTGAAGAAATCGATACTACTACATATATATATGCATATGTATTTTATATATTCACACTTATTGATTGGAAATGGTGTTGTAATACTTACTTACTTACTCTATTTAGTTTGATTTACGCACAAGGGTTTCATTGATCAGAGGGATGGCAAATCAAAATTAAATTACAATTTTGATTCCTGTCAATAAAATGCTTTGATTTGGGGCGATTTTATGGTATCGTTATAGAACAAAGATTCGTAACATATTACACACAGTAAGTCGGTTATATTTCATAATTGTTTTTGGACACCTATTAACCATCCAACAGAGCCTACTATAGTCTGTCAAAGCTCTTCAAATCCAGAAATCTCACCATAACTTTAAAACTGCTGCTGTACAGGACCATATGGTCCTGCCAGTACTCACATATGGATAAGAGACTTGGGTGCTTAGCAAAAGGCACTCTGTCGCCGCTTAATTTTATCATTTACTATTATTATTATCATTAAAACAAATCATTGAATTTAAAAGTATGGTCAAAATTAAAATTGAATTAATACAGACGTGCCCTCAAAATGAATGCATTTAGAAAACATCTTCGTTAAGGTTTATTTGATGCACTGAATGCACTCCCTTTTTTCTAGAACATAAAGTAAAAGGAAATGCATTCATTTTGATGGAGAACGCCGCCGACATTGGACACAAAATTGTAAGTTTTCTGATGTAAAATATTGTATGTATAAATAATTCCAACTCTTTATTAGAATATTAAAACTCAGTCAGCAAATTTAAACAAGTGTTTTAATAAGTGCCAAAGCGTAGCGCCATCACACTCCGTTCGAGCTGCGTTCGAGAGAAAAGTCTTAAGGAGAATTGTTGGCCCCATATGTGAGGAAGGACGATTCCGGAGGCGGTACAATCATGAATTGTACGCAATCTACCTTGAAGCGGATATCGTGACAAAAATTAAGCTCGGTAGACTCCGGTGGGCAGGGCACCTAGCTCGCATGAGCGAAGAGGAACCTGCTCGGAAAGTTCTTTGTGGTACATTCTATGGTAGACGACAGCGTGGTAGACCATGCTTGCGCTGGAGAGATGGCGTAGACCAGGACGCCCGAAGCCTTGACGTGCGCAACTGGATGGCGTCGGCTCGAGACCGGAATAGGTGGAGAGACTTGTTGAAAGAGGCCAGGACCGGAACCCGGTTGTCGAGCCGATGATGATGATGAAAGTCCAGCATGACTTAATATTCACATAAATCCAGACCTTGGACAAATGTCAACAACTTTAAAGTTTTTAAAGCTGCGTATGATACCATCTACAGGAACGAACTATGTATATAGAAAAATGTTTTGGCATGCCTAGACAAACTTATCCGGTTGAGCAGGATGACGATGGAAAACGTACACTCCTACATTAAGATCGAAAAATATCTCACTGATTCATTCGATGTCAAAAATGAGATTTTGACAAGGCGGGGAACTGTCTTGCAATTTCTTCTGGAGACACCTTTCGCTGGATAAGTTTGGTGGTTGATAGTCTTGTGCAACTCTTATTGTAACGGAACCTTAAGTAATTAAGTAAGACGTTCAGTTTGATATAGTTGTGCTGTAAAAACAGCTAAACGGACAGCCAAAAGTGACAGTTTGAATTGAACATTTAGCGCTCAGATGCGATCCACGTTATATTATTTCGCGGAGTATCGGCCGACTTTGGAACAATGAACACTATTTTTGCCAGTATTGCAATTCTTTAAGATTTGGACATGAACACACCAGAGTTATGTTTTGCGAGGGGAAAGGTCAAATTGCCAAAATTTTCATAGAACCCCGGGCCACTGGTATCATTGCATTCTGGCCAAGAACCTGGATCGAAATATTTTTTGCAGATATTCTAAACAAAAATTCTTCTTCTTTTCAAACGAAAAACGAGTTTTAAGCCAAATATTATACAATGTGTCCAGTTTAATGACTGTCTGCCATTCGTAATGATGAATAATAAATCTCAAGCACGGAACTTGGAACCGTTTGGAATAAACATTAAATTGCACTGTTTTCTTATGAATCAATGACATGTTGTACCCTCCGGATGGAAAGACAAAAAATATCGTTCATCATCAATTCAACAGAAATAGACATACAATTCATTCAGTTCAAACATAAAATCCTTCTAACTTCCTCTATTTTTACAATGTTAAAAAAACACCAACATCCAAATACCTATGTGAGCTAAATTCACAAGCTTTAAACTAAAAATATCTCTTTATTTCTATTTTTGTTATTCTGTTAAAAACCATAAGGTACGCTTTTTGGCATCACATCACAAATCTCTACACCATTTTGCTGACCTTCTTAAAATCTTATCGATTGTTTTTAACTATAAATAACTAACTTCATTTTTTTTTTCTTTTGGGAAAAATACAAGTTTTTTATTTGCATAATGTTCATATATTCGTATTAAAATTCCTGCTTCAAAAATTCTACTCCATGGGCAAGTTTCCAATTTTTTCGTATTTCATTGTACATCAATGCACTTTTGTGAGTTTTTTAATATGGAGCCAAGAACTTTAATTTAATAGACTATGCAAATTCTATAGGATAATTTATACAAGTTCAACAAATATACAACTGAACCAATATTGTGATGTTAAGAGAGCAGCCAATATTGAAAATAGAACTAAGTTATATTGATTTCTTCTACTACTAGAAAATGTATGTACTTCCTGTACAATTGCATTGGATGGATTTTTAAA
The DNA here is from genome assembly GCA_911387755.1 of Chrysotoxum bicinctum. NCBI lineage: Eukaryota > Metazoa > Arthropoda > Insecta > Diptera > Syrphidae > Chrysotoxum > Chrysotoxum bicinctum. The sequence goes on along the minus strand of OU426988.1, from coordinate 48,800,521 downwards.
CATTGGCAGCAAACCCTCATAGAAATCCCAATATGTGAAATATGTATATAAATTTATTTCTAAAAGATTATTTTCTAAAGAGTTTCCATCAAACCCATGAATCAATCCCTTCGTTAGGTAGCTAAACAAAAATCAATAGCAATTGAGTATATATGTATATTATGAAGAAGATTCCTTGACAAATATCCAATAGGGTTTTTATTTTTTGTTTGAATAACCTACCTAACAGCGCAGTCAGTGGGAAGGAAAGAAGGATGCTTTAACGTTCTTACATAGGTACTATAAATTGTGAATATAGTGAATACTTATCCAGTTCTCGAATCTAATATGCAGGGGAAGATCTTCAAAAGAAACTTGAAAATATTCGGGGTCAAGTAACGTGGGACTCTGACCACATGAAATAAGGGCTATTAGGCCAGCAACACAACTTAATTTCTTAGACTTAACAGCACGATGAATCTTTCTAACAGAAATTTCACCACAGCGTAAATTCAAACAATGACATTCGCCAAAACGCCGCCGCCGCCGCCGCACAGTGGCCCGTTTTGATTTTTTTGGTTACAAAAATCCTATCTTCTAAACGAATAAAGATATCGTCATAATTCAATTTTTTATCTTAAAGGTAATTTTCAAGGCTATGAAAGTGATGAGTATGAAAAAAATAAAATGCACAACTGGATCGCACGGACTTGCTCCTATGTAATAGAATAGGAATTTTAAAAACGAGAAAACTGTTCATAAAGATATGGTAAAATAAATTTTTTTAATTCTTTTGGTAGTAAGAGATAAAAACAAAATGCAAAATGCAGGAACAAAAATTATTATTAGTTCTTGTAGTGCTTTCTTTAAAAAAATAAGCTTTTATATACAACATTTTTAAAACATTTTTAAGAAAAAAATATTGTACGCCAACTTTAAGTTTTTATTACTGTACGAATGGAAATTTAATTTTGAAAGAAAATATTTAGCGGTTTTTGAGATATCGAATTTTCCAAGAAAAAAAAATGACTTTTTTCCAAAAATTTAAAAAAAATATTTTTTTAAAGTTTTGAAATGCAATGTATTTTAAACTTTTTAGAAGCATCTCTATATAAAATTTCATTAAGATACATTATGCCGAAAAAAGTAGGAGGATTTAGTTCTGTGTGATCACCGTCTGTAGCAGAAAAAAAGTCTTCAAGAGCCTGCTTACACGTTTCTCTTTTTCAGTTATTTCGTCTTTTTGAATATATGTATTTAGTGTGAGGTGGAAAAGTGTAGCGGAATGAAGATAGCTTTCTACACCACGCACCCAAACCCAGTCTCATGAACCCAAAATGTGAACGCATGCTTGTTAAGCCTGAAGAAAATTTCATTTTCCATGAAGTTTTCGAGCTGTGTACATGGTAAGAAAATACATCTAAAAAATTTGTAAATATGAAAAGGCGATAATTTAGGTGACTTTCCTTAGATTAATACATATAAGTTTTCTGCAGACTTGGAACATAAAAATCAAGTAAATTTCTTCATCTAAAATTTCATCTATGCTCTTAGTTGGTCCACCATAGTCAAAACTCTAAGGAGAAGTGATTTTTGACAGCATTTTGAACGCTAATGTATTTCATCAATCAAATGTTCATCATACCGTGGCTCTGCCTTCGGACTTTACTGCGAAAGCAGTAGATCTACTGCACTTTTTTCTTATTTTTTAAATCTACTGCACCACTGGGCTTTTCCTACAATCTACTGCGATTCTTCAGGTTTTGTTTGCATAGCAGCACTGGTCATAGAAATAAATGTGCCCATAACAAAATGTCAAAATTTAAAAAGATTCTCGTCTCTTTAGTGCAAGTGTTGTTTTTAGTTCTACTACTCTTTAATTTGTTCTTAATTAAAAAAGAACAAATTTGTAGATGGTAAATTTATTTTGAATACCTAGCTTCATATATTTTTACTTGCGATATACATAGGTACTATAGGGCAAGTTCTGCATTTGGAAAAAAAATCGAACTCGAGATTTTGATCAAAGTTGACATTACGATGATAGCGAAGACGAAAAAAGTGGGTCCGACAATTCCGTCTGTCTGTCTGTATGTCTGTATGTCTGTATGTCTGTACCTCGAACTACAGCCTAAACTACCGGAGGTATTTTCTTCAAACTCGGTACTTAAGGGTCTTCGATGATTCCCTAGAGGAGAAATTGAAATTTTTTTTTTAGCTCCAAAACTAAGGGTACCCCCCATACACCCGTAATGCAAAATCTTATTTATCTCGAAAACGGCTCTAACGATTTTGATAAAAAAAATTACGTGTGATATTATGGACATGGACTATATTTTGGTGAAAAAAAATTTGGGGGGAAATGTTATTAGGGGTACCTGTCATAGAATGGTTTTTTTGATTTTCGAATTTCTCACCAACGGCTCTAAGGATTTTAACCAAAATTTTTATGCAGGAGCTGCTTTGCATTTGAAAAAATATAAACTAAAAAATTTTTCGAAAAAATAGTTTTTGGATTTTTAAAAAAATAATACATTTTATTTTTGAAAATTCAATATCTTGAAAACCGATACACGATTAATTTTTTAAATTACGTTTAAAAATGTATTTTATTAAATAATAACAATTTGCATATCAATTTTTTTTATAAAAATTTTAAGGAAAATTTAGTACACAAAAAACATGTTTCAGTGTGTCTGTATATCTGTACCTCTCACTACAGCCTAAACCACTGGACCTATTTCTTTCAATCTCGGTAGTTAAGAGTCTTCAGTGATTCCCTAGAGGAGAAATTGAAATTTTTTTTTTAGCTCCAAAACTAAGGGTACCCCCCATACACCTATAATGCAAAATCTTATTTATCTCGAAAACGGCTCTAACGATTTTGATAAAAAAATTACGTGTGATATTATGGACATGGACTACATTTTGGTCAAAAAAAATTTTGGGGCAAAATGTTATTAGGGGTACCTGCCATAGACCCGTTTTTTTGATTTTCGACTTTCTCATTAACAGCTCTAAGGATTTTAACCCAAAAATTTTAGCAGCAGTCCCCTTAAGTTTAAAATAATATTGTATATAAAAATATTCGAAAAAATATTTATTGGGTTTTTTTTTAAAAAAAATTTTTTTTAAATCAATATCTTCAAAACCTATGAACGATTATTTTTTGAAATTATTTCCTAAAACCAATATTATTAAATACTTAAAATTCGCATCCCACATTTTTTTCTTGAAAAATTTTAGAGAAACTTCTTATATAAAAAATTTATTTAATAATAAAACAATTTTTTAAGGTTTATTTGCATAAATTCATACTTTTCCGGAAACCAGACGGCAATTTTATGCATTTGAACATTATTATCTCATTAAATCCATGTTTTATATTTATAAAATGTATCTTAAATTCCAAAGTACTTTTACATAAGAGCAAGTTTCGTGCGATCCAGTCGTGCATTTTATTTTCTAAAACCATACATTTTCATCATCGAGTAAGAGTATATTTGTTCACACATACTATGTAAATGAATCGCTAATTGTTAAAACAACATAACTGAAATTTTATTTTTTTTCACAGAGATACAAAAAATCCTACATTTTTGGCCGTGTAGTCATTGTCATGTTTTTAACCCAAAAATCTTATAAGAGTGTTTCGACTTTTAAACCATTAAGGATTTCTTAATATGTTTTTTTTTTTCTCTTCCGTAAAAAATTTAAATATCACTTACTGTTGAGGAACGAAGCTGTATTTATTTATTTATTTATTAATTTTGAAATAATGCTTGATAATTTTGCTATTTAAATTTCACTAAATTTCACTTAATTTCATTTCAATAATTTTGTACCTAATACTTTTCAATCATTCATAAACAAAGTTGGTCGTGATAATTACTTGTTTATTTAGTTTTGTTTTTCTTGTCTTGATATGAATTGAATCTATAAAATTAAAGATATAATATTATAACGTTTTGAAAAGTTTGTTTTTTCATTGCTTTAATTTTCCATCATTCATAATCAAAGTTGGTCCTTCTACGCCTTGGATATTTTTGAATCGGTTATTCGTGTACTGGTTGGTGGATTGCTAGACTCTGGATTCCCAAACACAGATAAGTATAACGCAGAAATCTGATTTTGCCTGGTGCTCCACGGATGCTTTTTTTTGGACTCGATTTGCTGCTGCTGTTGTTGATCTGTCTGTTGATTGTTGTTGGGGGAATCTTTTGTGGAAAGCTAAACTTTTTAAATTGTGCGGAGTGTTTTTGACTTTTCGAAACCTCGTGTTCCGTTGTATAATTCCTAACGTTATTTCTAAATAAGAGAATGGAAGTTTTGAAGCAAGCTCGCGGACATTATAAAGGCTCAATAACTAGGGCTTATACGTTTACGCAGAACATTCCTGAAAATGTGAATATTGTAGAATTGAATTTACGGTTAGAGAGATTGGAAAAAGCCTTTAAAGACATTTGCGATTCTCAATCGGCTCTTTTTGAATTCCATGCAGAAAAGGGTTACGTTGATCCTGAACCTGAGTTTGAGATTTTAGAATCGAGGTACATAGCTTCAAAGTGTGCTCTTTTAAAACGCATTAAAGAAGTTACTCCGGTTAACGATGAGGAAAAGAACGTTTCGTTAAAAGACTTAGTTGCCTCTCAAGCCAAATTATTAGAAAGCTTAGGGCACGTAGCGGTTTCGAGTAATGAAGATAAAAATCCATCCAATATAAAGCTGCAACCAATGAACATTCAACCATTTTCTGGCGATTATCGGGAATGGCCGGGTTTTCGCGATGTGTTTCTGCAAACCGTAGATTGCAATACAAAACTCTCTAGTGCCCAAAAATTCAGGTACTTGAAATCGGTCTTACGCGTTGATGCTTCCAATCTTTTAAACGGCATTGGTATTTCGGACTCCAATTATCATCTCGCTTGGGAAAAATTAGAACACCGGTATGATAAACCGCTGTACATAATAAATGCGCTTATCGAACAGTTTCTTAAACTGCCAAACGTCGGTTCGGGAGATGGTCCACACTTACGTAAGCTAGTGGATAAGGCGGATGAGGTTATTCGCGGACTAGAAGCCGTCAAATCGGAAGGAAGGGATCCGTGGCTTGTTTATCTGCTTATAAATAAAACAGATGCAGAAACTAAAAAAGCTTGGGCTCTAGAAAACAAAAAGTTAGAGGAGTCTACCATCAAAAACCTTCTGGAATTTCTAGAAAGGCGTTCTAATGCTTTAGAAGCTAGTGATCCGAGAACCACTCGTGTTAAGAACTCTCGCGTACCCAATTCTACGAACATTAAAAGCTTAGCAGTGGTAAATGCTTCTTGTCCAAAATGTAAAGGAGAACATTATCTTCCGCAATGTTCCGAATTCGTTTCTATGCCGGTTAGTTCGCGTCGCAGTTTCGCTAGAGACCAACGGTTGTGTTATAACTGCCTCGGTACGAAGCACTCATCGAATCGATGTCGAGTTAAGGCACGTTGTACGTCGTGCAATTCTCGACATCATAGCTTGGTTCACTTAGATAACACTAATCCATCTACTAGTTTAACTACTTCTGCCAATGTCGTTGATCCTACTCAAAGCTCAATTTCCGTTGTCAGTAACCATATGAAAAATGATTCGAGATCCTCGGTGATACTACCAACAGCGGTTGTAAAAGTGTTTGATGCTTCTGGAAAGACTCATCTCGTGCGCGTGTTATTGGATAGCGGTTCTCAGGTTTCCTTTGTGACCGACAGTTTGGTAAAAAGGCTTGGCTTGCGTCGTTCTCATGCTCGTTTGCCAATATCCGGAATTTCGTCGGTTGAAGCTGGTGTGACTCAAGGTGTTGTTGAGTTAAAGTTAAAATCCCGCATCACTCAGCATACTATGCAAGTTGACGCATATATTCTGAACCAAATAACTTCCCACACTCCATCGCTTTCGTTTGAAGCTAGCAACTTTACTTTTCTCGACAATCTACCGTTAGCTGATTTAGGATTCAAAAACCCAGGTCCGATCGATGTTTTGTTGGGGGCTGATAAGGCTTGGAGTATTCTGCTAAGTGATCATCGTTCAGATCCAGAAGGAAAGATTGTTGCGCATGATACATTGCTTGGATGGGTTGTTACGGGTTGTTTACCAGAAAATAATTTAGTTTCATTGCACGCAGGTGTTGACCTTGATGTGATTTTGAAATCCTTTTGGGAAATTGAAGAGGTTCTGCTTGGTTCATCGTTGGCAATAGGTGAAGATGAAGTAGATAAAAAATTTTTAAAAACTCTTACTCGTACACCGGATAATAAGTACATGGTTGAACTTCCTTTTCGACAGGATAATGTCAAGTTCGGTAATACCATCTCGGGAGCCTTGTCAAGACTTTTTGCCATGGAACGTCGATTTTCTCGTGATAAGGGCCTCAAAATTGAATATTGTAAGTTCATGCAAACTTATTTAGATCTTGGACACATGGAGCGTATTCCAGTTGATGAAATAGAACCTACGTCGGGAAGTGTTTTCTATTTGCCTCACCACGCCGTTATCACAAACAAAATTCGCGTCGTCTTCGATGGGTCTCATAAAGATAATAAAAATTGTTGCCTCAATGAAATGCTGCACGTGGGAACTCCGCTTCAACGAAACTTGGTAAACGTTTGTATTCGTTTTCGTCTTCATCGTTTCGTGTTTTGTGCTGACATTGTTAAAATGTTTCGGCAAATTTGGGTGCATCCAAAGCACCGTGATTTCCAGAGGATTGTTTGGAGAGAATCCACTGATAGCCCAATTTCACATTTTCGATTGTCAACTGTGACATATGGTACTTCTCCAGCTCCATATTTGTCTATGAAGGTTCTCCGAAATATAGCGACTGATTATCAACACCAGTTCCCTCTTGCGTCATATGCCGTTTTGCATGATATGTATGTTGATGACTTAATGACCGGGGCTGATTCGTTGTCGGAGACATTAGAGCTGAAGAAGCAAATTATCGAAATGTTATCTTGTGGAGGTCTGGAGCTTAGCAAGTGGAGCTCTAATTGTTGGGAAATATTGCGTGAGATCAACTGTAAAGACCCCGTTTCACTTGATTTAAATAGTTCATCGGAGTGCACCAAGGTTCTGGGGTTAGTTTGGAATCCGTATTGTGACACCTTTTCTTATAAAATTAGTTTGCCAAGGGAATTTTTGCCTACAAAACGGAAATTACTGTCAGAGGTTGCAAAGATTTTCGATCCACTAGGATTTTTGGCTCCTTCCACTATTTTGATGAAAATACTGTTTCAAGAGCTGTGGATCACAAAGACGAAAATAGATTGGGATGAATCTTTGCCCTTGGAAATAGCAAACAAATGGAAGCTCTATCGGAAGGATTTGACATATTTCGAAAACTTTAGGATTTCTCGAAGGTTTACCCAAAATTTTAAAAGCTTTGAGTTAATAGGATTCTTAGATGCTTCAGAGAAAGCTTATTCTGCGGTGGTCTACTGTCGTAGTTGCTCAGAAGATGGTATACAAGTTCAGTTAGTTGCCGCTAAAACTCGTGTGGCTCCAGTAAAGCAGCTGTCAATTCCTCGCCTGGAACTTTGTGGAGCTCTGCTCTTGTGTAGGTTATTAGAACTCATTCGTTCGTCGTTGGATTTAAAACCAGTTCGCGTATTTGCATTCTGTGATTCCAAAATAGTTTTGTCCTGGCTCTCCTCTCCTCCGCGTAAATGGAACACGTTTGTCGCAAATCGTACGGCCGAAATAATATCGTCGTTGCCTCGATCTTCTTGGAATCATGTCCGCTCTGCTGAAAATCCCGCAGATTGTGCTTCTCGCGGTCTTTCGCCTAAAGATTTGATGGATCATAACATGTGGTGGAGTGGTCCAGAATGGTTGTCTCAGAACATTACAGATTGGCCCAATAATCCTGAAATTGAAGCTGAAGAGATTTCTGAGGAACGTAAGAAAGTCGTTACCGTTCATGTCTCGGTTACGGTGGAGCATTTTCTTAAAAAACTTTCGCTTAAATTTTCTAGTTGGAGGAAACTTGTGAGAATAGTTGGCTATATTCATCGTTTCATATATTTTTGTCGTTTGCCCAAAAAAGAAAGAAGATATGGATATCTTTCGCTTTCAGAGCTTCGCCTGGCCAAAATTTCCTGCCTCAAGTGGTCTCAAATTGAGTTTATTGGTGACATAAATGCTCTTAAAACTGATGGTTGCATTGATAAGAAATCCAAATTATGTTCGCTTTCACCTTTTGTTGATAACGTCGGTATTTTGCGTGTCGGTGGTAGAATTTCGAACGCCAGCGATGTTCCTTTTGGTATGAAACACCCTGTTATTCTGCCCAAAAATCATCCTATAACTCAGCTGATACTGTTGGATGCTCATCGGAACTTTCTCCATATTGGTGTTTCTGGTCTCTTCACCTTGATTCGGCAGGAGTATTGAATTCTCGGATGCAGAAATCTCATTCGAAAACTTGTTCATGACTGCGTTACGTGTTTTCGTCATCGAAAGTCTACTTCTACGCAGCTTATGGGGAATCTGCCACACTCTCGTGTTAATCCCTCATTTGCTTTCGCCCATACCGGATGTGACTACGCTGGGCCCATCACTCTTCGTTCGTCCAGAGGAAGAAAACCAACGCTTTCAAAAGGCTATATTTCGTTATTTGTCTGTATGACAACCAAGGCGCTTCACCTGGAATTGGTTTCGGACTTGAGTACGGATGCATTTTTGGCTGCTCTGAAAAGATTTATCGCTAGGCGTGGTAAATGCAGCGTTATGTACTCCGATAATGGTACCAACTTTCAAGGAGCAGCTCGTGTTTTATCGGAGATGTACAAGCTTGTGCAATCGCGTATTCATAACAAGCAGGTTGCTGAAATGTTGGCGGCAGAAAACATCGATTGGCAATTTATCCCTCCGCACAGCCCTCACTTTGGTGGGCTTTGGGAAGCGGGGGTTAAATTGGTAAAGCAGCATCTTCGGCGCGTCGTTGGTGATACTGTTCTAACCTTTGAGGAAATGTCCACCTTATTAGCCCAAATCGAAGCCCTTCTAAATTCTAGGCCCCTTTGTGCCTCTTCAGATTCAGACCTTGATCCATTAACGCCTTCTCATTTTCTTATAGGTAGACCTTACACGGCGGTTCCAGAACCAAGTTATCTAGAGACACCTATAAATCGATTGGGAAGATGGGAGCTACTGCAAAACATGATGCAAGGTTTCTGGAGAAGGTGGCAAACCGACTATCTCACATCGTTGCAGCACCGTCCAAAATGGAAAGAAGCCAAAAGAAATTTTAAAGTTGGTGACATGGTTGTTCTTAAAGAATCCAACCTGCCACCGTCACAATGGTCTCTAGGAAGAATAACGGAAGTCCATCCAGGAGAAGATAAACACGTTCGAGTAGTTACCTTGCGCACCAAACGTGGAACTTTTGTGCGCCCCATAACTAAACTTGCTCTCTTGCCATGTCCTGAAATTCCTTCAGCGGGGGCGGCATGTTGAGGAACGAAGCTGTATTTATTTATTTATTTATTAATTTTGAAATAATGCTTGATAATTTTGCTATTTAAATTTCACTAAATTTCACTTAATTTCATTTCAATAATTTTGTACCTAATACTTTTCAATCATTCATAAACAAAGTTGGTCGTGATAATTACTTGTTTATTTAGTTTTGTTTTTCTTGTCTTGATATGAATTGAATCTATAAAATTAAAGATATAATATTATAACGTTTTGAAAAGTTTGTTTTTTCATTGCTTTAATTTTCCATCATTCATAATCACTTACGTTGTTTTAACAATCAACGATGATTTAAATGTGATTTAACTTTGGTTCCTTTGTTTATAATTTTTTGTTACCTAATCAAAAAAATATACGTATTCCTACTGCGAAAATTTTGGTTTTACTGCGATTTTTTGCCAAATTTACTGCGATCTGCGATTTATGAAGTCCGAACCCTGCGTGGCTGTCAAACAAATGAGAATGTTGCTCCCAACAAACAGTTGTAGTATTTCGCATCAGATAACATCTTTGTTTGAATATTAGGTAGACAAATTTAATGTAACATCAAATACCACACCTGTTTCAACGTAGGTCTAAAAAAAACTTTGCGTGACGTAGCGGTGTCCGGTAGTCCGATATTTTTCTAACAATATTTTACATTTGAAATAAATTGGTAAATTGGTATAACTGGTGCCTTAGTCGATCGATATTTATATAGCGATGGTCCAAAAATACATATACAGTACGAACTCGGCTAACGCAACCCTTGATTCGCACAACTCCTCGATTTTCGCAACACTAAAATCATAGCACGTCTTGACTCTTTAAGTGCTACTTTTCAAAAATGTTACATCGATGAGTGCAACTTCTTGTTCTTATACACCTGTTCATTAAAATCAAAACATCAAACTAACAAAAACGGTTTGGTTTCAATAATGTTTTTTATAACATTTTCGTTATCTCTAAAGAAAATAAGCTATTACAACTATAATTTTTTATTTAAAAAAATATAACCCAGTAATAAGTGCAACAACTTCGGTTGTTGCTACTGCTTTAATTTCTATTAGTTGCTTAAATCGAGTTTGTACTGTACATATATATTTTTTGGGTGAAATTAGAGATTTGTTTGTTAATTTCAGCTGCATGAGATTTATGTACATCTAAAGGGTGGGCCAGATACAATTTTCTTTTTAAAAATACAATATCTGTGCGCACAGTACGACGAAGGAAACCATTAGTGTTGTCCACTAGCATACCGGTCTCATGAACTTTTTGCACAGACTTGCGTACAGCTGACGCGGTGGGTCTGCGGCCAAAACTTCTTTTCAAAAAACACACTATGTTGGCAGTGGGCTACACAGCACTTACTTTCGAAATAAGTTTTCAATATTTCCCAACATTGTTCCTGTGTAAAGTGACTCATTTTATTCCGCGGAGGCATGACATTGACTTTCTGTCAAGGTTTTGAGCGCGAAACAGCTGTCAGTGTCAAAATAACCTATGATTTAAAAATAAATCACTACATAACTCACTTTGTATATCATCGTTCAAAATGCGACAAAATATGTTTCCACTGATTAGCGGTGCAACTTTGCTGCAATTGCAGTAGATCTATTGCTGATGCTGAAACAGTAGCCAATCTAATTAAGTGATCATCGGACCCCGCACCGTAAGCCTTCGTCAAAGCCGCTAGGAGTCCAACGGTGGGTACGGCGCAGAAGTAACCTAAGTTCGTCCTAGAGCCATTTCTTCGCGTGTGAAAAGAAATCAAGTCTTCCATCTTCATTTCCGATGTTCGTCAATGTGGTCAAATAATGCCCTTCTAAATGATTGTGCTCTTAATTAGGCCAGAACAAGGCATTTGCACAGGAAATAAAGGACTGTTCCCTTTTCCCGCCGGTCTCAACAACTATGACGGTAAGTGTTATGAGGAATGCCTGCATGCTCTTCTATTGGCCAGTGTCCGCTACATGAAACAACGATCCTGGCTATATCTTTCCTGGTTCTGCATATCAGACCGTTCAGGATTTAGTGGGACAACTTTTTCTTAAAGCTAATTTGGTTTGCAATATATTAGACTTTTTTGACAGTTGCAATAGAGAAACTTTCAAATTATATCTCTTTAACGTACTAAATTTGCTACCATTGTGATAATAATAACTAATTATTAATATTTATAAAATTTAAAATAATTTTATTTTTTTTATCGGCTTAGTTTTTAAGAACTAATGTATTAGTCTGTAAGGGAAATTATTCTCTGCTTGACGAAATAAATAAAAATAATGCAGTCAGTTAAACTATTCCACTTTCAGTTTTCTTCGCTTAGAAAAACTGGGAGAATATTGCCCTTCATAACTCCGATCGGAATGTTGACTCTTTTTGCAAGTGAGTTTTTAAGAGCTAATCCTTGCTGTCCAACTCGTCCACCCATTTATTCTATCAATGCCATATTGACCCAGAATCCAGAAAAGAGTTAATATTGAACTGTGGATAAAATTGAGGCTAACAAATTAGATTTGGGATTGCTGGACGAATCTGGAGTACGATGTATTAGAATTAATGGCTTTAACAGCTGCCTGAATGTTTGTAATAATATCCGTATTCCAGTTCTGGTTTGGATCTTGTTTGAGTACCTTTCACGCTTCTCTGATAGCTAGTAATTCAGCTTTAAAACACAAGAAAAATCGGATAGCCTATATGACCTATGTAGATATATCAAGACCAGAGTCACAGAGAAGATTCCTAAGCCAATACTACACTCAATCTTTGAGCCATCAGTAAAGAAGTTGTGTCGAAGTCTTTCATCACGACGACGTTATCATTCCAGTCCTTACTTGATGGGAACATAGCTATACAATATTTTCTGATGCCCATTTAAAGGGTACAGTGGGATTCGAAAAAAATCTCTAGTGGAATCAACTCCGTAATATTGTTGTGGCCATAAGGTAGTGTTCAAATCCCTCAACCTTAATGCTTTGTAAGATACTAGACACTCAATGCGTAAATCAAGTGGTCAAAGGTGCAGAAGAATGCTTAAGGCATCGCACCACCGAGAGACATATCTACTTTTTACCCAAGGTTTTACTACTGCCTAGTAACCCTTTTTTCAATATTGAGTTTCCAGTTCAATCTTAGGGTCTAGAATTACAGCTAAATATGTTTGGTAGTTGAGTTGAGGTAGCATCAGTTCAGTTTTGCTTAGTTATTATTAATGTGGTGATGGTCACCCTAATCCACTAGCAGTTCACACCTTTTTATGCAGATAGCTTTACATAAGAATACATAATATGTATATAAGAGCAACATCAGATCATCAGATCATCACGTCATGCTTCAGTTTTGAAGTCAGTGTTCACGGTTGCTTTAATAAATACGGTTGTCGGTTGCTAAAAATACTTTTATTACATTAACTAAATTTACAACAGCTTAATAATACTTTTATTGAATTAAACATATTTAACTTTAATCCTATACGACTTTTTATTTGATACTGGTTCCTACATTTGGGGGCTCAACTAAACTTTAACTTAAATTCTCGCTTTGACACCATACATATTTATTTTTTTTAATTCATATTGTCTTGAGATTCGGTAGTAAAAATGAATTCGGTTTTAAACAATCTGACTGTCGCACAACTTAAGTCCGAATTAGAAAAATTAACATTGGATACGTCCGGCAATAAACCAGATTTGGTGGACAGACTAGAATTGGCGCTCAAGTCAGGAAACAAGGAATAGGATGAGGAGAGGAAGACGGAGGCTGTTTCTACTGGTAGCAGTAGTCGCCGTGGTGAAATATTGTTAAAGGACGCAGAGAATTTTGTTTCACATTTCAACGGTGAGGACAGTTTACCTGTGGAAAAATGGATTAACGAGTTCGAAGAGTTTGCTGATATCATGCAGTGGACTGACTTGGAGAAGTTGGTTTATTGTAAAAAACAACTCAGAGGCACCGCTAAGATGTTTATGAGGTCAGTATCATGTACTTCATACTCGGAGTTGAAAAAACAGTTGGTAAGCGAGTTCAAACAAAATGTAAGTACTGCTGATATATACATGCAGTTACAAAAACGTGGAAAAAAATCAGGTGAAAGTTATAGGGAGTACATATACATAATGAGAGAATTGGCGCAGGGCATGGTAGACGAAACTTCTTTAATCCAGTTTATAATAAATGGTGTACAAGACAGAGAAGAGAACAAAATTATTTTATATGGTGCGAAGACTTTTACCGATCTTAAAGATAAATTCAAGGTTTATGAACAATTTAAGAGTAAGGCGAACAACAATAAATTCGGGAAAAATTCATCAAATGTACAGTCACAGCGTGCACGCAATCCAACAAAGAGTGAGAGTCACTGTTATAACTGTGGGGCGACTGATCACATGCGAAGTGAATGTAAGGCGACAGGTCCGAAATGCTTCAAGTGCAATCAATTTGGGCACATTCGAGCTAATTGCAAGTCCTCAGCAACAACAGTAGGCAATAAAACTCATATTATATTTCATTCAGGCATGTATAAGACGGTCACGATTAATAATTATTCAGTTAATGCTCTAATTGACACAGGCAGTGATCTTACCCTTATAAGGCAAAGCCAATTCGAAACAATGGGTAAAATCGAATTAACAAAAGATTCAGTAGAATTGTCAGGTCTCGCGTCAGCTTCAGCCAGGTCTCTTGGAAGTTTTAAAGGGTCATTTTTGATAGATGGCTTTGCGGTAGAAGAAACGATCCACGTGGTTGAAAACAATGTCATCCAAATGAGCTGCGTCATAGGTAGTAACATAATAAGTAAGGCCAAGGTTATATTTGATAACAATAATATAACTTTTATTAATCCGAATGTCGATGCATGCAATAATTTTGTTATGAACATTCAAGTGAACGAGGCAAATGAGTTAGACACTCCACCTATATACGAAAAAGAAATCAGGGCTTTGTATAACAACTATACACCCAGTAATATTAACAAATGTCCAGTTGCTATGAGAATAAACTTAATCGATGACACACCTATATTTAATACATACAGAAGACTTCCACCGTTGGAACAAGGCATAGTGAAGAGGCAGGTTGAAGAGTGGGTCAATGACAAAGTAGTTCGCCCGTCGTGTTCTCCTTTTGCTAGCCGTGTTGTGGTCGTAAAAAAGAAGGACGGTACACACAGAGTATGTGTAGATTACAGAAAGCTCAATGAGCAAATTATTAAAGATCGTTTCCCGGTTCCTCTGATAGAAGAAGTTTTAGATCAGTTGCAGAATTCCAAGGTATTTTCTACCCTCGACCTGAAAAATGGCTTTTTTCACGTCGGAATAGAGGAAAAAAGTATTCAATATACTTCTTTTGTTACAAAGGAAGGGCAATTTGAATTTTGCAAGGTTCCGTTTGGGCTCACTAATTCACCGGCAGTATTTTTACGATTTATATACGCTGTTTTTCGTCCGCTCGTAAATAGAAAGGTTGTGTTCATTTATATGGATGACCTAATCATACCGTCGATTAATGAATTAGAAAACATTGAAAAATTAAAGGAGGTTCTGAATGTCGCTGCAGATAATGGATTAACCATCAAGTGGTCTAAGTGTCAATTTTTAAAACGAAAGGTCGAGTTTTTAGGCCATGTGATTGAGAACGGGACGATTTCCCCATCGGAGGACAAGATAAGAGCAGTACAGAATTTTCCAGAGCCAAAAACTGTAAAAAATATACAGGCATTCCTTGGGTTGACGGGATATTTTAGAAAATTTATTGAAAATTACTCATTAATTTCTTCCCCTTTGTCAAACCTTTTGAAAAAGAATTGTAATTTCAGGTTTGGACCGAATGAACGGAATGCATATGAATCCTTTAAATCCAAGCTAGTTTCTTCTCCAATTCTACACATTTATGTTCAAGGTGCTGACACAGAGATCCACACAGATGCTAGCAAAGTCGGTTGTTCGGCCATACTACTTCAGAAAGCAGAGGACAATTGCCTTCATCCAATCTACTATATGAGTCACAAAAATTCGGATTCGGAATCCAAATATGATGCGTATACTCTAGAAGTAATGAGCGTTTATCTTGCACTCAAAAAATTCCGCGTATACATCTTAGGAACGAATTTCAAAGTGGTAACAGATTGCAAGGCGTTTAAATGCACGATACACAAGATAGACCTGCCAACCTCCGTTGCAAGATGGGTAATGTTTATGAACGAGTTCGGCAGTTTTCCGGTGGAACATAGAAAAGGCACGAGAATGCCTCACGTAGACACTTTAAGCAGGTATCCAGCAGTGTTAGCAATAAGTCATGAAGTGCTTGCAAGAATAAGAAAGGCACAAGAAAGGGACGACCACGTCAAAGCTATCATGGAAATTCTAAAACGAGGCGAATACGAAGATTTCATAATCAAAGGCGACATTTTATTGAAGGTAGTGAACGGCAATGAGCTTTTAGTCATACCAAAATGTATGGAGAGAGAACTTATTCAAAGTAAACATGAGGAGGGTCACTTCGGAGTGAAAAAAACAATGGACTTAGTATCACAAGATTTTTATATTTTCTCTATTAAACCTAAAGTTGAAAATTGTATAACGAACTGTATTAAATGTATTCTAGGTAGCCGAAAGTCAACGAAAAGGGAAGGCTTATTACATCCCATCGATAAAAGTGATAAACCACTTCAAACATATCACATTGACCACATTGGGCCAATGGACCCAACGGCCAAGCAGTACAAATACATATTTTCAGTAGTTGACGCATTTTCTAAATATGTTTGGATTTACCCCGTCAAAACATTGACTGCAGATGAAGCCATTCGTAAATTACGTGAACAACAAGCTGTTTTCGGCTCTCCAGCACGAATCGTCAGCGATCAAGGCTCAGCGTTCACTTCAGATGCATTCAAACAGTTTTGTGAGAAAGAGAACATCGTGCACATATTAACAGCAACGGGCGTACCGCAAGGCAACGGACAAATCGAGAGAGTAAACCGGGTGATTATCGAGTCACTGAAAAAACTTTCTTCGGATCAACCTGATAAATGGTTTAAACATACAATAAAACTACAAATGGCAATCAACAGCAGTTACCAAAGGGCGATAGGAAGAACTCCATTTGAGGTGATGTTTGGCCAGAAAATGCGATTAAAGGATGATCTAGATATTCAACTAATTATTCAAGATGAAATATTATCATCATTTGACTCAAACCGTGAAGATATTCGTGCAGATGCGCGCAAACAAATTTCAAAAATTCAGACCGAGAATAAGACAACGTTTAACAGAACTCGCTGTGCTGGGAGAATATACAAAGTAGGTGACCTTGTGGCGATAAAACGCACACAATTTACAACTCGCAAGCTGGATGCGGAATACTTGGGACCATATGAGATTGTTCGAGTTGGAAGAGCAAACCGATACACAGTGCGAAAAGTTGGTCATGGTGACGGTCCACGACAGACTACTACGTGCAGCGATTTTATGAAGCTATGGAAGGAGAATGGTTGCGATTATTCATCCGAGGCGGATGAATCTTAGGATGGCCGAATGTGGTGATGGTCACCCTAATCCACTAGCAGTTCACACCTTTTTATGCAGATAGCTTTACATAAGAATACATAATATGTATATAAGAGCAACATCAGATCATCAGATCATCACGTCATGCTTCAGTTTTGAAGTCAGTGTTCACGGTTGCTTTAATAAATACGGTTGTCGGTTGCTAAAAATACTTTTATTACATTAACTAAATTTACAACAGCTTAATAATACTTTTATTGAATTAAACATATTTAACTTTAATCCTATACGACTTTTTATTTGATACTGGTTCCTACATTAATAATTTCAAAATAAGGGTATACGATGTGCAGTCCTAAGCAGCATCTAAGACACTGCCTCTCAAACACTAAAAACTTTTCCATTTGAGAGGGCGCAATGTTGAGCCTGGGTGCTGGGATTCGAAGAATCTCTGACCTGGAGCATTGTTGTCCATTCTCAATGTGGCAAAGCCAATGTAGGCGACGTGTATTGGCTTTCTGGACTACATGCTCATCTTGGTACAGCTGTTAGAGTCGCGGGTATATCTGCTCCTCTATTCGCCCTCCTCGCACATAAGACCAAATATCCGTCGAAGAATTTTTCTTTCAAGAGAGCCCAGTATCATGTATCACTTTCTGCTTATTAGCCTAGCCCTCTGGGCCATAAAGCAGGACTGGTAGTATATGGGCTTTGTAGAGCGTGCACTTCGTCTTACGAACCCATTTGTTTTGCTAAGCTGAATTAACATAGGTTTACGAGGGCATTTCCACTGAGATGTAGATGAACTCTTTAACTATACCTCGACTTTTTTGCTATCAATAGTGACGTTTTATTCTAATCAGTGGATACATGTTCGTTTGTTTGATGATAGCATATACGTACTTGGTGTTATCCTCATTTCCAACGTTGGGACCGGCCAATGTCGTCGATATCGACCGCATCCCCCAACAGTTGGACAGATTTGTTGAATATAGAGCCATCCGTGTTAACGCCTGCCCTGCGTTAAATCTGCCATAGAACGAGATTGAAGAAATCACATGATAGCGCATCTCCTTACCGAAAGCCTGTTCATTTTTACAACAGTTGAGAGGAGTTGTTTCCTAGTGGCACATTGCACCGTGTATTTTCCAATGTCATGCAGCACAGTTGGATCAGTTTTCCGGGATCTTAAGACCGATCATCGCCGTAAAGAGCATAGAGTTCCTAATGATGAATGCTGAATCCACCGAATTGCACCGCGTTTACTGTGACTTTACTTAGCTTCTGCAACTCTCCATGTTTGACACTTAGGTGTTATGTTTAAAAATGTTGGTGTAGGAATTCATTTTGAAAGTGTTGAATTATTTAAGAGATATACAGCTGTTTAAATTCCAACTAAGTTCATTTTATTTATATATGTATATATTAAGAATATGTAAGGTATGTTATTAGAAGTCTTGACCATCTTGACACAAAGGTCTAAATCAAGCAAAACTAAGAAATCCATAACTTGGAAATACTTAACAAATGCGGCTCATTCTGTATGCAAGTTATAGAATGGAACAATTCGAAACATTACTCATCCTTTAAATCGAATTTAATTGAATACAAAATTGTAGTCCTCAATTCAATGCAATAAATTTGTTTTTATTTCGGAAAAAATTTCATATCATTTTGATTTCTATGAGAAAAATATCTATAGTTCAATTTGAATCGAATATGGAACCTCGAAAAAACTCAACACAAGTATTTCCATTTATCCAGCCAGTGCCGTAAAAAGGGATTTGACAAACTGAGCCGTTTTATCGGGCGCATTGGCTTGGTCGAATCTTTATTTGAAAATAATTTTACATTAATGAGAGCTCTTAGGCTATAGGCGCGCACATTTAATTTTTAGTTGCACAACTCTTTGGTTGCTTATAGAAAACAGATGAACTATTTGGTTGAATGTCCGCGCAGGTGCATATAATTATATGTTACACAAAATAGCGAACTCATTTTAGACAATCGTTTAGTTTGTGTCAAAACACAAACTTTTTAGTTGCCCGAACCAAGCAGTTACGAAACTAAAAATTGAATGTGTGCGCCTAGCCTTAAATGTCATACTATTTTATCAAGTAAATGCACAGGCTCATTTCTTGGTTTTTCCTGGCAGATGAGAAATAAAACTGACCACGAGACCAGAAAAGATTCAAATTATAATCCGATGTTCAAACTATATGAACAAACACCTTATAAAAACGATAAATTCATCAAAATGTGCATTTATCATCAACGTTCCAGACTGTGCACAAAATAAAATAAAATGCACGACTCGGTCGCACGAACTTGCTCCCATGTAAACGACCAAGAATTTCAAAAATGAATGTTATTAGAGAAAACTGTTCTTATGAATCTTTTAGCAGTTGGAGTTAAGCACAGGATGCCATGTGATTCAAGCAAGAACAAAAATTATAAATCGTTGTAGTGGTTTCTTAAAAAATTAAGCTTTTATACAAAATTTTTAAAAAAATTTTAAGAAAAAAACTAAAGAACGCCACTTTAAAGTGTTTATTAATGAATGTACGAATAAAAATTAAATCTACAAAAAAAAATATTGATCCGTTTTCGAGATACCGAATTTTCCAAAAAAACTAGATTTTTTTTTTCAAAATTCAAAAAAAAAATATTTTTTTTTTAAGTTTTGAAATGCAATGTTTCTTAGAAGCTTGTCTATAAAAAATTTCATTAAAATCCGTTATGACGATAATGAGAAATTCAAAATTCGAAAAAATCGTTCTATGGTAGATACAGTCAGTTATATATAGATTTCTAATTTTTTTTTATTAAATTATAGACCGTAGAAATTAATCAAAAAAAATTAGCAAAATTCTCGGAACCGTTTTCGAGAAAAATACGATTTTCGAAAACAATTTTTTAACTTTTGTATGGAGGGTACCGTTATTTTTAAGTAAAATATTTTTTTTTCTCATTTCTTGTTTTTTACTTGCGACTTATAGGTACTATAAGGCAAGTTATGCATTCGTAAAAAAAAATCGAACTCGAGATTTTGATCAAAGTTGACATTACGATGATAGCGAAGACTAAAAAAGTGTGTCTCGCAATTCTGTCTGTCTGTCGGTTCGCCTACAGCCTAAACGGCTCGGCCGATTTTCTTTAAACTTGGTAGATATCATTTTTAATTTTTCCCCTCCACACGTTTTTTTTCTTTTTTTTTTAAGACCAAAAATAACGGTACCTGCCATACGATTTTTTTTTCGAAATTTTATAAATATTTTTTTTTCTCAAAAACTGTTCGACAGATTTTAAAAATAAAAATACAAAAAAAAATCATTTAATTAAAGCCAGGTATTGGTTGCAAAAAATTTTCCGAAAAATGGTTATTGAGGGTACCCCCCATGGAACCATTTTTTTGGATTTTGATGTTCTCAAAAACGGTACAACCGATTTTGATCATATTTTTTGGCTAAAGCTCCACAAAAACATACATAGAATTGTGCACTCAAATTTTCAAAATTTTTTTTTTTGGATTTTAAAAAAAAAACTTAAATTTTTTTTTTTAAAACTCAATATTTCGAGAACCCCATGCTAGATTTTTCTTTAACCTGATAAATAAAAGTTTCTCAATATAATCTACAAGATGTGAGAAAAAAAATTTATTTTACTTAAAAATAAAGGTACCTCTACCATACAACTGCTAAAAAATTAAAAAAAAATGGTTTTCAAAAATCGTATTTTTCTCGAAAACGGCCCCTAGAATTTTGATAAAATTTTTTTTCTTTCAATTAATTTTTACGATCTTTAATTTAATAAAAAAAATTTTGAAATTAAGATATTACAGCTTGTATACCTACCATAGAACCATTTTTTTCGAATTTTGAACTTCTCATTATCCACATAACGGATCTTAATGAAAATTTTTATAGAGAAGCTTCTAAAAAGTCTAAAATACATTGCATTTTAGAACTTTAAAATAAATATTTTTTGAATCTTAGAAAAAAAAATCAATTTTTTCTTTTTTTGAAAATTCGATATCTCAGAAACGGCTCAACATTTTTTTTGTAAATTTAATTTTTAGTCGAACAATAATAAAAATTTAAAATTGGCGTACCAAAATTTTTTCTTAAAAAGCTTTTTAAAAGTTTGTTTATAAAAGCTTTTTTTTTAAGAAACCACTACAACGACTTATAATTTTTGTTCTAGCATAAATTCATAATTGGATAGCTTTGTGTTTTTGTCTCTTACTCCTAAAAAAATTTAAAAATTAATTTTAACCTTATGAACAGTTTTCTCTAATACCGTTCGTTTTTAAAATTTCTAGTCTATTACATAGGAGCAAGTTCGTGCGACTCAGTCGTGCATTCATTCATTGTTAAAATTTGTAGTCTTTAACATAAGTTCTTTGTGCGATTCGTGCGACCCATTCGTGCATTTTATAATGAGTGATTTTTTTGCAATTTTCTTTTTGGCAATACTGGTTTTGACAGCTCACGCACGTTTCGTGTTTTATGTCACTGTCAAACATCTTCAGTTTGGTCCATAATTTAACCACGAATCGTCTTACAAACGAACAACGCTTGCAAATTAATGAATTTTATTATCAAACTGAGTGCTTCTTCCTTTTTATGGTCAGTTTAATCGACATTACATTGTTGGACATTAAACCACCAACACGTTTACGTAGAGTGCGAACTGAGGAAAATATCGCAGCTGTATCAGCCAGTGTTAGTGATGACCGTGAATTATCGATTCGGCGCCGTTCGTAGCAAATGGGCCTCTGTTACTCCACTACGTGGAAAATTTTGCGAAAGGATTTAGGTGTGAATTCTTTCAAAATACAGCTGGTGGAAGAATTGAAGCCGAACGACCTACAACAACGCCGAATTTTTGGTGAATGGGCTCTTGAAAAGTTGGCCGAAGATCCACTTTTTTATCGAAAAATTGTGTTCAGCGACGAAGCTGAACAAACAAACTCTTTTTGTGCAAAATGGAAGAGCTTGACTTGCATGACATGTGGTTTCAACAAGACGGTACTACATGCCACACAGCACGCGTAACAATGGATCAATTGAGAGACGATTTGGTGAACAGTTTATTTCAAGTTCGGGGCCGATAAATTGGCCGCCTAGATCGTGAAACATTTATTTAAAGTATTTAGTAACAAATAATAAATTAGTATGTGTAAATATAAATATATATGTAATATAATACAAACAGGTACATTATTTCAACAAAAACTTACCCTTTAGGACCCACGTACGTGGCAAGTGAAAAATATAATCCACATCATCATGATTTCATTAAAATGACAAAATAAGGTATGAAACAGATGCATTATTAAGTTTTCAAATCTACACAAACATTACATAATTTACATGTTCAATTAATTAAAAATTAATTTTAATTTTTAATTATACATTAACTCTAAATTTTCCTAAAATTATTGTATAATGCGATTGTAAAGTAAAAGAAAGTTTCTCTTTGGGAAAGTTATTTTATATACTTGACTTGAACTTTAAAAAAGTCCAGGGTGGACTACGGCCTCAACCAACAAAACAAGCCCCTCCAGCTAGCTCGGTCCCTAGCTAGCTGCCTCCAGTTACGCACTCCAAGTTGGTTGAGGTCGCTCTCCACTTGTGCCCGCCACCTGAGTTGGGGTCTTCCTCTGCTGCGCAGACCATCAGGGGCGGATTCGAAGATTCGACGGGCTGGTACGTCGCATCGGTGTCCATACGCTCCACGTGTCCCAGCCATCTCAGCCGTTGTATTTTCAGCTTCTTGACTAGGTCAACGTCGCTACAAGGCCCGTACAGCTCGTTGTTGAACCTTCTCCTCCATACTCCATCGATACAGACTGGACCGAAGATCAAACGAAGAACTTTTCTTTCAAAGCACCCAAGCAGATTTGCATCCGTTTTAGACAGTGTCCATGCTTCTGCCCCATACAGCAGGACCGGCATGATGAGCGTCTTATACAAGGTCTCCTTGGTTCTTTGAGATAGGGCTCAAATGCTTTCTCAGCCCGAAGAAACAGCGGTTGGCGAGTAATTCTTCGCTTCATCTCTGCACTGATGTCGTTTTGCGATGTTATTGTGGAGCCCAGGTAGACAAAGTATTTGACGACTTTAAAATTATACTTATCCATCGTGACGTTTTGCCCTAGTCGACGATGTTGAGATTCCTTTCTCGATGATAGCATATACTTCGTCTTGTCCTCAATAACAGCCAAACCCATTTTCGCCGCCTCCAGTTCAATACTTACAAACGCACCGGTAACAGCTCGCTTCGTCCTCCCAATGATATCAATATCATCCGCATAAGCAAGCAGTTGAGCTGACTTTTGAAAAATTGTACCTCTATTGTTGACGTTTGAGTTTCGTACATTTGCTTCAAAGCGATGTTAAATAGGTTACATGATAGCACGTCGATTTGTCTCAGACCTTTCTCGACATCAAAGGATTCGGTGGTGTTCTTACCGACCTTGACAGAGCAGCGAGATTTCTCCATTGTCATCCTGCACAAGCGGGCGAGCTTGGCAGGGATTCCGAGATGAGACATGGCTCTATATAGTTGTTCTGTGTCCACGCTATCGTACGCGACTTTGAAATCGATAAAAAGGTGGTGTGTATCGATTTGGAACTCCTGGGTTTTTTCCAAAATCTGTCGAAGTGTGAACATCTGATCCAAGGTAGATTTGCCGGTCCTAAAACCACACTGATAGGGGCCGATCAGCTCGTTTTAGGCGCTCACACAGTACAGACGACCGGATTTTGTATGCGACGTTGAGGATACTTATACCTCTGTAATTGGGACACGTCAGAGCATCTCCTTTCTTGTGGATGGGGCACACTATGCCGAGGTTCCATTCATTGGGCATACTTTCATCCGACCAAATTTTTGAGATGAGTTGGTGCATGCTCCCTACCAAGTCATCCCCATCTGCTTTGAATAGCTCAGCTAGCAAGCCATCTGCGCTAGCAGATTTGTACGCTTTCAGCTTGCCTATCGCTGACCGTACTTCATTTAGGTCGGGTGGACGGAAATTTTGACCATCATCGTCCAGGTTGAATGGAATGTTCCGCCTAGCTACAGAATTTTGGCCTTCCTCGCCTGAACGGCGAAAAGTGTCTGGAAAAGTGTTGTTTCCAGATCCTCAGCACGGACTGCGTGTCCACTACCATATTCCCACTCTTCCCACTCTCATCCCGGCAGGCTTCCCTTCTAGCTTTGTAACACTGGGTGGATTGCCTCACCCTTTGGTAAAACTTTCGAACATCAGGTGCTGCTGGACACCTTGTATATAATTTTTGAATTGTTAAAGATCAGGAACGCTTTCACCCAGTTGTGCATTTTATTTCCGTGTTATTGGAAGGGCCGAAAAATGCTCCAGTTTCGGCACTGCTTTTAGCGATTTAAGGATTTAAGACTAAGAGAAATTCCTTATCTTTATCCACACCCTCAGCCTCACTGATTTTTCCTTTTAAAATAAGAATTCAGAATTATTGTCTGGGTCACAAATATGCGGTTGTTGCTTCTTCCAAACCAGAATAAATACGAAAATATACCAACAGAAGAACCTTAAGATACGGGTATACCTATGTATCTATAAAGCTTGAGAAAATATTTTCAAGGATTTGTATGGATGCTTGAACATATAAAATTGATGTGATGCATTTAGTTGTAGTTTTGTCTCAAATCTTATCCTTCATTCAATTGCTTGCTACTTGTACATATACTCGTATAATAATAGTTTATATCTCTTTTGACATTGTCAACGATATTGCACTCGTTGTTTCTTCTTGGAATGGTTGATTCCAGAGGCAATAAATATGATTTTTCCGAGTTTGCTCTTTTGTACTTTCGAAGATTTGTCGAGATGTTGTTGTCCTAAGAGAGGGAAAAGTTGAAAAGAGGATTATTGTCATTCGAGTTTTGAGATATAAAATTTCAAACAAAATTTAAACAAGCCACAAATAGTTCAATATACCTTAAGATACTATAGTAAACTGATAGAGATATATGTACATATATATATATAGGTAAAAGTGACTACGCTTCAAAATATTAGCTAGTTTATATCGAAAGAAATATATACAACGTTCAGGCACTTCCTTTCCTACAACATTTCGTTTAGAAGATATTGACATTTCAAAGAACTCAAATGACAAAAACTCGTCAATATAGATTTTGATAAATATAAAAATATTCAACCATATATCAATAGGTTATGATTTGATGCAGTATGGAGCCTTACGGTGACCTTTTTCATGATATATAGGTCTTAACGATAGCGGAACTCTTTCTGCAGAAGGACCTCCCATAGTCAGTGGAGTAGATCAGAAGGAATTTTTCAATTGAGACAACTTTCCTTCCTTGTAAAATAAGTTTAATTATCATCAGACAGATACGTGGAGCATCAGATAATCCTTTCATTTACATGGCAAAAAGACCCGGAATTTCTAAGGAAAATAAACGCACAAAATGCGCACACGCCTCTAATTATAAAGCGGACAAATTTACCATTTTTTTTTTTTGATTTTCTCAAAAACGGTACAACGGATTTTGATATTTTTTTTTGCTAAGGCTCCCCAAAAACCTAAATAAAATTGTGTATTCAAATTTTCAAAAAAAATATTTTTGATTCTTAAAAAAAACTTCAATTTTTTTTTTCAAAACTCAATATTTCGAAAACCCCATGCTAGATATTTTGTAAACTTGAGAAATTAAAGTTTCTTAATACAATCTACAAGATGTGAGAAAAAAAAATTATTTTACCTAAAAATACAGGTACCCACCAACAAATGTTAAAAAGTTTACAAAAATGGTTTTCAAAAATTGTATTTTTCTCGAAAACGGCGCCTGGAATTTTAATAAAATTTTTTGTCTTTCAATTAATTTGTTTGATCTTTAATTTAATAAAAAAAATTTTGAAATTAAGATATTACAGCTTGTAGGTACCTACCACAAAACCATTTTTTCGAATTTTGAATTTCTTATTATCCACATAACGGATCTTAATGAAATTTTTTATAGAGAAACTTCTAAAAAGTCTTAAGCACATTGCATTTCAAAACTTAAAAAAAAAAAAATATTTTTTCAATTTTTGAAAAAAAAAAAAAATAATGTATTTTTTCTTTTTTTTTTTTGAAAATTAATATCTCAGAAACGACTCAATATTTTTTCTTGTAAATTTAATTTTTATTCGAACAATAATACAAACTTTAAGCTGGCGTACCAAAATTTTTTCTTAAAAAGCTTCTAAAAAGTTTGTATATAAGAGCTTTTTTTTAAGAAACCACTACAACGACTAATAAATTTTTGTCCTTGCATAATTTCATATTTGCATAGCATTCTGTTTTTGTCTCTTACTACTAAAAGAATTTAAAAAACTTAATTTTATCCTTATGAACAGTTTTCTCAAATAACATTCGTTTTTAAAATTCCTTGTCTATTATATAGGAGCAAGTTCGTGAGACCCAGTCGTGCATTATAGTTACTTGCAATATAGGTACTATAGGGCAAGTTCTGTATTTGGAAAAAAAAACGAACTCGAGATTTTGATCAACGTTGACATTACGATGATAGCGAAGACGTAAAAAGTGGGTCTGGAAATTCTGTCTGTATGTTTGTATGTCTGCATGTCTGTATATCTGTATGTCTGTACCTCGAACTAAAGCCTAAACTACTGGAGGTATTTTCTTCAAACTCGGTACTTTAGGGTCTTCGGTGATTCCCTAGATGAGAAATTGAATTTTTTTTTCAGCTCTAAAACAAACGGTACCCCCCATACACCCATAATGCATAATCTTATTGATCTCGAAAACGACTCTTACGATTTTGATAACAAAAATGTTAAGTGTAATATTATGAACATGGACTATATTTTGGTTGAATAAAAATTTGGGGGGAAATGTTTTTTTTGATGAAAAGTTGTTTTTGATTTTCGACTTTCTTATTAACGACTCTAAGGATTTTAACCAAAAATTTTCAGGAGGAGTCTTCTTAAGTTTAAAATAATATTGTATATAAAAATATTCTAAAAAATATTTGTTGTTTTTTTTTTAACGATTATTTTTTGAAATTGTTTCCTAAAATCAATGGCGCAAAATTTTAAACAGCCTATTATTTAGGTATTAGTATGATACTACTTAACAATTTGCTAACTTTATAGTAGTTTACTAACTCATTCTTAATTTTAAACATTTTCTAACTAGTATCGTACAAAAAGAATTTTCTTAATAAATTGCTACTGAACACACCTAAAACAATGACATTTTGTGTAAAAAAGTAAGTACACGAACCTTTATTGATGTTTGCTAATGTCAAAGAGCCATATGAAACTAGCACGATACTAAAAAAAAAAGTAGCTATTCGATGATTTTAACTTTAATAAAAGGGTAGAGAAAGTATGATCCTATATTCGATTAAAATTTACAAATTCGTTGTTTTAACCTAGTATCATACTAAAACAGCTTTAGCATCGTACTAATTCAATTAAAATTTTGCGCCAATATTATTAAAAACTTAAAATTCGCATCCCACATTTTTTTCTTGAAAAATTTTAAAGAAATTTCTTATATAAAAAATTTATTTCATAATAAAACGATTTTTTAAAGTTTGTTTGCATAAATTCATACTTTTCTGGGGCAAGAGTACGATAATTTAGGCGCCAAGAAATTATAACGTTTTTTTGTAGAGTTCAATACAAGCATTTTTTACTATTTTTTTACGTTTGGGCAGGAGGGGCAATTTTATATAAAAGGTTCTAAAATGGAAACAAAAATATTAAAAAATAACGGTAATACTTACAATTAAGTATTATACCTTTTATTAAAGCCAATACTCTGTTCTATTAGAAAAATTTTAAATTAAGTGAAATCTATGCACAGTTTAAAAAAAAAAACAGTTTTAAACTCAAATTTTCGGAAAAAAAAAACATAAAAAAAAAAGTTTAAAGTTGAATTTTTCAAAACTGCAAAGTTATATACAGGGTGTCCCACAGTCACCGCCCCAAATGAAAACCATGGATTCCTGAGGTCATTTTAAGTCGAAAAACTTAAGAGGTCATTTTCTCGTTTTCGTCCCGTTTTCGAGTTATAACGGTTTTTATTATTCTTCCATTAACTGGCTTTATCTTTGCCAAACTGCGCCCGATTCGTAAGATTTTTTTTATAGTCAATCAAGAATTTAATACAGTTTTAGTTTGTCTAAAGACTTTTTTTTCTGCGGACAACCGTTTTTCCGCAATTTTGCATCAAACCCAATTTTTTCGTTTTTTAAGTAGTTTTTTCACTTTGATATCAATTTATTCAAAAAAACACGTTAATGAGTATTAATTTTTTCACTTATTATAAAAGCCCAGTTCATTTTCTAAAATTAGATATTTTTTTTCCTTAAAAAGAATACTAAATGTAATTAACAAAAAATAAACAAACTGAGTGAATTTAAAAAAAAAATAATTTTTAAGTACAAAATTAACTTTTTCTGAGCTATTGTGGTTAAGAAAAGGACAAATAGATAAAGTTAATTAGTAAGACCGTTAACTAATGTAAACATTAAAGATTTGCATTATGATTTGAAGGTTGTAAATGTCTTTCTCGCGTGAACTAGCGTCCGCGTCGTGTTCTTTCACTTGATACTCCATTTTGGATTTGTTATTCAAGTTGTAGTTTTTTCTCAATTATTTGCGAACGATGGATTACACTAATCAAGAATATCTGGAAATGTTTTTAATATACGCTGAAATGGGACAACTTTATCTATTTGTCCTTTTCTTAACCACAATAACTCGGAAAAAGTTAATTTTGTATTTAAATTTTTTTTTTTTTTTAATTCACTCAGTTTGTTTATTTGTTGTTAATTACATTTAGTATTCTTTCTAAGGAAAAAAAAATATTTTTTTTTAAGAAAATGAACTAGGCTTTAATAATTAACGAAAAAAATTAATACTCATTAACGTGTTTTTTTAAAAAAAATGATATCAAAGTGAAAAAAACAACTTAAAAAACGAAAAAAATTGGGTTTGATGCAAAATTGCGGAGAAACGGTTGCGCGCAGAAAAAAAAGTTCTGAGACAAACTAAAACTGTAATAAATTCTTGATTGGTTATAAAATAAATCTTACGAATCGGACGTAGTTTGGCAAAGAAAAAGCCAGTTAAGGGAAAAGAGAGCAAAAATCATAAAAACCGTTATAACTCGAAAACGGGACGAAAACGAGAAAATGACCTCTTAAGTTTTTCGACTTAAAATTACCTCAGGAATCTATGGTTTTCGTTTGGGGCGGTGACTGTGGGACACCCTGTATAATTATTTTTTCCTAAAATTCGTTGCTCTAATTTATTCTTATTCAAAAACTGAAAACTAGATGGTTTTATGTCGTCTAGTTTTTGAGAAAATTGAAAATAACTAAAACTACTTTTTTATGGGATATTTGTTTTTTTTTTGCTTGCTTACACATTACGGCGGCGTATAAACAGCGAGGACACACTATATAGGATTTGGGGTAGGTGCGAGGTTGTGTGTATATAAGGTTTCTTTTGCTTTTACAGAATCTGGATTTAAAGAAACTTTGAATTTACCCTATGGCCTATATCCCAAAGTTGTGCATTTAAAATGTTTAGACATGAAAATTTAATACATTATGAAAAATTTACATTACTTAGGTACTACTGTTAGAATGCAGCAAGTTTATATAATTCCTTAATTACCTAATATGTATGTTTATTGTTTGTGTCTAACATTTTGAATGCTAATGTGGTACAGGTTATTGTTTCCCAAGGTCATTCGTTATTCAACCTTTGTATGAGTGAGGTATTTTTGTCTTTGAATAAAGAATGGCGACTAAGTATCCACTAATTCATCCTAAATTAAATAACTTTTCAGTATTTCAAAAAAATATTTCAAAAGCTTCGCGTTCTTCGAAGAAATTGGTCTGATTCCAACTAAAACGTCAACTCCCCTACTGTGTCGCAACTTACCGATAAAGGTAGAAAAATATAAAAATTTCAAGTTCGGTTGGATGTGGCGGTGCTCCGAAAAAAGATCTAAAAAAAGGTGACAAAAATTGTAAGAATACAATAAACCCATCTATCGGCACATTTGTCCATGGGCCTCAATATTGGCTAGAGATTCGGAAGGTGCTTGCTATAATTAAGAGTATTTATTTTGTGATCAAAATGCCTGTAAACACGGTTTTAATACATTGAACATTGAAAAATTGACTTGACTATTTTTAATTAACACCTGACTTACTCACAAACTGACTGACTGAGACGCGGAATGCCATGCAATTCTACCTCCTCGTGATGCATTCTCGGTAACGCTAAATGATTTGCTGTACTTTACTTACAAATGAACCACATTAACATTAATCCTCAAATGAAATCACCATAGCTAAATACCCAAAATTAAAAATTTCATAAAAAGTAGTTTTAGTAATTTTAAATTTTCTCAAAAACTAGAAGGCACAAAACCATTCGGTTTTTTGTGTTCGATTTAGAATTAATAGTAGCATTGACCACAAAAAGCCAATTAAACACTTCATTTCACAATTTTGAAAAAAATTGGTCTAAACTTTTTTTTTCATTTTTTTAGCAAAATTTTGAGTTTGCATTGCGAATTTTTCAAAAAACTATTGACACAAATAATTTAATTCAAATTTAGGATTATAGAACAGACTTCTGGCTTTCAAAACCGGTATAGTATTTTATTGTAAGTGTTGCCGTTGTTTTTTAATATTTTTTTTTTTAATTTAAGTCATTTTTTATAAAATCGCCCCTACCTCCTAAACCGGGTGAGATAGACCCCCCTCCCTTAGTAAAAAACGCTTGTATTTGACCCTTCTACAAAAATCCGTTATCAATTTTTGGCGCCTAAGTTATCGTACTCTCCTCTTTTCTGGACATCAGACTGCAATTGTATGCATTTGTGTTAAAAGAAACACGTTACCTCGGTTGAATTCAGAACACAAGTGAAGTGTGTATTTATTAAAGAAAATAAAGAAAAGTATGTACATGAATATATGTAGTTACAATTATGTTGTTCTATGTACTTTTTGTAACGAGTGGAGAGTACAATGAGTCAAAGATAATTTAGTGTTTTTTTTTTTTCTTTTTTTTTATAAATGATGAACAAATCTTAACACTCCCACTTCATCTTTATACAAATGTTATTAACAATTTAAAAAAAAATCAAACAAATTTAAACAGTATTTTTGTTCATAGGATGGATAATAAATGAAATTATTATTTTAGAATTATTATTCCAATTTCTTTACGAAAAAATTCAAATTTTTGCCTTGCTAAAGGTTTTGTAAACAAATCTGCTAATTGATTATCAGTAGCAATGTAATTTAACTGAAAAAAGTTTTCTGCAAATTTTTCACGAATGAAGTGAAACTTCACCTCAATGTGCTTACTTCTTTTATGATATCCGGGATTTCGCACCAACTTTATTGCGCTTTGGTTATCAATGTACAGATTAGGTCGACCATTTTCATCAGGAAGTAGATCATGCATAAGACGCCTCAGCCACACCATTTCTTTTACTGCACCAGCACCAGCCATGTATTCAGCTTCCATGGTGGAAAGGGCAACACACGACTGCCTCTGCGATGCCCACGATATAGGTGATTGTCCAAGTAAAATAACACAGCCACTTGTTGAGCGTCTTGTGCCAGGATCACCAGCGAAATCATAATTAATTGTCCCCTTAACGTATCGGATAATACGTTTCACTGCCTTGATATGAATTATGTTTGGTTTTTCCAAATATCTGCTAGCCATACCAAGAGCGTATGATATATCTGGCCTAGTACCAATGGCAAGGTACATTAGGCTTCCAACTGCTTCCCGATATGGAAAACGATGTTCTTGTGAATGTTCTTCAACGGTACCCTTCAATACAGACGGATCAGCTGGTGTCATCACTGGATTCGCATCGCCCATTTTAAACTTTTCCACTATTTTTTTAGCATAACTCTTTTGCCCAAGCAAAATCGTCCCATGCTTAGACCTACTTATCTCCAGGCCTAGAAAACATCTTGCCTCATACACCTTGACTTCGAAGACATCTCGCAAATGGTCGATGAGTTTTTCGATATCCTCACATTTGCCCCAGCAATTAAACCGTCATCAATGTAGATTGCTACAATTAAATTATCTCCCACTAAAACACAGGAATCCGCTTCTGATGGTTTCAGATGAAAAGAACAAAGAAAATCCATGAACTTTTTATTCCAGCACCTAGAAGCCTGCTTCAGACCATAGATGCTCCTTCTCAATCTGCATACGCGTTCACTGCCATCTTCGAATCCCTTTGGTTGACGCATATAAATTTCTTCCTCTAAGTCGCCATACAGAAATGCAGTTTTTATATCAAACTGCTTTAGATGCATATTTTTACTTGCTGCAATATCAAGAATCATCCTTATAGATGCAAATTTGGCAACGGGACTAAACGTCTCTTTGTAGTCCACATCGTATTGCTGGGAAAACCCTTTGACAACTAACCTTGCTCGAAAACGTTCGGGTTCATTACTTGCAGCATCTTTGATCTTAAAAACCCATCGATTGTCTATAGCCTTTTTGTTGGATGGCAAAGTTACTAGATCCCACGTGCCATTTTTAGCTAGAGCTATAATTTCATCCTTCATGGCATCTTGCCATCTTTTCACATCTTTCGACTTGAGAGCCTCCTCATACGTTAAAGGCTCTTGCTTCTCAGCAATAAAAACATGCATATCCCGTACATCTGTCGTTGACTTTGAACGCCTGCGAGCACTTCGAAGCCGTTCCCTGTAGGGAATGCTTTGTTCCTCAAGCACCTGCAATTCTTTACCAACCTCATCATCTTGGCCTTCTGCATCAGCATAATCATCTTCATCAGTTTGCCCACTCTCGAACCTTCCAGCATCCTCATCAACCAGCTTATCATCGACTAAATCGCCTTCGCCATTATCATCATTGCCATTTGAGTCATCGATAATAACACTTTCTTCAATTAAATTTTCTACTTTCAAGCTTTGTATTACACCTGGCGGCTTTTCTATTGAAGCATTGTTAGAAAAGTCCTGGTTTTCGCTGATGACAACTTCTGTGGAACAATTTTTAAATAATACATCACGATTCAATTGTATTTTAGTAGTTCCAGGAAAATATATGCGGCACCCTTTCACATTCTCACCATACCCAACAAAAATACCTAACTGCGACTTGGCGTCCCATTTGCGACGTTTTTGTTGAGGAATATGCGCGAAGCATTCTGAACCAAAAATATGCATACCTGTTGGATTGAAATCATGATCCTTTCCAAACCATAAGTCACATGCACTCTTTTTAGGTACTCTAGTAGGACCTGTCCTATTAAGAATGAAAACCGCATGATTTACAGCCTCGGCCCACAATTTTAATGACAACTTTTTTGCATATATCATCGTTCTGCCAGCCTCCACAATCGTACGCAATTCTCTCTCCGCCCTGCCATTTTGTTGCGGAGAATAAGGAACAGAAGTCTGGTGTAAGACACACTCGTTTTTCAGAACAGATTTCACCTCAGAGTTGATGAATTCAAGTCCGTTGTCCGTCCGAATACATTTTACTTCATTTCCAGTTTCCATTTTAATTCTTTTTAAAAAATCTCTTAAACAGCCTAAGACTTCAGTTTTTGATTTCAAAAAATACACCACACGATATCGTGTAAAATCGTCTTTAAAAAGGAGAAAGTATCTTGACCCACCAAACGAAGTTTCCTGCATCGGGCCGCATAAATCGGAGTGCACAAGCTCCCCTACAAACTTTGCCCTGCTTTCGCTGTTTGGAAACGGCAATCTATGTGACTTGCCTAGAGCACATGCATCGCAAACAAAACTTTCACAATCATTAAACTGTATATTTCGATCTTTGAGAAACGCGCGAATGTAGGCTAGATTTTGGTGGCCGAGCACATTATGCCAGTATGAAAGTGATTGAATGACGGTACCCACATTTGCAGTAGAAGGTACTTCAATTTTAAAAAGCATTTTAAACAAGGACGAATTTCGCACTCCTACTGCTACGGTAGATCCATTGAACAGCAATTCACATTGGTCTTTGTTAGAAACCAACTCCAAATTTTTGTCAAGAGCCGCATTCGAAGAAAACAGATTAAGTGTCAAATCTGGCACATATAACACGCTTGATAAATATTTTGGATTCCACTGCTTTTTATCAAATGCTAGAATATTAATATCCCCACAGCCAAGTGCACAAATTGTCTTACCATCTCCGATTCTAACTAACTGTGGATTATCAAACTTTTTGTAATTTACCATCCAGTCTCTCCGATATGACATGTGGTCACTTGCCCCCGAATCAAGAAACCAGTCCTCCAAATTTAGAGCAAAGTTAACTGAGCCATCAGCTACCATCGTGCACACAAATGCATCCCCTTGCTCCCTCTTCTGAGCGATACTTGCCCTTTTAGATGGACACTCGTTTTTCCAGTGACCAGGTTTTTTACATAAAAAACATCTACCCGCTTTCTTTTGCTTGTTTTTGTAGTTCGAGTTTTGCCATTTAACAGTTCTTTTTGCCACCATTGCACTGTTATCTTCATGACCCGATATCTGAGAAGAAAACCGCGATTCTTCCATTATGAGTCGCGCCGTTAGATTCTCTAAAGTTTTTTGTTCAGCCTGGGTTGAATCCCATGCCGCATAAAAATAATTATAGTCTGGAGGTAACGTCATTAAAATTTTCGTCATGAGCATAGACGAAGAGATGATTTCACCGAAATCTTTAAGCTGTTGCACTAAAGTCTCAAGTCTTGATATACTCGTAGCAATATCTTCACTCGGATCCTTTTGAAAATTGTAAAATTTTTGTTGGAGCAAATTGATATTTGTCTGTGCCTTTTGCTCGTAGACCGATTCGAGCTTTGTCCACATCTGATGCGATGTGCCATAGTTTAAAATATGCAAAAGTGCCTTTGGCCCTACACTCATGACAATAACCTTTTGTGCCCTCTTGTCCAGCGTTTCCAATTCCACTATCTTCGCCGCATCAAGTGGTTTTCTGATCTCACCACTTACCACACCAAATAAATTGCTCGCATTAAGGATGACTTTGATTTGGAACTTCCAAATACTCCACTGGTCCCCACTCATGAGCTTCTCTATTCTAAGAGAATCGTTGTTTCCCTCCATTTTTGATGAGCAGAATAAAATTAAAAACAACAATTTTTTGTATTGCGCTACTGAAAATTACCCTTATGATGCAAAAGAAACCAATCTTTTATCCGCATGCAAAAAAAAAACAAAAAATTAATTTAATTTTCGCGCTTGATAATTTACTTCTATTCGAATTATCAAATCAAATTTACAGCAAACTAGTGGGATTAGACAAACAGTTTTACAGTGAACTTGGGTCTGGGCCCATAACCTGTTAAAAGAAACACGTTACCTCGGTTGAATTCAGAACACAAGTGAAGTGTGTATTTATTAAAGAAAATAAAGAAAAGTATGTACATGAATATATGTAGTTACAATTATGTTGTTCTATGTACTTTTTGTAACGAGTGGAGAGTACAATGAGTCAAAGATAATTTAGTGTTTTTTTTTTTCTTTTTTTTTATAAATGATGAACAAATCTTATTATCTCATTAAATCCATGTTTTATATTTCTGTGGCAACTGGGAAAAACGGCATAAGTCGACTTATGTCTGTCATATTTTTATATTTTTTTGGTAGTTTTATCTCAAACCATTAAGGAATTAAAGACAAAAGAAGAACGACATAAGTTAGTATCTTATCTACAGAGCTTGCGTATGGAAAAACAACATATGTAATTACAATTCTTTAATTTTTCTTTTCTACTTATGCTTTTATTCCATAAAGAATAAACAAATCAACATACACATAAGTTTACTTATGCTCTTTTTCCAAAACAATTATATTTTTTAATCGCGATCATAAGTTTACTTGTGTTCTTTTTCCAAAGTACCTATAATTGAAGCTTACACTTGTGTAGTTTTTCCAAAATCCTTTACGTAAAAAATCCAGACACAAGTTTACTTGTGTATATTTTCCTCATTCCTTTTTTTAAGTTTAAATAAGTAACAACGACATAAGTCATATCTTTGCTCTTGAAAAGTAGCAAAAACTGACTTATGTCGTTTTTCCTTGTTGCCACAGATTTATAAAATGTATCTTAAATTCCAAAGTACTTTTACATAAGAGCAAGTTCGTGCGATCTTTTCGTGCATTTTAGTTTTTTGGAATCTGATTCTTTGTGGTGAGCGATGTAGTAGTTGAAGAACTATTTTCACGTATACATGTAGGCTAAATGGCAACACTGTTTTTAATGTTACGCCACTTATCTTTTTTAATAACTTGATGACATTGAATGGTCGAAATATCAACATTAACTTAAACATAGTTTCCAACTACGTCGTGAGAACTTAGATTTAGGACATTTAGGACTGTAAATCTGGGACGATTCCAATTTTTTGATCCGATCATCGAAAAGAATTGATGATTGAAATCACAAGTTTCCATTTCAATCAATCCCGATGTTAATCATTTCAGTGAATGAAAGAAGCAAAAGCAATTGTTAGGTTGAACTGGTGTTGAACCCGCATGTGACCCCTCCGCTAAACCTAAATGTTTTTTGGCAGTATAGCTGCACTTTCCATTTCCATTAAAAGTTTGATCAAAGTGCATCCATACTGCTTTTTACCAAAATCTGCCATCAAAAGAAAAATTTAAAACTAATTAAATTTAGAAAATCTGAAAAATGGCTGTTGTTGACGCAATTGTTTTTTGTTTTTTTTTTAATTAATTTCTCGTGGCTATTAAATTATTAATTTTTTTTTGTCGCAGAAAATGGTCGGTTTCTTGTTTCTTTTTCGTTTTTGTGTCAGTTGAAGAATTTTTCTTTCATTTCGGTTTGATTTTGCAATGAAACGAAATCAAATCAAATTCTATTCGAACAAATTCGGAACATTGTTGATCTTGAACTGGTTAAAATTTGGAAATTTCATCGAAATGAAAATCGAATCGGTACAGTATTGAATCATTTGAGTGAACTGAAAATGATCGAATGATGATGATTGAAATGATCGAATCATTTTGGTTGGACGGTTATTGAAAACGATTCGATCATTTGAATTGAACGATTTACACAGCTCTACTCACAATGGAACAGTAATTACTCAATGGTACAACGTGGGGTTGGTGGTGATTTGTTTTTTCGTTCTTAACTCAGTGGCGATAGTATGTAGTCATTTAAGGCATGGTTGGCAGAGTTTGAGGATGACGCAGTGCTGTTAAAATGGTCGGAGCTTAAAATATTAATATTTTTCAAAAACAGTTGACAGATCGGTGAAGTGTTTCATAAAAACGATCATTTCAAAACTATGAGTCACCAAAAACTGAAAAATGGGAAAAGATGAAAGATGAAAAAAAAAAATAAATCCTACTGACAGATAACGTAGATTTATATTTCTTTATTTTTCTTATGGCTCTTTATCCATTAACGGTGTTCGTCTGAGACATTGCAACTTTCCGTTCCTTGCAATACCGAGCTCGCAGCTTGCAGTCATAAGAGTCATGCATTTTGGCATCCACGATGTGGTGATCTTCTTCCTCGTCGAACCGAGACTGAAAGCTGGGATTTGAAGACCTTATTGGCTGGAGAGTTGTTATCCGTTTGCTAGATCTGGCCAAGAAAAATGGTTTTAACTACATCAATGTCATAGAGTTTGCGGTTGTATCTTCTCCTCTCATCCCAACATAAAATCAAATGTCAGTCGATTAATTTTTATTTAGAAAAGAACAATACCAAGTCTTCCTGCCTGCCGTGCACACTATTTGCTCCAGATTGAGATCAAAGAAGTCACATGATAGCGCATTTTCTTGATGAAACCCCTTGCAACTTTACAATATATCGGAGAAACTATTTATTTATTTCACATCGCACCGCGTAATTATCAATGTCAAGCGACATAGTTGGATCGGTTTTCCGCAGATTCAGAGTTCATCTACCACCGATGATGATGATAAATGATATCATATCCGGCTTTGAGATGGTGAGTCTCGACTTAAAATTTATTGGGGTTTTCCAGGTTTTCCCTCAATGTGACGATTTTATCTACGATCTATCTGCTGAACCGGAAGCCAAATAAACATGTAGATTGTGTAGTGTTGCAGAACTGCTAAGGATGATAATAAGACACGTTGAATAGGGTCTTGTAGAAACTAAGGCACCAACTTAGTCGAGTAGGATAGAGTCCTGGCCCTAGTCGAAGCTAACTGGGGCACGTACTTGGTCGAGTATGATTGCGTGCCCTTGAAGCCCTTTTCGAAACTAACTGGGGCACGAACTCGTTCGAGTGAGATTGAGTCCCCGGCCCTGGTTGAAACAAAGGCAAAAAGGATTTAGCTAGAGTCCCTGCCTATGGTCAAAACTAATTCACAAAATATTGCATGTGATATGTATTTAAGAAGTTGAACTGGGTGTATGTAGGGAAAAAAGTTACAGCATTCAGATACTGTGTTTTTGTTGGCCGTAAGTTTTTTTTATAGTAAAGCCTGCCTTTTTTATACTGGCTGATCAAATTCGGTTATCATCTTGCCCTATCACTCGCTCCATATGAAGCCTATAGCAACTTTTGGAAATGCTACTTGAATACATATACTATTTCCTGTGGTTCTGTGATTTGGTTTGCTTCCCTGTCTTGAAGTTTCAGTTATATCAAATCTCCGGGTGCTCCGGGCTAGACTCTTTGATCAGGATCTCTTTCTTCTCTCTTCCCCTTGTTCGATTCTTTTCTCTCGCACACGTGAAGCATATTTGCATGCGCGTTTTTTTAGGTTTTTCGTTTGAAATCATTCATGACCTTACAATTTGATCTTTCTACGGGATGGTTGGTAGCTTAGGGTGGTCTTGGTCTTTTGCAGGTGGAGTAAATGGTCATAGGAGAACTTCTGGGTGAAATTCTCTTTGTATGCTCTGCAAACTTCTTGTATAGTAAAGCTTGCATTACCAACGTTATTTCTTTTCTTTCGACAGAATGCTTTCGTAACTAGGTAATAGTCAGAATTGATGTTTCCCTTTCAAAAGTCTAAGATTTCGGAATTTTTCAATTAGTACATGGTTGAGTTGGTTGGTGGTATGATTATCTGGATAGTGACAGGTTGATTCATGCATTCTTGGACTTTTTCTTCTAACCCGCGTTCTTTAGAAAAATTCGCATCTTTACATGTAAATGAAGACAGCCGTAAACTTCGTTATTGCACTCGGGATGTTAATTATTCTTTTTAATCGATATTGTGTAACTCTCCGGGTGTGGACCTCGTGTCCCTCTCAAAACCGATTGTTTTCTAAGGTCACAACCAGATCTGGGTGAATATTACAAATAATAATATTAACGAACAAATTCATTGGCTCGACGAAAAATTTGTCGGATGACGGATTTGTCAAGAGGGTTGATCCACAACTACTTACCTTGTTGAATTCGTATCCTTCAGTTTCTCAGCCTTAGAAAACGGAAAGAAAGTCGACGCTGTCTCAACCGATTTCAATAAGGCCTTTGACAAAATCTCACATAAGCTCGTTCTATTCAAACTGTCCACCTTTGGGTTGGAACCTATCTTCTAAAGATGGATTTTTTCTTACCTTAAAACTCGTTACTACAATGTTCGATTCAAATCTTCATTCTCTGATGATTTCTTAGCTAACTCCTGGGTCCCATAAGGCAGCAACTTAGGACCTCTTCTCGTTTTTCTTACTATTAAGGGAATTGAAATGGTCATTAAACATTAACATATTTCACTCTACGCCGACGATACAAAGTTTTTCAAGACCATTTCTTTCACAAATGATGCCACACTTCTACAACTTGATTTTAACAATTTCTGTGTCTGGTGCCTGAAAAATTGCTTAAAGCTAAATATTTCCAAATGTTATTTAATCACTTTTTCAAGAAAACGCATCCAATCTACTCCTCGTCGAAACCTTCTCTGTTATAAGCCCATATCCACCACTGTGTCAATTCGCGACCTTGGTGTTTTATGTGATAGAGAGCTCAACTTTCTCACGCATATTGACGAGATTATACTCAAAAGCAAACTCTACACAAAGCTTTGTGAAACGTTGGTCTAAAGAATTCTCCGACTCCTACGTGACCCGATCTTTATACACAACCTCCCGCTACTTGAATACGCCTTTCAGGTATGGTCCCTTATCAAACAAATTCATATATCCACAATCGAGAGCATTGTTTCGTACTTCGTGGTTCGTCTTGGAATAACCCTTTTATTTTACCTCCGTATCGAGAACGATTTCTGTTAATTAACTTGAAAATGCTGGAAGAACAAATATGCGAAATTCTCTTCGTTCATCGACTACTTTCAGAGTCTGTTGAATACACAGCTCTCTACAATTCCATCTCTTTTAACACTAATTCCCGTAATATAAGAAATCCTCGTCTCTTATGGCTCTTTTTATAGGCTCCAACGAACCTATTACTCGCATATTTCAGAGCATTAATTGTTACATTAACTATTTCGACTGCAACATCAGTTTACCCTGCCTGAAACTACGACTTAGTCATCCTTCCAATTCACTCTAACCATAGATTTAAGAGCTGTATTTAAGTAAGAATTTTGTATATAAAACTTATAGTATGTACTATCAAGAAGACGAAAGATTGTGGCGACTACTTAAGTATAAGGTCTCTGCTTAATTTAATAATAAAATATTCTCTTTTTACTTGCGACTTATAGGTACTATAAGGCAAGTTATGAGTTCGTAAAAAAATCGAACTCGAGATTTTGATCAAAGTTGACATTACGATGATAGCGAAGACTAAAAAAGTGGGTCTTGCAATTCTGTCTGACTGTCTGTCGGTTCGACTACAGCCTAAACGGCTCAGCCGATTTTCTTTAAACTTGGTAGATATGGGTTTTGATTTCCCCCCCCCCCCCACACGTTTTTATCTTTTTTTTTAAGACCAAAAATAATGGTACCTGCCATACGAATTTTTTCAAAATTTTATAAATTTTTTTTTCTCAAAAACTACTGGACAGATTTAAAAAATAAAAATACAAAAAAATTTCATTTAGTAAAAGATAGGTAATGGTTGAAAAAAAATTTCCGAAAAATGGTTATTGAGGGTACCCCCCATAGAATCATTTTTTTTGTTTTTGATTTTCCAAAAAACGGTACCTCCGATTTTGATCATTTTTTTTTGCGAGGGCTCTTCAAAAATTTAAATAGAATTGTGTATTCAAATTTTCAAAAAAAAATTTTTTGGATTTTTAAAAAAAACTTCAAAATTTTTTTTTCAAAGCTCAATATTTCGAAAACCCCATGCTAGATTTTTTTTAAACTTGATAAATAAAAGTTTCTTCATATAATCTACAAGATGTGAGAAAATAAATTTCATTTTACCTTAAAATAAAGGTACTCACCATACAAATGTTAAAAAATTTAAAAAAATGGTTTTCAAAAATCGTATTTTTCTCGAAAACGGCACCTAGAATTTTGATAAAATTTTTTTCTTTCAATTAATTTTTATTATCTTTAATTTAATAAAACAAATTTTGAAATTAAGATATTACAGCTTGTACCTACCATAGAATTTTTTTTCGAATTTTGAATTTCTCATTATCCACATAACGGTTCTTAATGAAATTTTTTATAGAGAAGCTTCGAAAAAGTCTAAAACACATTGCATTTCATAACTTTAAAATAAATATTTTTTGAATTTTTGAAAAAAAAAATCTATTTTTTTTTCTTTTTTTGAAAATTCGATACCTCAGAAACGGCTCAATAATTTTTTTTTAATTTAATTTTTATTCGAACAATAATAAAAACTTTAAATTGGCGTACCAAAATTTTGTTTTAAAAATTTTTTTTAAAAATTTTGTATATAAAACTTTTTTTTTAAAGAACCACTAAAATGACTTATAATTTTTGTTCTTGCATAAATTCATATTTGCATAGCATTCTGTTTTCGTCTCTTACTTTAAAAGAATTTAAAAAATTAATTTTATCCTTATGAACAGTTTCTCTAATAACATTCGTTTTTAAAATTCCTATAGTCTATTACATAGGAGCAAGTTCGTGCGACGCAGTCGTGCATTTTATTTACTACTTGTTTTGTATTTTATCTTACTCTCCACTGCAAAATCTACCCATTTTAAAACATATCGTATTGGCTATATACGAGTATGTACAATAATATTACATTCAATAATGCTACATAAATGTGTAACACTCAGAATAAAGCCCTCGCCCTTTTATAAATAACGCTTCCACCTTCTAAGGTTTTTTAACTTTCAACTATCTCTATAAATAAGGCCGCTATTCTTTTGAGAATTTAAAGAATCTGAATTTATCCAATCACCTTAAATCGTAAGTCTGAAGAAAATGAAATGCATCTGGCTGTATTAATAATAATACCCCTTACTTATGTATTTGCATGATTATATGCAGCCAAAGCAAAAAGTGAGAAAAGTTATATTTTTTTTTTCAAGTCAAAAAGCTTTAATGCATATTCATTCTTACTCGAAAGAAGATCCAGACTTAACGTAAGGAATTGTCTTTCCAAAGTTTTGACTTAAAACTTTCTCTTCGTCGTCGCTGAATGGATAGATTCATCTAACATTCTTACTGTGCTGAGCATTATAATTTATGAATACAAGAATAAAATTCAAAAAAAAAAGAAAAAAAAAACTATACTATACGATATACCTAACTTCGAAATAGTTTATAGTAGAATCATTTAAGCATTCGCATGCCATTTAAAACCATATCATACATAAGTGGATAGGACCTTTTTTTTTATTTTCAAGTCTTAATGAAATAAAAGAAGTTCGCTTGGGTTGGTTTATTCAATACTAGTGGAACCGGAAAACGTTGCACAGTGTCATCAATTTGAAAATTTCCTCACCTAATTTCTACAATTTCCAGTAATGTGTTAAACATTACCATTAAATTTAAGATTTGAGCTTTTATTTACTAACTAACATTTCTACAGGGTGTCCCTTAATTCGTGAACTTTGGAGTACCCTGATCCATATTAATGGTAATTGCGCTATTAATACTCATGATAGAAACTTCATTTAGCCCTTTATGTTTAAAGAAGTTCCAGCTTTTGTAATTGCGTTTGCGTTTAATTTTTCATTTTTTTTTTTCAGAAAATGCGTAATCAACGTTTTGCTATTTGTTTTTTTTTTTTGAATGAACGTAACAATAATAAAAATAAAACTCAGTGACAAGTACATATGCGGAAAAACCCAAAGATTTTATGATACTTGAGAAAATCTGGATTATGTCTGAAGTAAAACAGTTATAACAGGTGTTCAAACTGTCCTTGTAAGTTTTGTATGCATGCTGAAACCCGTTTTGGATTTCACTGAGAATATTTATTGATAGCTGCTGCTTCACTTTTGATGACGTTTCGGAATACTCTGTTTTAATTTGTTATTTCGGTTGAATAAACAAGTTCTTTCATTCTTCCCCATACAAAGAAATCTAATACTGTAAGATCAGGAGATCTTAATTTAATTTCAAAATAAACAAGTGATAAACGGGCCTTGAAATGGAACTTAAATCCCTCATCATTAATTTTTTTTGGAAGGTGTGGCGGTCTTAACTTGACTTCACGCTAGTCCGGCTACAAATTCAAGGGGGAAGATATGTTAGTTCCAAGCCAGTATTGGAGTTCTTAATTAGCCTTTTTGAATCCCTATTGTGGCGGACCCAACTTAACGGACCTGGAGTTATGTAATTATAAGCGGATTGAATTTGATAAAGTCAATTATTAAAAGATAAATAAAAAAAGATTTCTTTTACAATTTAAGCTTCCCGAAAACTTTTATTATCAAACGAAATCTAAGACAAAATCTTCTTTTTGAACATCCAGTTATTTGTATTCCGTTCCCAGTTGACGGTGTTCAGAACTATGTGACTACTTACTCAGCTGTAACTCAGTACGATAGATTAACCAGGTTGCCGGATTACGGAGAATGGTACTAACCCCACAGTGGTCGCCATTACGATGTACAGGGGCGAACGCAGGTAGGGGTTTTAGGGGTTCAACCCCCCCCCCCCCCCCCCCGAAACGACCAAAAAAATAAGGGTTCATTTTGTTAAAAAAAAAAATTGTTATTTTCGTGCCATAAATTCTTC
Source organism: Chrysotoxum bicinctum (assembly GCA_911387755.1). Classification (NCBI taxonomy): domain Eukaryota; kingdom Metazoa; phylum Arthropoda; class Insecta; order Diptera; family Syrphidae; genus Chrysotoxum; species Chrysotoxum bicinctum. The sequence continues at coordinate 48,756,367 of OU426988.1, read as the reverse complement.
TGCTAGTGTTGTTTTTTCTTACGACTTATAAGTACTATAAGACAAGTAATGCATTCGTGAAAAAAATCAAACTAAAGATTTTTATCAAAGTTGATATTAATATGATAGTGAAGACGAAAAATGTGGGTCCCAAAATTCTGTCTGTCTGTCTGTTCGACTACGGCCTAAAATGCTGGGCTGATTTTCGTTAAACTTGGTAGATATCGTTTTGATTTTTTCGCCCCACACGTTTTTTTTCCTTTTCTTTTCAAGACCAAAAAATAACGGTACCTGCCATACAATTTTTTTTCGAAATCTTATAAATATTTTTTTCTCAAAACCTGTCCCACAGAATTTTGAAAAAAAAAAATTCATAAAACTTCATTTCGTCATTTTAGGTAGATAATGGTTGAAAAAAATTTTTTACAAAAAATGGTTAATCTTGGAAGCCCCCTTGGAACCATTTTTTTGGTTTTTGATTTTCTCGAAAACAGTACAACCGATTTTAATCATTATGAAGCACCTTCAAAGTTTTATTTTTTCTGGAAACTCAATATTTAGAAAAACCCTTGCTCAATTTTTTTAAACTTGATAAATAAAAGTTTTTTAATATAATCTACAAGATCTGAGGAAAAAAAATTGTTTTACCTATAATAATAAAGGTACCCACAATACAAATGTTAAAAAATGGTTTTTGAAAATTGTATTTTCTCAAAAACGGCTCCGAGAATTCGGATAGTTTTTTTTTGTTTCGATTAATCTTTACTTTTAGAGAAGCTTCTAAAAAGTTTAAAAAAACATTGCATTTTAAGACTTTAAAAAAAATATTTTGTTAATTTTTGAAAGAAAAAAAATTATGTTTTTTTTTTTTGAAAATTCTATACCTCAAAAACTGCTCAATATTTTTTTTGTAAATTAAATTTTTATTCGAACAATAATAAAAAGTTTAAATATGCGTACCAAAATTTTTTCTTAAATATGTTTTAAAAATTTTGTACACAAAAGCTTATTTTTTTAAGAATCCACTAAAACTAATTACAATTTTGTTCTTGCATATACTAATATTTGCTCAAAACACATGTCATCCTGTGTTTAGCTCCAACTACTAAAGGAGTTTTAGTCATTTAAAAAATGAATTTTATGCTTTTTCTCTAATAACATTCACCCCTATTACAGAATTCGGCGAATGAGCTAAAGTGATAGTTTCAATTAATTCCCAAACTTTAGCTATTACTGAATCCGACAAAGGAAAGTTGAACGAATGTCGGTAACAATGCCTGCACCACTGAAATTTTGTTCAACTTATATGGTATTACAGAATTCGCAATCCATTCGCACTCCATACAATTTCTATCATTTTACATTCGCACCAATTTCGAGACGAATCTGAAGTGAATTTTTGATTAAACGAAAATAAACAATGGAGAGTACAAACATGTAAATCAAAAGCTTATCATACTGAATGCTAAAGTGTTTGTTTAACAAATTTTAATAGAAAACGCTCAAATAGCAACGCAACCAGAGAGCAAGAAATCTAAATAAAAAAAAAAAAAAAAAAGAGCACACGGTTGGTTTTGAACCGTCACTCATCTTCGTACTAACCACTGTCACAGATGCTTGATTTCGTTGATCGAAAGCGATACTATTATCACAGCCTAGGCCAGTTGAATAAATGTTTCTAGCTGACAGTGTGGATACGAAAGTTCATAAATGATAAGGTGATTTTAGGAATCGACAATGTAGTTCATCGGACGAATTTCATAATTGAGTTTTACAGCGGATGCGAATCAAGTCAACTCACCGGGAGTAAAATTCTGCGAATTCTGTAATAGACATGATTAATTTTTGATTTCGTATAACTCCTTTTCCTATGATCGCAAAAGTGCAACAAGTTATAACTTCACGTATTAATATATGCCGGATTTAGTTTTGCAGATTTGGACCACTAGGTGAACCTAGAACTTATTATAACTCTATTGTTAGGTACACTTATGGAATCACTTACATTCTGTTTCTTTTGTTTCGTTAATGATATTATACGAACCATACTGGCCATCCATCACAGGGCCCGTAGTAAAAGTCTAACAATTAATTCCGGAATAAAAATGCCCAAATAGGAAGCACAAAAACCGCCCTCGTAGTGAATATTTTCCAACTTTTGGTAACTTTATTCAAATTTGCCAAATAGGTATCCATTGTAACATCCTTATGATGTTTTGTTTTTGCGATTAGCTTTATGAAATTGTTCCGATAGGTCCTATCCCTAAGAGCAAATATTATTTAGTTATAACATATTTATGTTAATTACAATAAAGAATATATGTAATTACAAAGTACCTACAATACAGTAATAAAATAATATATTTATGAAAATCTCATATTTTTTCGCAAAGCAAACTCTACACTGGCGATCAGCCATCAGACGAATAGGGGGAAAAACATGTAGCATACGAAAACATGCACATGCCATAACTATTCGGGACTGGTGGAAGTCTGATCATAGTCTCTCCGTGGCGGCCGCTAGAAACAAGCCTTTAAAAAGGTTTGGCTAATATGATCAGGCTGGTTATTCAGGTTGGCGACAGGTTAATTCCCTGTCCCGTAAAACTTAATGAATTACGAGACCGACAACAAGCCTCGGAAACGGACTGATCACACGACGACAACCAACGCAACGAAAACTGAAAAACGATTTACGAATTTTCTTATGGAACGTACGATCGCTCTATAGAGCTCGAGCTGCTCAGCAAAATATAAAACTGATATAAGAGCTCTTCAAGAAATCAGATGGACAGGGAATGGTGTTCACAGAAGAAAGAATATGACATATACTATAGCTGTCATACAAAACACCATGTGCTCGGGGTAGGCTTCCTAGTCAGCGAAAAAATGAAGTCTACCATCATCGGCTTTAACGCTATAAGCGAAAGGCTATGCACCCTTCGCGTGCGAGGCAAATTTACAAATATCAGCCTCATTAACGTTCACGGACCTACGGAGGAGTCCTCAGACGAAGAAAAAGAGACTTACTACGAACAAGTCGAGAGGGCCCTCAATGCTTGTCCGAGGTATGATGTTAAGATCATCCTTGGGGATTTGAACGCAAAAATAGGTCGGTAGCCGGTATTCAGGCATTACGCAGGCACCCATAGTTTGCATGAGAACACTAATGACAATGGACTTAGAGTCTTAGAATTGGCAGCATCGAAAAACATGGTCGTTGCGAGTACCAGGTTCCCGCGTAAAGATATCTAGTTACAAAGCCACCTGGGTATCACTTGATGGAGTCACTCGTAACCAAATAGACCACGTGTTGATAGACCGTCGCCACTACTCGAACTTGATGACGGTACGAACGTACCGAGGTACCAATATCGACTCGGATCACTATCTTGTTGGTATGGTTTTCCGAGGGCGGATTGCCTTGCGAAGACGCATTGCATCCGCCGATCAGGTTCGAATCAACACGGCTGCCCTGCGCAATGAAAACACCAGTAACACCTTTGGTAATGCGTTAGGACTCGCCCTAGAATCACTTGATTTAGGGAGAGTAAGTCCTGGAGCCAGTATGCTGGGCGTAAATGAGAAGTGGACACGCCTTAAGAATATTGTCATTAGTACTGCCAACTCCATCTTAGGCAGCAGTCTTAAAAATCGGAACGACTGGTTTGATGATGAATGCAAGCTAGCGACTGAACGTAAAAATGTTGCGTACCGAGCAATGCAGCAATCTCATAGAACGCGGGTACGCGAAGAGGAATATAAAGAGCTCAGAAGAATATAAAAACGGCTACACAGACAAAAAAAATCAGCCTGGGAGAAGAACCTAATCTGTGAAATATAAAATAGCCGAGAGCGAGGTCCGCACCAGGCGCGGAAGTTCTACCAATCCGTCCGAAACATGACGCAGTACACACCACGCTGCACATACTGCAAGGACGGAGAGGGAAATCTGATCACCGATCCTGAAAGCATACTGGAGCGATGGGAAGTGTACTTTAATGAATTGCTAAATGGTCAGCTCACTGCAGAAGTGGAGGCTCCACTACTTCAAGAAGAATACTCTATGTTGCCGCCACCAAGCATAGAAGAGGTTGAGAAGGCTATAGGCCGGCCGGGAGCCGACGGCATACCAGCCGAATTATTCCATCACGGCGGGCCAGCCTTACGTCAAGCAATTCATGATATTATAGTACACGTATGGGAGCAGAAAGAAATGCCAAAAAACTGGCGAAAAGGCATAATATGCCCCATACATAAGAAGGGAGATGTCACAACGTGCAGCAATTATAGAGGTATCACGTTGTTGAGTACCGCCTATAAAATACTCTCCTCTATTCTACAAGACCGGATAACCCCATACGCTAAAACCGTCATCGGACAATATCAGTGTGGTTTCATTCCAGGCAAATCAACAACTGATCAGATCTTTACCCTTAGGCAGGCGATGGAAAAATGTCTAGAATTTAACATCCCAACATACCATCTGTTTATAGACTTTAAGGCCGCCTATGATAGCATAGCCAGGGTAGAACTTTACAAAGCCATGAGAGAATTCGGCATTCCAAATAAATTGACACGACTATGTAGGTTGACCATGACCAACGTAACAAGCCAAGTCAAAATAGCCGGATTGCTATCCAGACCAATCAACATCTTTAATGGTCTGACCTGCGTCCTCTTCAACCTGGCGTTGGAGAAAGCAATCCGTGAGTCTGGCACGGCAACAAGAGGGACCATCGTCAACAGGTCCAGCCAGTTACTGGCTTACGCAGACTACATTGACATCATCGGAAGAACCGAACAAGCTGTACACGATTCCTTCATCCAGATCGAGCAGGCGGCACAAAATCTGGGGCTGCACATTAGTGAAGGTAAAACAAAGTACATGGTAGCGTCGAATGCGAGAGGAACAGTTGGTCAAACAATCAAGGTAGCGGAGCACGAATTTGAAGTGGTGCAATCCTTTAAATACCTTGGGTCAATAGTAGCAGCCGATAACAATATAGAAGAAGAAATACGCGGGCGTCTTCTCAAATCCAACAGAGCCTACTATAGTCTGTCAAAGCTCTTCAAATCCAGAAATCTCACCATAACTTCAAAACTGCTGCTGTACAGGATCATGGTCCTGCCAGTACTCACATATGGATCCGAGACTTGGGTGCTTAGCAAAAGGCACTCTGACTTCTTAGCTGCGTTCGAGAGAAAAGTCTTAAGGAGAATTGTTGGCCCCATATGTGAGGAAGGACGATTCTGGAGACGGTACAATCATGAACTGTACGCAATCTACCTTGAAGCAGATATCGTGACAAAAATTAAGCTCGGTAGACTCCGGTGGGCAGGGTACCTAGCTCGCATGAGCGAAAAGGAACCTGCTCGGAAAGTTCTTTGTGGTACATTCTATGGTAGACGACAGCGTGGTGTTGAAAGAGGCCAGGACCGGAACCCGGTTGTCGAGCCGATGATGATGATGATGAAACTCTACACTAGGCTTTGTGAAACGTTGGTCCAAAGAATTCTCTGACCCCTACGTGACCCGTTCATTATACATAACCTTTGTTCGCCCGATTCTTGAATACGCAAGCATTCAACGACGTTTTCTACGTTTCGCACTTCGTGCTCTGTCTTGGAATAACCCCCTTATTTTACCCCCGTATCAAGACCGACTTCTGTTAATGAACTTGAATACGCTGGAAGAACGTCGATTACTTTCAGTGTCTGTTGACTGCATGACTCTCTATAATTCCATCTCTTTCAACACTAATTCCCGTAACGTAATATAAGAAATCCTCGTCTCTTCTATCTGCCAACCCACCGTACCTCTTACGGCTCCAACGAACCTATTACTCGCATGCTTCAGAGGATTAATTGTAACATTAACTGTTTCGACTTTAACATCAGTTCATCATGCCTGAAACTCCGTATTAATCGTCCTTCCAATTCCCAACCCTAGATTTAAGAGCTATACTTAAGTTAGATTAAGAATTAGCTTGTATTAAGCCTAATAAATGGGGGTATTGCCCCACCAAAATTAAAATTAAATTAAACTCACTCTGTTTTATATGTGGGAACGAAGTCCACTTTAGTAAAATGGCATTAGTTCCCACTATCTCGTTTTTGTGTCACCTATGTACATAAGCATTTTAACCTCTACACTTTCACCTTTCACAGCCTTAACCTCCTAATTTTTGTTTTCCCCATATCTTTCAATCCTTTTCGTCGTTGGCTTTTCTAAACCATCTTAAATATGGTGAAGGTACAAAAATATTGAAAAGTCCAAAGTACAGAGTCGTAGTTATTATGTACATACATTTATTTGCCCAAATTTGTCCGTTATCTCAAAAATGTTTAAATTATTATCATTGCATTTGGGAGACGTGGGTAGAATTTGAATCGTTTACTAAAACTTGTACGTATTTTGTGCGAAATATATCCAAGTGATTTCGTATGCTGTGTTCTTCCTGCGCTTCCCCCCCCAACATACGAAAATTATTCCAACAACAATAGTTTAAGGTAACCCTGATAAAATATTTTTTGAAATAGCGTGCAACATGACGGCTGCACCTGCCTTTTCTGTCGGATGAACTTTTTAAATATTTTGCAAGATATTGAACGTGACGCTAACAAAGTGTCTAAGTTTTTTTTGTTCTTCGGGTTATGGGTAGTAATTTAAGAAGTTTTGTATATTAAACCAGAACTTCATACATTATAATGGAGAGTAAAAAAGAGAGAACCAACAAATTGTTTTTTTGTTTGTATTGTCTAGGGACTAGTTTCCAAGAAGTAAGATTTTGCACAGATAATGTTAAAAGCTATAGCTGTACCATATTTGGTCATGCAAGTTAAGTTCATTAAGTTGGTCCTAGTTTTTATGATCAAAGTTTAAATAGTTTTGTGCATAGAAAATCTGATAGCAGGAGTTTGTAGTGGTATATGAGAGATAATTATTTTTAATTAACTCTGACAATCTGTTGCTACCTCAACCGCATTATGGCAAACAAAAATGAGCGCAATAGAATTATTGTATACTATGTGGATTTAAGGCTTTGCTTAGGTTTGGCGCAAACACTGATTTTGAAATTCAATACTTACCCCTTGAACACATTCACCCATATTAATAAAGATGCTTTATCGTTAAGTTCCGGACTAGATGCAAAATTTCATTAATAAAACAAATTTTCTGCTAAATGACGTTTACTAAATGATTAAGGTAAACCAACGAAGAAGGTTAAGGTTGGTTAAGTGAAGGAATAAGAACTAAAATTGTCAAACTTGTTTTGTTTTATCAAAAAATTAAACAAAAGTGAGGAGTTTCCAAATCAATTTTGAAAACAAATATTAAATTTAAATTTCAATTTATTTATTTAATAGCTGGCCTACAAATATGACAGTCTTTTATAGTACCTTAAAATAGGACTATTAAGCTTATTAGAATCAGAGCTTTCTTTTTAACATTACTTAGATCCTTCCCGTGAATTTGACCTTGACGCGGTGGGAAGGCTTACGTCCTGTTTTCTACCCCAGCAATCCAGCTGCGGTAGCAGAGACAACAAACAAAATTCAAAACAACTAATGAACCATGAATAAAGCTACAGAAAAAGAAAAAATTCGAACGGGGATATACGTTCAAATGTCGGCAGGAGTCGCGACTGCCGGCACGGGCTTGGCCTCTAACGAGGATAAGTCGCCAGCGACTATGACAGCTTTAGTAGGTGAAGCGGCTATCAAGCCTGACACAGTTTGCGGAACAACTGTTAAGACAGGGTCCGCGGGCTGTGGCGGGACTGATAAGCTACGGTCTATTGGTAGTGCTACCAACAAACCCAAACCCCACTTCAGTGGTAAGGCACCCTTGAGAAAAGGGTCTGCTGCAACCACTACGGCCAGGGACAGTACGTCCAGTAAGCCCCACTTCAGTGGTAAGGCGCCCTTGAGAAAAGGGTCTGCTGTAACCACTATGGTCAGTGGTAGTACTACCAATAAACCTCATTTCAGTGGTAAGGCGCCCTTGAAAAAAGGGTCTGCTATAACCACTACGAGACATCCCCTATCGCAAAGCGTTCGCGAATTGCGGAATGCTAAGAGGATCATCAAAAGACTAGGTGATAAACTAGAAACTAATGGTGACTCTAAGCAGGAAGCATCGCTAGCATGAGCCAAAAGCGTCATTGCTAGACAGCAAGATGCTGAGACCAGCGGTGACTCCACGTCAAAGCGACAAAGGTCCATTGAGGGAACCACTTCGGAACCCAAGCGCCCGAAAGTGCAGAAGACCAGCACGGCATCAACTGCGTTAAGGAAGGATGATCTTTCTTTTAGCGATGCGCTAAAATCAAATATAATAGTTGCAGTCATCGACAGAAGCGATATCGATGGCAAGATCTCAGTAGATCGCTGGGCAGTGGTAACAAGAGAGCTCTCGGTACGCTACCTGGACATCATGAAAGCCAATCCAGGACCACCCCCAGTCATTAGAGATAACGGCTGGCACCGAGGCCAAGTAAAGCTTATCTCTTGTGGAGATCAGAGATCTTGCGATCTATATAAGCTTGCTGTCAGCAAGTTAGGTGAGATCTGGACAGGCGCGAAGCTTGAGGTTGTTGCTAGAGAGCAAATCCCTACAAGGCCAAGGGCTCGCACCTGGGTTCCAGAGGAACCTTCTCGACCGGATACAATCCTTAAAATCATACAAAGCAGTAATCCAGACCTACCCACTCATAACTGGAAAGTTGCGAAAGTGGAGGAACCAAAGGGCGCTTCAAGATCTGCAATTATTGTAGTGAATAAAGAGTCCTTGGCTCCTCTACTGGCAACCAAAGGTGTGATTGGGTATGGATTTTCTTCGATTACTTTGAAAGTATATAAAAAAGACGAGGGTAACACCGTTCCTCCACAACAAATAGGTACTTCCACAGTCGAAGAATCTGCGGTAGACATCGACCCAGCAATGGAAATTGATGCTCCCAGCAGCTCTGAGACTGAAGTGAAGACCACAAACATCGCCGAAAAGGCTCCAGAAAATGTCGACAGTCTCTCCGAGAAGGAAGCTGAAGACTCCGTGAGGAAGGTCCATCTGAGTGAAGACGAACCCATTGGCTCGGACTCTGAAGCCGAGCTACTGGATTCGTCCTCTGAATCGGAAGACCTGAATCTAACCATGTTGGGGGTTGGTCTGGATGAGTGTAGCCAAAATGCTGCAACTACTTCAGATTAACCTTCAACATTCCATCAAGGCTTCGGCCTCACTTCTTCTCCGTCTGCACAAGAACCGAGAGGATATAGTCCTGATCCAAGAACCATGGATTGCCAAATCTGGAATTCAGGGACTCAGGACTCCTGGTTACTACTTGCTGTATGCATCGGACAAAGGTGAACCCAGATCCTGCATATTAGTTAAAAGTAGTTCTAATGTATATTTACTCCCTGATTTCAGCGATCGAGATATAACCGCCGCCAGAATGCACACCAATAATGGAACGTACTGGATAGTGTCGGCATATCTTGGCCACGACAACCCTGGCCCTCCTGGCGATACGCTCAAGAGGATCATCGCTGAGGCAAAAAGGCAAAATATCAGCCTCCTTATTGGGTGTGATGCTAATGCCCATCACACTGTTTGGGGAAGTACGGACATAAACGATAGAGGTGAGTCTCTTTTTGATTATATTCTTAGTACTAACCTTGTAGTCAGTAACATCGGTAATGAACCTACCTTTGTTACCAGAAACCGACAAGAAGTGCTAGACATCACTCTTGTCTCTGACACTATATATCAAATGATAACGAATTGGAAAGTATCAGAGGAACACTCATTCTCAGACCATAGATACATTCAATTCAGTTTAAATGATGTACCCACCAAACGGCCAGTTTTTCGTAATTATAAGAAAACAAACTGGCAAACGTATAGAGATATACTGGAAAGATCGCTTACAGCCGAATCTCTAGATATCCCCTCCAACACCTCAGATCTAGATAACAAAGTCAAGGATCTGACACTAATCCTGAACAATGCAATGAATATTTCTTGTCCTCTTCTTCAAGTTAGAGGAAAAAAGAAACCTTATTGGTGGAATTCAGGATTATAACCGCTCAGGAAAAGTTGCAGAAAACTCTTCAATCGAGCTAAATACACAAAAGAATCCTCAGATTGGGACTTATATAAAGAATCCTTAAAGATTTATAAGAAACAATTGAGGACAAGCAAAAGATCTTCATGGCGGAACTTCTGTAATAAAATAGAAGATACTTCTGAAGCATCCAGATTGAGGAAAATCCTCTCAACAAATCCAGTCATGCCAAGCTCTTTGAAAATGTCAAATGGCTCCTGGACAAATTCATGTGAAGAATCACTCAATTTGCTACTTGACACTCACTTCCCAGGTAGCTCGCAAAACATTTGCAACATTAACTCATTAGAGTCAAATAACAAAGGTATAAAGATCCGAGGGTTAATAACAAGGGACAAACTAAAATGGGCAATTAACAGCTTCGATCCATATAAATCGGCAGGACCAGACGGCATAATACCAGCCGAACTGCAAGTTGCTTTAGACATTATCTTACCCACATTAGAGATAATAATGAACAGTTGTCTAAACCTGGTTCATATTCCCCGTATATGGAGAGAAGTCAAAGTAGTCTTTATACCCAAAGCTGGTAAATGCTCCCACGTTACGCCCAAGGACCCAGGACCGGCCCGAGCTAAATTAGAGCCCTGCGCAAGCTTTATCACTGGCGCCTCTCATTTGGATTGGATTGGTGGAAAAAGCCATTTCCTCATTACCCAAGGGGTACCGTTTGCAATGCCTTTTTTTAACGAGGGATCCCCAAGAGGCCTATTCCTAGATAATACTTATATTTAATTAAAATAAATATGATTTTTATTAAAAACTAAGAAATCAAAAATATATCACAAAAATAATAGTCAAAAAATATATCACTAAAATTTAGGAACTGAAAAAAATATTTTTTGAAGTAAAAAATATTTAAAAATTAATTCAAAAACATAACATATTTCATATTTAATTTATTCAGTGTAGGATATAATAATAAGATTATTATTTTAATAAAAATAAATAGAACCGAATTTATTGCAATAGATTAACTTTTCTGGCTTCTGTTTTAGCAAACTCAGTTACCAGATTATCATAATATAATGACTTGACAAGCTCTTTCTCTATAGCCATGATTGACTAGTCAACTTATCTTTCCTGAGTCATTGGGGTCCTGAAGTAGTTTTTTATTAATTTTAGTTTCAAAAAAACTACGTTATTTGAGGAAACTGTGATGGTATTTATAGATTTAGAGCTATGGCTTAGGTGAACACACCTCAAACAATGACATTTCGTGTAAAAAAGTAAGTACACTAACCTTTTCTGATGTCTGCAAATGTCAAACCTAGAAGCTGAAGATACTAAAAAAAATAAAGTAGGTATTCGATGATTTTAAATTTAGTTTTAACTTTAATGATGCTATATTCGATTAAAATTATTGTTTTAACCTAGTATCTATCATACTAAAACAGCTTTAGCATCGTACCAACTCAATTAAAATTTTGCGCCATTATTTTTTCCAGCGAAATTTTGTTTTATATATACCTATGTCCCAACGCATTGTTGAACCTGATACAAAGTTTTATATGCATTGAGCAATGTCAAAAAACTTAACAGCTTCCAATGAACAGCAAGCTGAATCATTAAAAACCAACAACAACCAAAGGGAATGCAAGCAGCCTGAACAAAATAAGCTCTTGGTTCAAGACACTGAATTTTGTTTTGAACACCAGCCTCTTTTCTTTTCATGTTTGAACCATTATCATAACCTTATACATATCTACTCGTATACACTACTGGAATAGTAGCGTAGCAAGTTTTATTGTTAATAGAGATTCCCTATCCTTTCTTTTGTTTTGAGTTTTTTTTACCATAATACATAGACAAATAAAGTAATTAGATCAGTCAAAAAATCCCTTTTTAAATTTAAACAATAACTAGCAAGAACAAAAAAATAGAGAAAAGGAGAAATTGAATAAAACAGATTCACTCATTAACGACAAACCTTCCTCAACATTAGTCATCGCATCATCATCACTAAAGTATTTCCATATTTCAACTCTTTGTCTCATTCTCGACACACAACAGTGATAAAATTTCACTCATAAACAGAGGCCAGTGCCAAACTAAAACATAGTATAAGAAACACTCAACCGGAAGAGTTTAAATTCCTAGACTCAACTTTTAATTCTGCGCACTGACATGTCAATGAGTATGAATTTTGTACCTCAGAATTTCTGTTTGAGTAACATTGCTGACTTCGATTTCATATAGAAGAATTGGCATCGTGCGCATGTTACGAGTTTTATTAACATGCATACTGTTAATTGTCTGTATTTGCTGTTGAAATTCTGTTTTATGTTACACTGCATAGGGGAGCGTTATCAAAATAAAATAAATGCCTTCACTCATACACGCGATGGTGACTGTGAAGAATAACGTAACAGTAGATTGATAAAGAGAAAAATAGCAAATAGGTATGTAGGTATTTCTGTTGTTAAGCGAACAAAATTATGCACTTTGTTGTAAAGATTTTGTTATGTAGTTTTTTTTTACTTTGGGAATGGGGGTGTGTATAGGAAATTAAACATCGACTTATTTTTGGAAAAGTAGATATGTATCAATATATATATGTGTATCTGTCTTTAAATTCAGAATTAGCTGTTAGTTATATGTATAATAAATACCAATATTGGAGTGAGATATAAAAAGAAATGAGACTTAAAAAAGATGGTAGGTAGGTATATAGTGGTTATGAAGTAGTGGCTTTTTTAACGCTTGCCCAATGCGCCTTTTGAGTTCAGCGTCATGCGCATTTGCACAGCTTGCACGTATAGCTTGTCCGGCCCTGCAAGGACCTAAGACCTATCAGTCTATCGTCATTTCTTCTCAAGACACTGGAACGATTGATTGACATTCATCTGCGTAGTGCTATAAAACCAAACCTTTTTTCTACAGCACAACACGCTTACTGCAAGGGAAAATCAGTAGAAACTGCGCTACACACCTTGGTACGCGCAATCGAATACTCCCTAGATCACAAAGAATACACTCTAGTTGCATTCCTAGATATAGAAGGCGCCTTCAACAATGTCGACAGCGCCGCAATAGCGAAGACACTGCAGAATCTCAATGTGGATAGCTCACTTGGTAACCTCATAAATTTCATGCCGAAAAGCAGAATTATAAATGCGGAACTAGGTAGCTTTACTACAAGAAGGTCAGTCAGTAGAGGAACCCCACAAGGTAGAGTCCTATCCCCACTTCTATGGAACATGGTAGTTAATGATCTGCTAATAGACCTAGAAGAAGAGGGATTCAAAGTGATTGCATACGCTGACGATATTGCCATTGCCGTATCAGGAAAGCACCCTCAAGTTTTAACAGAACTTATACAAACCGCTCTCAACAAGCTACTAAAATGGAGAGATCGATGTGGCTTAGGTGTTAACCCCCACAAGACTGAACTAGTCCTCTTCACAAGGAAATACAAAATTCCTCAACTAGACCCTCCATCGATTAAAGGTGTTCCACTCACTTTCTCAGATCAAGCTAAATACCTGGGTCTTATTTTAGACAAAAAGTTAAGTTGGAAACCTAATATACAGGAAAGAGTAAAGAAAGCCACGGTAGCTCTCTTTTCTTGCAAAAAAGCCGTAGGGAACAAGTGGGGCCTGTCTCCACAAATTACTCACTGGCTATACACTGCGGTCATCAGACCGATACTTACTTACGGGGTGACCGTATGGTGGACGGCCTTAGATAAAGCGACTAATCGCGATAAACTAAGCAGAGTTCAACGTTCAGCGTGTATGTGCATCAGCGGAGCTCTCCGTTCGACACCTTCCGCTGCACTAGACATACTACTCAACCTGACACCCCTAGATATTTACAGTAAACAAATAGCCGCGAGCACAGCCATATGTCTCAAAGCCATCTCTCAATGGACCAATAACTCTATTGGCCACACCACCATTCTGAATTTATTCGGAACTCTACCAAGTCACTCTGACTACATCACTCCCTCTTTGGTCTTCGATAAAAACTTTGAAGTCACCATTCCCTCAAGGTCAGCTTGGGAGGAAGGGACTTTGGCAGATAATAAATCAGTAAACTTTTTTACAGATGGATCGAAGACTGAAAACGGAGTGGGTGGTGGAGTGTACTCAGATGGACTAAATCTTAGTCTCTCCTTCCGCCTACCAAACCATTGTAGCGTATTCCAAGCGGAAATTCTGGCGATAAAGGAAGTATTGTCCTGGCTTAAAGAAAACGTGATATCTAACACGGATATCCGTATCTTCTCAGACAGTCAGGCTGCTTTGAAATCCCTAGCATCAGTCTCTGTAAACTCCATTACAGCCCAAGACTGTCGTTCGTCTCTAATGGAGATGGCCAAACAGTTTAACATTCACCTATTCTGGGTGCCGGGTCACAGGGACATTCCGGGGAATTGTAAAGCCGACGAACTCGCCAGAATTGGAACGGAAATGCCTATCTTACCCGAAAAGGCAAATATAGGTATGCCCATAGCCACAAGTAAACTTATGCTGAAACGAATCGCTCTGGAACAATCGAATACAAGATGGCTTAATAGTACCACTTGTATGGCGACCAAGCGGATCTGGCCTAAACTGGATCTGAAACGGTCAAAATGCCTATTGTCCCTCAGTAGATCTCAGATCAGCTCCGTCATAGGTGTCATAACTGGACACTGTCTCATAGGTAGACACGCCGCACGTCTCGGTGTGCTATCAAACGATTTCTGCAGGAGTTGCTTGGACGAAGAGGAAGAGGAGACAATCCCACACCTTCTTTGTACATGCCCTGCTCTCTCTTACAGACGCAAACTTCATCTAGGAGAACATTTCTATAATGAACCAAGCGATCTCATAGACAAAGACATTAAAAGTCTCCTTCGCTTCATCAGAAGCTCCAAATGGTTTTAACTAATAGGAAACCTTTCTTGTTCCCTATTAGATCGTGGTATCACAATGGACCTCCAATGGTCTAAGTGTGTCAGACGCTTTAATGACAGCCACTTTAACCTAACCTAACCTAACCTACTTAGATCAAACAAATAAAATGCACGACTGGGTCGCACGAACTTGCTCCTATGTAATAGAATAAGAATTTTAAAAACGAATGCTAATGAACAATGTTTTAACTTTATTCATTTCACAGAAGAAGATATAGTAGAGGCTATTTTGTCTATTAAGTCGAACGCGGTGGGAATAGATGAAGTAAATCCTAAATTTTTGAAAATTCTTCTGCCTCAGACCCTTAATTTTATAACTCATTTATTCAACTCTATACTAACTACTTGTGAGTATCCTAGACTATGGAAGAATGCCAAGATACTTCCAATTCCTAAGACAAAAAACTCTACTAACCCTGAATACAGGCCTATTGCTATATTGCCATACCTGTCAAAAGTTTTCGAAAAGTCGATTTTAAAACAAATTCAAGCATACCTAAATACAAACTGCCTTTTAAGCTCAAACCAATCAGGATTTCGAGAAAGCAGAAGTTGCAAGACAGCTCTTTTACTTGTTGTAGATGATATTCGAAGATCGATGGACACTAGTTGTGCTACTTTTTTAACGTTGTTGGACTTTTCCAAAGCGTTTGACACGGTTGATCACCTGATACTTTGTAAAAAGCTTAGGGATGATTTCGGTTTTTCTTCTTACTTAGTAAAACTTTTGAGCTCATATTTAACTGATCGTCAGCAATGTGTGGCAGTGGGAAACCAGTTGTCTTCATATCTTGCAGTCCCTGCAGGAGTACCACAGGGCTCCATTCTTGGGCCGCTATTATTTTCGTTATATGTCAATGAAATTCCTCATCTAGTTAAGTCTTGCAACGTTCATATGTTCGCAGATGACGTCCAATTATACTTATGCAGTCCGTTAGATGGCATACGTAATGCTATCAGCCATATTAATGAAGACCTAGAAATTATTCTCAAACCGGGGAAGTCAAAGACATTATGCATTTACAAACGCATCTTAGATACGTCAAGTTTTCCACCGGTTCGACTTGGTAGATCAACCATTGACTATGTGCATTCTGCTAGGAACCTGGGGATAATTTTCAACGAAACTTTAACTTGGACTGATCATGCAGCTACTACAATTGGTAAACTATATAGTGCTTTGCGCCTATTATGGTCATCCCAAAGGTATGTTCCTGTCAAAACTAAGATGTTGCTTGGCAAAACACTCCTGCTGCCCATTTTGTTGTACGGATGTGAGGTCTTTTGCTGTTTTGACTCCTCAACAAGGCGAAAACTTAATGTCATATACAACAATCTTGCAAGATACATATTCAATATAAGATACTTTGATCATATTTCCAGCTATTCAAAACAAATAATGGGTCTGACATTCGATAATCTCTTAAAGTTTAGGTCACTTATCCATTTACATGGAATTATGCAGTCTCGTCAACCTGAGTACCTGTACAACCGATTACTTTTTGGTAGTTCACTAAGAACCGCGAACCTGATTCAACCTAGATTTTATTGTCTGCAATCGGAGCGTACGTTTTTTGTCCATGCCACTCAATTATGGAACTCTTTACCGACAACGATCAGAAGCATCATTAACGCGAGCACATTCAAAA
Source organism: Chrysotoxum bicinctum (assembly GCA_911387755.1). Taxonomy (NCBI): domain Eukaryota; kingdom Metazoa; phylum Arthropoda; class Insecta; order Diptera; family Syrphidae; genus Chrysotoxum; species Chrysotoxum bicinctum. The sequence continues at coordinate 48,739,706 of OU426988.1, read as the reverse complement.
ACCGTCTATTTAAACACTTGGCCAGTAATACTTAAGTAAAAAGAATAAATAAATGAATAAAGAATTATGTAAATAAAAATTGGAAAAAAAAATGCTAGATTTAACTTCTATTAACATAAACTTAATTCAATAATTATTATGTACATATATATCTTGCTTTGTTAAACATTTTCGAACATTCTTAAATATTGTAAAGCCTTCACTTATAATAAGATTATAGTCCTAATGTGAAATTGTTATTAATAAATACGAAATACGAAATACGTTGTTAGAGAAAAATGTTCATAAGGATATAATTAATTTTTTAAATTCTTTTAGTAGTAAGAGACAAAAACAGAATGCTATGTAAATCTGAATTTATGCAAACAACAAAAATTATAAGTCGTTGTAGTGGTTTCTTAAAAAAAATAAGCTTTTATATATAAAATTTTTAAAAGATTTTTCAGAAAAAAATTTGGTATGCCAACTTTAAGTTTTTATTATTGTACGAATGAAAATTGAATTTCCAAGAAAAAATATTAAGCCGTTTTTGAAATATTGAAATTTCCAAAAAAAAAATAGTTTTTTTTTCAAAAATTCAAAAAATATTTTTTTAAGTTCTGAAATGCAATGTTTTTTAAATTCAAACATCTCTATAAGAAATTTCATCAAAATCCTTTATGTCGATAATGAGTAATTCAAAATTTTAAAAAATTGTAGGAAGGTACAAGCTGTAATATCTTAATTTCAATTTTTTTTTAATTAATTGAAAGAAAAAAAATTTGTATCGAAATTCTAGGCGCCGTTTTCGAGAAAAATACGATTTTCGAAAACCATTTTTTAACATTTGTATGGTAAGTAGTGGTAGTGGTGGGTAATCTTGTAGATTATATTGAGAAACTTTTATTTGTCAAGTTTTAAAAAATCTAGCATGGGGTTTTCAAAATATTGAGTTTTGAAACAAAAATTTTGAATTTTTTTTTTTAAATCCGAAATTTTTTTTTTTAAATTTGAATAGATACCCAATAGTATTTAAACTACCGGGGAGCTTTAGCACAAAAAAAATTATCAAAATCGGTTGTACCGTTTTTGAGAAAATCAAAAACCAAAACAAAAATGGTTCCAAAGGGGTACCAAAAATAACCATTTTTTGAATTTTTTTTTAAACTATTTCCTAGCTTTAACTAGATGAAATTGTTTGAATTCTTTTTAAAAAAATTTGTGGGACAGTTTTTGAGAAAAAAAATATTTATAATCGTATCGCAATTACCGTTATTTTTGGTCTTAAAAAAAAAAGAAAAAAACATCTGGGGGGGGGGAATTAAAAATAATATCTACCAAGCTTAAATTAAATCGGCTGAGTCGCCGAGACAAAACACAGACAGACAGAATTGCCAGACCCATTTTTTTAGTCTTCGCTATCATCGTAATGTCTACTTTGAACAAAATCTCGAGTTCACACCTCTAAGTCGCAAGTAAAAATATACATAATTACTCTTTAGTTACTATTTTATAAATTTTAAATTAAAATGACTAAGAATTCCTTTTTTAAGTTATGATATTCCTATTACTGCTTTATCGCCAATGAGTTCCAGAGTTTAATGGCATACACAAATAAACTGCACGTCTCGATCGCACGAACTTGCTCTTATGTAAAAGTACTTTGGAATCTAAAATACATTTTGTAAATATAAAACATGGATTTAATGAGATAAAAATGTTCAAATTCATCGAATTGCCGTCTGATTTCCGGAAAAGTATGAATTAATGCAAATAAAGTTTAAAAATCGTTTTATTATTAAAATAATTTTTTATATAACAAATTTCTTTTAAATTTTTCGAGGACAAAATTTGGGATGCCAATTTTAAGTGTTTAGTAGTATAGATTTTAGGAAATAATTTCAAAACATAATCATTCACACGAGTTGAGGCCGCTCAAACTTTCTATTGAATTTAATTCAATCAGTAATTTACTTATTTCATATAAATATCTTCTTTGATAATGATTTTTCAAAAAATAAATTTGATTTTTTTTTTCAAATATTTTTTTACACAATATTATTTTAAACTTAAGGGGACTCTTTCTGAAATTTTTTTTGTTAAAATTGTTAGAGCCGTTAATGAGAAAGTCGAAAATAAAAAATAAACGTTCTATGACACTATGACAGGTACTGCTAATAACATTTTGCCCCAAAATTTTGTTTGGCCGAAATGTCGTCCATACCTCTAACATTACACTTAATTTTTTTTATCAAAATCGTTAGAGCAGTTTTGGAGGTAAGAAAAAATTTTCAATTTCCCTTTTAGGGAATCACCGAGGACCCTTAACTGCCGATATTGAAGAAAAAAGGACCAGTGGTTTAGGCTGTAGATCGAGGTAGGTACAGACATACAGACAGTTAGACGGAATTGTCGGACCCACTTTATTCGTCTTCGCTATCATCGTAAAGTCAGCTTTGATCAAAATCTGGGTTCAATTTTTTTTCCAAATGCAGAACTTGCCCTATAGTACCTATGTATATCAGAAGTAAAAATGCAGAAGATCTCAGCAACGCTATAATCGCGAAGATAACATCAGACGAACTGGACATACAGAACTTGAGAGGACAGGCTTATGACAGCGCTTCTATAATGTCAGGGATCCACAATGGAGTTCAAGCCTGGATTAAAGTACTGAATCCGAAAGCTACATTCGTTGCATACACAAACCACTAACTCAACTTGGCTGGGGTACACGCTGCTTCTGAATCAGTGAATTCCTTGACGTTTTTTGGAACTCTGTTGAAGAAGCTATTTGCCTTATATTCTGCATCAACTGCTCGGTGGAACGCTTTGCTTGCCGTCAAAGGTCAATCAGTGAAACGAGTCACTGAAACGCGCCGGAGCGCTAGACATGAAGCTGTCAAGAAGCTTAAAATAAGTTTGAGGAAGTTCTTGAGGTACTGGAAGAATTGACGGATTCTTCTCAAACTTCCGAAACAAGATCGGGAGCCAGTCTTCTTCTGACAGCCATGCAGTCATTCAACTTCCTCACTTTTCTTGGCTTGGACTGCAGTGCTAATTGAAGTAGTTGAAACACAGATTTACCTGCAGCAACGAGGACTAAGTGTGGATAAGTGTGCTCAAAAACTCTGCGCCTTAAAAGCTCTCTTAGTGGAGAGCAGAGACCTTTTCGTCCAAGCCACAATCGACTTTGCTAAGACTCTCTGCGAAAAACTCGGAATCTAACTTAAAACGAGAAGAATTCGCAAGAAAATCGCATGCATGGCGATGAAACCGCAGATGCAGCTTTGTCTTACGAGCAGGAACTCCGTCGGGAGGTGTTCGCATCATTTTACAAGATCATTCAAGAAATGACGACTCGATCCAGCAAGTTCAAGAAATAGCGGAAAAGTTCGGATTTTTAACACCAGCGAAACTTTTGGACAGCAAGTACGAGTTTGATCTTTCCCATGTATTAGAAGACATCGACAAGGACGAGTTTTAGATGGAGCGGAAGCGTCTCCAGTAGTTTGTCGCCAGTTCTGAATCAGAGGAAGATATAAGGGTTAAAGGACTACTGGACCTCCTCCAGTTCATTCAAAAACTGAATCTGAGAACTTCGGTTCCAAATGTAGTCATCATGATTCGTATATAAATATTTGACTTTGGCAATTAGTGTCGCTAGTTGTGAGAGAAGTTGAAGTTTTTTGAAGTTGAAGCTAATCAAAAATTATCTGAGATCCACTATGAGCTCCACTAGACTATAAAACTTGGCTATATTGCCGATTGAACAAGAATTGGCGGCAAGTATTGATTTTGACAAACTTATTTCTGACTTCGCTGCTCGTAAGGCCCGTAGAATCCGTTTGTGAAACCACTGAGCCTATTGTACCTTCAATTGCGGGCGGGATTGTACGGCGGGTTTGAGTAGTATGGCATGTCCAGGGCTTCACTTAGCTCCCTATTGTTTTTACTAACAGTAGTTGATGTTCTTTGGGGCCTGCTTAGCTGATTTATCGGCGAGTCGGAATAGTACCTTACCTTTAGCTTGTCTTTCCACGTTCCTGTCGACCTCCTCGTGGTGCTCGTGGATAGGTTACGAAAGTAACTGAACCGACTAGATGGGAACAAAAACGGGACGGTATCCATTAAAAGTAGGAATCCGCTAAGGAGTGTGTTACAACTCACCTGAGGAGTACGCATATCTGGACGTGATTTCTACTTCGATCAGGTCTGGAAAAACGTATATCTAATAAGACTGGTAGGTCTTGGGCCCTTTGTAGGAGGTGACCTATCTACAAGTGTGACCCACGAGGTTGCGAAGCTTACCAGATGCTATATTCTGGTGCCACGGGAGATAGTTGCCCAGGGAAAGTGAGCAGTATGTCTTCGGACTCTCTTATTCTATCTCCGATAGAGAAGTGCAGTCGTCGCATACAAAGCGAGCGATCCATGAAGTTAGTGAACAATAGCGTATCGTCTTCGGGCTCTCCTATACTGTCTTCGGATGGTGAGGTGCAGCTGTCGCGTGCGTGTTTGCTCTCTTCAGGCTATCTATGAGGTAGGCCCCCCTAGTGGGAGTATCGTGGTGGCTGTGGTTTATTCCATAGCGGAGACATATGGTTTCCAGGCGTGCCTGGATTCAAGAGGTGTAGATAGACCTCGATTCTAAGCAAGAGGTGTTCATGCCTACAACATGTTCAGCTTTGCTACTAAGATGGCTTCGGCTATCTTGGGGTTAATGGTCAGGACTTTAGGCCACTCGTGGGGTAAAGGCGTAATAGCCAGGTATCCACGTAAAACACACGACACTACTGTACCTTCAATTAAAGACACCTCATTTCCTGTGAAATAATGTCTCGAAATTTAATTTTAATTACGTATTGAATGGGGGCGGAAAAATGAGTCTTCCGCCCCGGGCGCCGAGATGGCACGCTACGCTACTGATTAAGCGTAAGGTCATTACACATTGACCAATTGTGAATCACATCTAAATCCTCATTTATTCTGCAAGTTAGATCTTCCAATAAGTTAGATATGAGCGTCATCTGCGTAGAGATGTAACATGATATTTTTGCAAACATGTTATTAGTCATTTATAAACATGCAGAACAAAATAGGACCTAAGATAGAATCCTGTGGGACATCAGCAAGCAAGCTGATTGAATCAGCAAAATTAATGACAACTTTAACGTTTTGAGTTTGATGACTTAAATAGTCTTGTATAAGACGAACCGACCTGTCACTGAAGCCAAAGTAAAGTTTTAGTTTCTTGCACAGAATACTGTGATTTAGTTGATGAAATGCTTTTGATAAATCCAGCGAACAGAGAAGCGTTAACACGCCTTGGTCATACTGAATTCGAATAATTCAATGACCTTAACCATATCCGTAGATCAGCTGTGGACTGCATAAAATCCTGACTGCGTCGGAGAATGTGCTTTTCTAAGATCTTAGACAGGCAGGGCAGTATGCTCAACTCATATGCCGAAAATCTAAATAAGAAGATATTGTCCATTTTTAATGTAACTAGCGCTAAGTTCTTTTTAATGGGAGATATTAACATTGATATCTTAAATGGTAATTATATGTAAGTGTTAATGTTAATTTATTAAATTGTTATTTCAATCAAAGCACAGAAGTAGTGCAGAACCGAAAAGGAAAGCTCAAAAAATTAAAATCGTGGATGGCAGAAGACATACTTGCTAAGTAAAATTAATAAGAAAAATATGCTAAGGGTAAAGGGTATGAAGCAACTTAACAATGCATTTCTTCAAGCAATTACAGTCGACTCTCTCTAAGTCGAACTTTCACGGGATATCAAAACTAGTACGAGTTAGAGGGAGTTTTAGAAAAATTCGAGTTAGAGAGAGTTTTTTTTAATGATTTATTGAATTAAATAACAAGTAAAATAAATAAATAAACCTAAGCTTCTTGCTTTTATCGCTCATTAATCTATAATTATGTATTATAAAGAAATATTTTTTCAACTCAATTATTTAAAAAAATTGTAATTTTAGACATCATAGTTATCACAGTCGCCGTGTCATCAGTGATCGCCTTTTTAAAGAAATATTCTATTTTAAATAAGCAATTTTGAATTTCATCTTTCATTTAAATTGCAGATTGCAATGTACCAATTGCATTTTAAATTTAATTTTTCTCTGGTATTTCAAAGTCTATTATTTCAGCTCCATCTTCTTTTCTCAGCTCCATTTTCACCGTCATTAGTATCATCAGCATCTGCTTCCAAAATTGACTCGTTATCAGGTATTTCAGTGGCTACGATGCCGTCATCGACTTCAACATAGTCCTTCCAATGTACGCCTTCAACATTATAATGAGCTTCTGTTAGCCTTTCCCAGATTATCTCGATTTCTTGGGTGTCTTCGTTGTTACATCTAAGTAAGTTAAGCGGAATATCATCTTCGTCATCCCACGTCTCAGACTTAAATTCGGCCTTTTTGAAACAATTAGGATTTCGCGCACACAATCGAGAAGTGATATTTTATATTGCTCTTTATTGGTTTCCCAAACCCTTAAGATCTTGGTGAGAAGACGGCGATTATAGTGTACTTTCAAATTTTGTATTATACCCATTTCCATTGGCTGAACTATTAATGTCATATTGGGGGGAAATACTCAAGCTTTATAAACTTTAATTTATCCTTAACTTGTTTTGGGTGAGCTGGGCAGTTATCGATAATAATACTTTGCGCTTTGATCTTCCAAATTTAGAATCAAGTTTCAAAAGCCAACTTGTGAAAAGGTCTGATGTCATCCAAGAACGATGGTTTGCTACATAGTCCACCGGCAAAGTTTTAATTTTATTGAAGCAAAGAGGATTTTTGCTTTTTCCTATAACCAGAAGCTTTAGCTTTTCCGACGACCTCTGAGATCTGTTGTTTTACTGCTTTCAAATAAAGCACAAAATGTTTTGAAGTTGGAATGGAATCGATCCAACCAACAAATGCTTTTTTTATTGCCTTGCAATTTTTTTTATGAATATCTTTTTAGGAAGAGATTTTTGTGTTTGATAATATTGTAAATTGCAGGTATAGGAGCGCAGCACACTGACATGACGGTGACGCCGCAGGCGAAGCAACATAGAGAATCAAAGAGTTCCAGTGTGTTGTAAGAATTACAAACAATAACGAGTTGCGATTTGAGAGATGTTTTTTGATTTTTTTTTCGGCAAAAGAAAAAAATTCGACTTAGAGGGAAAGCAAATAGGTCAATAATCAAGAGAATGTGTTCGAGTTAGAGGGAACTTCGACTTAGAGGGAGTTCGACTTAGAGGATTGTTTTTGTATGGAAAATTGAGGGGAATGCAGAAATACGGCTAAAAAGTTCGAGTTAGAGGGAACTTCGAGTTAGAGGGAGTTCGACTTAGAGGGAGTCGACTGTATCTTTATTTTTGCATCAGAAATACTGTCTAAGATGCCCATTGCAAAATATAATTGTAGCAGGGTTAAGAGCATGTGTCATGTACGTCCACTTGATGTTGTATAGAACGGATCGGGTGGTGCCCGTCGGATGTTTATATCCCAGGTTGCTAGACCTCGAGCGTTAAGAAGCTCATCCAGAAGTGAGCTTTATGGGAACGAAGCTCTACTGGAAGCTATATTCTCGTACCACTCTGGGGTAGGGGAATTTCTCGTTTAGGAAGACGCTTGGCCTATCTGCCTCAGATCTATCTATGCGATAGGCCCCTGTGTGGGTAGAGTGGTAACTAACTTACTCCGTTAGTATAGGCAGCCCCGCCCGTGGAGTTATAATTTTCAGCTGTCCACGTAAAACATATTTTTGGTTCTTCTTATATAAAAGTGTCGTCTAACTAGTGAATAAGCTGATCAGAATGAACCTGGGGCCTATATGACATATAGACCAATAATTCTGGTGGAAGAACGAACCTATGTGATACAATGTTGTAGCAAATAACATCTGAGGGGTACAGGGGTGAGGATCCTGTTACTATTATTGTGCACGACCCTTTAATTTTAATGGGTGACAAGACATAAGTCCTCTTATTCACCCAAATAAGGTATAAACAGAACTGAGGGCTCTCTGACGAAACATCAATAGCTCATTCGGAACTCGGTTGTGGGGCGTTGTTTGACGGCTTTCGTCAGACACGATATAACTAATAGAACAGTGAAGTGAGATTAAGTCTTTATTGACAGGTGTTCACTCAAAACCTTTTAAGTTCTGACTGTATGTATAAATGTAGCTACTAACATGCGAACTGTACTGTGTGCAAATCATCTAAACATTAGCCAAACCCCGTTCTTTGTAAAAATTGGGAGTGTAATGCTCCTAATCCCAAATTAAATAGATACCTTTATTGACACTTAATACTCAGTTTTGTTATTTTACATCTCTGTTTGCCTCCCTTAAGCATGCATGCTTGCATGATATACTTTCCTAACTATAAAGTGATACGATTTATGGAACCAATCTACGGACAAAATATACTAAATTACGGCTGGGAAATCGATACTACTACATATACATATGTATTTTATATTCACACTTATTAATTGGAAATAATGTTGTAAGCAATATACTTACGGAAAAAGGTATATACCCACATTTAATAACATTAATTATTTAATGAACGTTCACATTTGTTAACTTCCTATTGAGTGAGGATATACTAATAAGGTTGTTATCTGCATTTCATTTATTTTGATTTAAGCACAAGTGTTTTATTGATTAAAAGGATGGCAGATCAAATTTAAATCGCAATCCTGTCAATAAAATGCTTTGATTTTTGGGGCGAATTTGTGGTATCATTATAAAAAAAAACCATTTATGATGATTGTGGGACTTGTAACATATTACACAGTAGGGCGGTTACATTTCATTTTTGTATTAATAAACCTATTAACCTTTTCGAATGCTTTTATTTTTTTAATACAATCCTCACCTATCCTGTCTTTTATTGTTTTAACGCTTTTTATATCAGCAGTAGTCAAATGCAATGGCCAGTTGCAACTCCCCTTCGTCTATATATTATTGCTTGCTAAGCAACCGTAGTAGAGTTTGTTACGGTAAAATTTTCCGTAACAAGAATCATTCTTTCGGTTCCATATCCTTATTCCTTTTTTTAATAACCTTCTTTAAACAGGTGTTTCTTTCAACTTACTGAGAGAGAGAAGGGCAGCCATGGTCCATCAGCCATCGGTTCACTCGCTCAGTAACTTGAAGAAACAAAATATCAGCGTGTTCAATTTTGAAACTTAATAGACGACAGACGGGTGGTCTGTTCAAATCGCCATTGCTAGTGACAGCTGGTCACAAAAACAGACGGGCGGTCTGTGTTAAATTTGCACAAAAGTAACATTGGCGAAGTTTTGTTCCCAATTGTTGAAGTTACTCCTAGTGAGAATGGCTGCGTGCCCAACCTAAAACATAAATTTTTATTTCTATATATGTAAAAGATGGAACGTTAACGGCTAAACATTCCCCAAATCTGCGCAAAATCCCAACGAATCAAGTAAATTCGCGATGTAGAAAATTACCACCAACTTCCTCTAAATGTAGCTTATAAATTATAGCAACTTTCTTTGCACAGGTTTTCCAGTGTTTCTTACCGGGTTTTATGTTAGAAAAATTTTTTTTTGGTTTTCAGAAAATTTTGTTTAAAAATGTGTATGGGGATGTTAGGTGGCTGAATGCACCCATTGAATTGCCCGCCACTGGAAAGTCAATCCGGAGGTCGGCGAATTCAATGATGATGACTGTGCATAAAGCTGGGTGTAAAGTGCGAGTACGAGAAGGCTGATGGGTTCCAACTGCGTTGGCGCACTCTCGCCAATGTGCTGAGTGTTGCTGATAAATGACGCGATCGAAGCCCACGTCACTGATTGGCGGAAAGCACTGGGTTTTAAAAAGAGAAGAGGTCTTCCAGGCAAGGTGAAAGCCTGGAAGGACACTTCTTTACGGAGATTTAAACAAGCCGGAGGTGCAAGAAAAATTATTAGCAAACAAAATTTTTTGAGAACAAAAGAAGAAGGAAATTAATTTTAAAACGAAAGAAAGGAAAATATCAGACAATTTTAATTGGAGAAACGCAGGAAGATTTGGACGAAGAATTAGCATAGGAAAGTTGAAGTTGAACTCGAGGACTTACGAGGAATTTGGTGGTAGAACAGGAAGTTAAAGCTAAGTATAGTGGTTTTAAAATCAAAATTGCAATTTAAAATTTTCATTATTGAGTCGATAATTTCGTTTAAAGATTGTTTTTTTTATAATCGTTTGGTTTTTGCTATCGAAAATTTCCGATATTGTGGAACGCGCGACCCGTTTTTCTTAACACCGTTTGTGCTTTCAGGACCGAGTGTTAACGGTCCATCTTGTTAATTTCATTTTTAACTGTGTTCTAATTGTTTAAAAGATCTTGGGTTTTAGCCCTACTTAATTGCAAGGTTTCCCAAGCAATTCAATAAAATTTTCAAATTCCCATTCGGAATTATAAATTTAAATCTTTTATTTAAAATATCTTTCACCGTCGGTTTCGCTCCAAAGGTTTGTGATTTCCTTATCTTCAAAAAAAAATCACTGGCGCCCTTTTCAATTTTTCAGCTACGCCTCTGCGTTGATTGAAAATAAATCATTTCATTTTTTTATTGCATTAATAAATCATCGTCATAAAAATAATTCGCGAACCCACCCCCTTGCTGAGCCTAGTCGTGGTGGTAGCATACATTGTTGCTATCAGTTGCAATTTTTTTCGCTGAACTTGTCTGTCGATAGTTTGACAGTTCGTCATCGGTTTCTTTCAGTTTCATCTTACTAGTTGTTGTTCGGTCGCGTCGTGGTTCTTTCGGGTCATTTTCTTTGACCTTTTCCATTAATAATATAATTTCTAATTCGCGAATTAAAATTGTAACAAGTTTTTAATCTTGCCTGGATATTATACGATTGGTTGGTTCTGCAATGCCCACAAAACCCTACTCATTTGTCATAATAATAATTTAGATTAACTGAACTTTTTTAGAAGCAAAAATTGAATAATTCGTTTCACTTCCTCAGAAATAGGTTTATAAATGCACATATGAAGGTTCCTATCGATAAATATTTTGTTCATATCAGAGCACAGGAGATACGAGTACAATACCATTTTTACTGAAACAAAGAAAAATAGGAGCTCCAAGCTATTATATTTACTGTCCGTATGTATATGTATGTAAAAAATCTGTTTGCTGCTTTTCTACCCACAAAATCGAGCATTAAATTTAATAGTGCTCACCGCACAGGAATGACTTCTGGAACTGTGCCAGCTTTTATCGACACTTGAATCCTATTTACCTCTTTGGTAAAGTCTTTCCTTTGCCACTTTTCTTTAATGTTTATTCCTTCCTTCAATATGTTCCAATTCTGCATGCTTCACTATTTTTACTTAGCTCTTTTCATTTTGGATGTTTAATTTTTTAAAGGGAATGCATCGGTTTCGAAATATATTTTTTTTTTAATAAACCTGGTTATGAATGACATTTAGAAGTTCAAAATGGCCATCAGTGAGTTTTTAAGTCGAATCTGGATTTCATGCATTATTATCGAAAATATTTTAAAACTCGATTTTCGCGACTGAGAAACGTGAAAGATGGCTGCCATTTTGTAAAAGACGTTGAGGCCGTTTTATAGACTCCTATTAACAGTAGAATGAAGTTTTTTGTTAAACTTTTTTGGGAAATTGGCCTTTTAAGCTTTTCGTCCGGAATTATGTTTGGAAATTGAAAAAGGACACTCAACACGAACGTCTGGAACAGAACGTTGGTATAGACAACTAAAACTCCGTGGTATAGTTAGAGACTATCTAACTAGGCTCCGGTTCTTAGAAGGCTAAGAAGGCAATTGAGTATAGCAAAGTTCTCTTTCGAGCATCTAAGCTGTTCATTTATATGCTACTAAAAACCCTGTTCCTCATGATATATGGTCAGAAGCATTGGCCTCCACGTACCCCATGGTAGATTTTGGCCCCATCTACATGATATAGCAAGACCGACTGACCTAGCCAAAAAAAAGCAAGGTTGAGGTGAATGGGTTGTTGAGAGAGAATGTGCATATAAATGTCCTAGCCTGTAAAGCCTTTGATTCCTACTCCGAAAATGACCACAATTGGTTGAGCTCCTGATCCAATGCGGATGATTTCGGATTTTTAAGTTTGTGATTTTGTCTCCATGTTGTATTTTTAATTATTAAATTTAAGTAAAAGAAATAAGTTTTTAGTTTAGTTAAAACAATTTTAAATATTTTTTATTTTCAAATTTTAACAACATTTATTAAATAAATAGAGAAAGCGACGCGTTTTGGAATTTATTCCATAATCGGGCGGATAATTTCGCCATTTTTTGTAAAAAATACATAACAACTAGAGGTGTATTATTATTTTTATTTTTATTATTTTATTTTATTTTATTTTATTTCATTATTATTCTGAGACACTGAAACCAAATCAATAAATTTTTATAAATTGGGTTTGAGCTAAGAGGCCTCTATGGGGACCGCTTTAAGAAAAACGTATCTCTAGCTTATGATAATTTGGAACAGAAATCCAACAATCTTATAAAAAAAAATGTCTCAAAAACTGTTCAACGGACTGAAAAAAAAATCCGAAAATGGTATAAATGGAACCTCCGTTTGTTCTTAAAAACGGTACAACCGATTTTAATAATTTTTGTATGGTAAAGCTCCGTAAAAATCTGGATAGAAGGTACATATTGTGGATTTAATTTAAAAAAAAAAAAAAAAACCGTTTTGTTTCAAAACTCAATATTTCGATTCTTCAAAACCTGACAATTAAAAGCTGTGAGAACAAAAAAATTTATTTCATCTAAAAATATCACACAAATATTAAAAAAAAAATCTTTTTCCAAAATCGTATTTTCCTCGAAAACATTTGCTAGATAAAATTATTTTCTTTCGATTAATTTTTACGATCTATACCTCAATAAAATAAATTTTGAAATTAAGATATTACTGGTTAATAAAAAAAATGTATAAAGAAACTTCTAAAAAGTTTGAATAAAATTGCATTTCGAAACTTTAAGAAATGAATATTTAAAATAAATAAAATGCACGACTGGATCGCACGAACTTGCTCTTATGTAAAAGTACTTTGGAATTTAAGATACATTTTATAAATATAAAACATGAATTTAAAATGAAATTGCCGTCTGATTTCTAGAAAAGTATGAATTTATGCAAACAAACTTTAAAAAATCGTTTTATTATTAAATAAATAAATTTTTTATATAAGAAATTTCTTTTTAAATTTTTTCAAGAAAAAAATGTGGGATGCGAATTTTAAGTATTTAATAATATTGATTTTAGGAAATAATTTCAAAAAATTCTCGTTCATAGGTTTTGAAGATATTGATTTAAAAAACAATTTTTTTTTTCAAAAAAACCCCACAAATAATTTTTCGAATATTTTTATATACAATATTATTTTAAACTTAGGGGGACTCCTGCTGAAAATTTTTGGTTAAAATCATTAGAGTCGTTAATGAGAAAGTCGAAAATCAAAAAAACGGTTCTATGACAGGTACCGTTAATAACATTTTGCCCCAAATTTTTTTTTACCAAAACGTAGTCCATGTACATAATACACACCAAATTCTTTTTATCAAAATCGTTAGAGCCGTTTTCGAGATAAATAAGATTTTGCATTACAGGTGTATGGGGGGTACCGTTAGTTTTAGAGCTAAAAAAAATATTTCAATTTCCCCTCTAGGGAATCACCGAAGACCCATAACTACCGAGTTTGAACAAAATAGTGGCTTAGGCTCTAGATCGAGGTACAGACATACAGACAGACAGACAAACAGACAGACAGACATACAGACAGACAGACGGAATTGCCGGACCCACTTTATTCGTCTTCGCTATCATCGTAATGTCAACTTTGATCAAAATCTCGAGTTCGATTTTTTTTTCAAATGCAGAAAAAAAGTTCCAAGACACAAAAAGAAAAAACAAAACTGGGAACAAGCTTAGAAACTCAACCAACACAAAACCAGTAGTTGAAAGCAAAAAAGTAACGGTCGATAACATTACTAAAAATCAACCGGCAAAAGCAATTGCACTAAGCAAAAGTGATGAAAATAAATCCTATTCCCAGATTGTAAAAAATGTGCGGAAGAATGAGGAAACTTCTATAAAAGAAATGCTGGAACTCATCCTGAAAAGGATTGACCAACAAGATTTAAACATAAAACAGCTAAGCGAAGAAGTCGCTCTTAAAAAACAATGATGGACAGAACACTTAAAATCGCAACATGGAATGCAAACGGTCTTTTACAGCATGTATCAGAACTAAACATCTTCTTAGACATAGAGCATATAGACATTTGTTTGGTGTCCGAAACCCACCTCGCTATTGAACAAAGTCTTGATAATAAATTACCAAACTATACATGTTATCACGCTCCGCACCCAGCTGACAAAGCTAGGGGAGGATCGGCAATACTTATAAAAAAGTGCTTAACACACTATGAAGAACCACAGTTTACTAATGAAAACATGCAAGTAACATCAATTAGTATTGGTATAAAAAAGAAAGAATTTAAAATAGCAGCTATATACTGCCCTCCTAGGCGCTCTCCAACTGAAGAAGATTATGCAGAACTCCTACATTTGTTAGGACATAACTTCCTTGTTGGTGGCGACTTCAATGCTAAACACACCCAATGGGGATCTAGGCTCATAACAACAAAAGGTAAACGGCTATACCAAGCAGGCCGAAAATACAACTGTGAATTTTATTCTTCTGGTTCGCCAACATATTGGCCATCTGATACTAACAAAATACCAGACCTTATAGACTTTTTCGTAGTTAAAGGTATTAAACGAAATCATATAAGTGTCGAAGGTAATTACGATTTATCGTCAGATCATACTCCAGTAATTTTATCACTGAGCGAAGCAGAAATAATAGAAAAAAGTAATCCCAAGCTCGTGAATAACAGAACAAACTGGAACGAATTCAGAGACAAACTTGAAAGTTTTATAAACCTAAGATCCCCTATGCAAACAATTGAACAAATTGATCATGAAGTAGAACAATTTATTGCTGATGTGCAGCAGGCTGCAGAAGAAAGTACTCCAACTATTTCGAACGCGAGAGAAAAAGGTATAAAATATCCTATCGAAATAAAGGAGTTGATATTGGAAAAACAAAGAGCTAGAAGAAAATGGCAAACCACGAGATTCCCAGATGATAAGGTAGTTTTTAACCGTTTTAACAACGAATTAAAAAAAAGAATCTGTGAGTTTAAAAATGAGTCACTAAGTAGATTCCTGAAAAGTCTGACGACGGATGCTTCTACTGAATACTCCTTATGGAAAGCAGCTAAGCGCCTAAAAAGACCTCAGACACAAAACCCGCCAATAAAATCTCAAGATGGTAAATGGATCGGAAACCCGAAACAAAAGGCTGATCTCTTCGCTGAACATCTCGCGAATGTTTTCAAGCCATTCCCAGCAAACACAGCTACAGATCCCTTAGAGTTTGTTGACAGAAACGACGAATGTGAAATACCTTCTGTCACGCTCAAAGAAGTAAGAAGCATGTGTCAACATAAGTTGTTTAACAAAAAATCACCAGGGTATGATCTTATAACTGCTCAGGTTTTGAAAGAAATGCCTCTAATACACAAGTAGCACAGAATTACTTAACGAAGTCTTTAAGAATTCTAAATCGGTATCTGACATCTTCTATAAGACGGATTTAAGTTCCTATTAAGTAGAGAAAAGGCGCAAGTGGGCGGTCCGATAGAAGGAAATAAGAAGATAAATTGAGTCTTAAAATGATCTTAAATCGGGATATCATTCTTCTTAAATACTTCATTACTCCTTCTTAAATAGTTCCTTACATCTTCTTAAATACTTCTTAACTCCTTCTTAAAGAGTCTTAAAAAAATTATTAGAAACAATAAAAATAAATTTTTTTTATTATCTGTTTGTTTTTTTTTTATTGTTGTTTATTATATTCTAGTCTTTATGTGAATTTTTGCTGGAATGAAAGAATTTTAAAAGTTAGTTTTTTTTAATTTACCTCTGTGCTTCCACTGAGATTCGAACCCGAGTCCTCTCGCTTGCCGTGCTTGTGCTCTACCTATTGTGCCACTGTGACACTTAAAATATCTTGTCTCAAAGTGCTACTCAAATAACTCTCTCGTGTTTTTAATATTATACTCTTTAAGAAGACTTAAATACGTATTAAAGAATCGGAAAAATAAAGGAATGTTTTTAGAAGGATTAAAGAAGCAATTAAGTAACAAAAACAACCGATTTAAGAAATGCCAATTTAAGAAGTATTTAAGAATGCTTTAAGTAGAAGTAAACACACCATGTTAAGTTCTGTAAAGCAATACCTAAAAAAGACGAAATTAAGACGGAATTAAGTAGCCAGAAATCGGCACACCTACCCAATAAAGAAGGAACAAAGTATGAATTAAGTATGGACATTTTGTCAGTTACATAAACGGATGTCATCAAAAAAGTCACATTTTAAATAAATGCTATTTTAATTGTTGTTTGTCTGCAATAATGAAACAATCTCTTTTTTTTTTTAAAGATTTAATAAATTCGGTTTACACATTTTGCTTTCCATCTATAACTAAAAGTACGAAAACGGCATTATAAATCATACTGTTTCAGAAGACTTAAATACGTAATAAAGAATCTGAAAAATACCGATTTAATACCAAAATAAAAAAGGAATGTTTTTAGAAGGATTAAAGAAGGAATTAAGTAACAAAAAAAACCGATTTAAGAAATGCCCATTTAAGAAGTATTTAAGAATGCTTTAAGTAGAAGTTAACACACCAAGTTAAGTTCTTTAAAACAATACCTAATAAAGATCACATTAAGATGGAATTAAGTAGGCATAAATTTACATACCTAATAAAGAAGGAATAAAGTATGAATTAAGAAATGTGATACCGAAATTATACCATTTTGTGCTACTTGTGTAGCCTTCAAGAAACTCCAATTTATAATAAACGCATGCCTTAAACTAAGATATGTGCCACATCATTGGAAAATTGCTGAAGTCATTGTTATACCTAAACAAGGTAAGCCACCAACAGAAGTAACATCTTACAGACCAATATCGCTTATACCAATCATGGCAAAAGTTTTTGAAAAACTGCTACTGAAAAGGCTTAGCAAAATAATTGAAGAAAGAAGACTAATTCCAAGCCATCAATTTGGATTTAGAAATAAACATTCCACGATAGACCAAGTGCATCGAATTACGGATGTTGTGGAAAAGGCACTTGAAGAAAAACAAGTATGCTCTGCTTTATTCTTAGATGTTGCTCAAGCTTTTGAAAGGTTTGGCTCTTGGGACTTGAGTGCAAACTGCATAGGGACCTTCCCAGGCAGTACTACGAAATACTGAAATCCTACATTACGAACCGACTCTTTAGAGTATGGTACGACCAAAATTACTCGGAACTTAAGAACATTGAAGCCGGTGTACCACAAGGAAGTGTCCTAGGACCAGCCCTATATCTGTTATATACAAGGGATATTCCAGTGGAGAAAAACGCTATCATGGCGACCTTTGCTGATGATACTGCAATATTGGTGCCAGATAAATCCGTTACGAAGGCTACACAAAAATTGCAAAATGCAGTCGATAAAGTTAGTGATTGGACGCAGAAATGGCGTATCAAATTAAACGAAACAAAATCGACGCATATAAACTTTACAAACAAAAACATAAACAATGTTCCAATATTTATAAACAGTACAGAAGTACCTTACTCCAATATCGCCAAATACCTTGGAATGAATTTGGATGCAAAGCTTAAATGGAAAGAGAAGAACTAAACTTAAAGTACAGAAAAATGTACTGGTTACTAGGAAAGAACTCTGACCTATCTATCCAGAACAAACTAATGTTATATAAGCAAGTATTGAAACCCGTTTGGACATATGGCATCCAACTATGGGGCTGTACAAAGAAAACAAATGCTGAACCCATCCAAAAATTCCAAAGCAAGGTCCTTCGTGGAATAATAAATGCCCCTTGGTATATAAGAAATAGCGATCTACATCGTGACCTTCAAATTGAAATGGTTACAGAAGTGGTTAAGAAACACGCTGTATCACACAATTAGCGACTGCAAAGTCACACTAACTCTGAAATGGAGACCGTATTAAATGTACGAGACAATGTTCGGAGATTAAGAAGAACCAAGCCTCATGAGCTGATGGTCTAAAAGTTATGGGAAAGTGTTATTACAGTAAACTTCCCCCAATGCGATTTAAAAATTAAGAAATAAAAATCATTTGTCGATCTTTTCATAGATTGGTCCTGATTCACCGGTGGTTTTAGTGCGGTAAGAGTCCCACACTACTCGGTACCGATTCTTACCGAGTGTCTTTTGAAGATTTCCATCGGATAAAAAAAAAAAAAAAAAAAAAAAAAAAATGCAGAACTTGCCCTATAGTACCTATATCGCAAGTAAAAAACGATTCGTACAGTAATATAAAAGGTGCTCCAAAAACCCCCTTGAGTCTCTTGGACAGAATTCAAAAGAGAGCTATAAAAATGATAGGCGACGGTTGTCTAACTAAAACATTTGTATCTCTCGAGCACCGCCGCAATGCTTCATGTCTATCATTATTTTACCGACATTTTTACAAACAGTGCTCTAGTGAAATAGCCAGTTGCATTCCTCCCCTCATACAATTCAACCGTAATACCCGTAGTTCTAGGAATGCTCATTAGTTTACCCTTGAACCCAATTTCGAACGTACTGTCAAGTAGAGAGATTCTTTTTTTAGCCGCACAACAGGAATGTGGAATGCTTTACCCGACTCAGTGTTTACCACCCATTTCAATGTGCATCGGTATCTCCTTTTCAATACTATCCTACTTTCCTGATTTCTCTCACTGTGTTTATCATTATAAGGGTATTCATAACCCCTTAAGTGCGCGTTTAATATGAAAAAAAGAGTTGAAGGTTGGCGTTCCAACATTTTTTCTTAAAAATGTTTTAAAATTTTGTAGATATGAAGGGTGATTAAATTTTGAGGGCCGATGTTGAATGTGAACCACACCTAAACGTCAAGTTTTTTTCTGCATTTCATTTGACATTTCTCAATTTTAGACTAACTCAATTTGAACCATGGAAAGATACACAATCGAGCAACGCGTTAAAGTTATTCAGGCTTATTATGAAAATGGGCGTTCAAATCAAAATGCATATCGTGCACTTCGGGATTTTTTCGGTCAATGTGATCAAGCGAAATGTGCGTACAGTCGGAAAAATCGTGCAAAAATTTGAGCAAACCGGGTCTGTAGGAGATGTGAAAACACCATTGCATGCTCGTACAGCTCGTCCTGCAGAAAATATTGCTGCTGTTCCACCTCAACTCGTCGTCGTGCCCAACAATTGCACCTCTCATGCTCGTCGTTGATGAACATTTTGCATAAAGACTTGCATTTACACGCTTACAAGCTGCAATTGACTCAAGAACTAAGGCCTGTTGACCATTCCAAGCGTCGTCTATGGTCAGAATGGTGGCAAGAAATGGCAACAGTGGATTATCAATTTTCGAAGAAAATCATCTTCAGTTATGAGTCACATTTTCACCTCAGTGGATTCGTCAATAAGCAGAATTGCCTCATTTGGGCAAATGATAATCCAAGAGTGATTGTCGAAAAACAAATGCACCCACAAAGAGTGACTGTTTGGTGCGGTTTATGTGCTGGCGGCATCATCGTATGGAGGTGTGCTGCCGAGGTCGCGGTGGCCATTTGGCCGATATTTTGTTCCATACACAATTGAGCCATGCCATATTATCATAATAAAAAGAATTTTTTTTTTTTTTTTTTTTTTTTTTTTTGTGGGTAGGTGAAGAAACTTCATAGACACTATGAGCCCGGTACTCATAGTAGTGTGAGATTTTTACTCACTAAAAAACACCTCCCTTTTGTTCTTGCGACTACAACTAAGTTACCTTATCAAGTAGTTTTAATTTCATTATAAATCACGTTTGGCAGGAAGCTCCCCACTGAGAGGACCTGCGGTTACCACATTTGAAAGCGGATCCCCCTATGGCGCTAGGTCGAACGGTCTCGTTCTTTGAAGTCGGCGCACAAGGTTTGTCTCATCAATTGTTTGTCGAATAATTCTATTGCTATGGTTATTTAAGTGAGTTCGTAGCTTTCCAGCGAAAACTGCTATTTCATCTTCAACAGTTGTTGGCAATCGTAAGTCTCTGTGTAAATCACTGTTTCTAATGTACTACGGAGCATTAACGATTTCTCTGAGAACTTTGCTCTGAAAAGATTGTAGTATTTGTCTATTGCTTGGTTTAGTACAACCCCAAAGTTGTATACCGTACGTCCATACTGGTTTTATCACTTGCTTATAGATAAGCAATTTATTGCAGATGCTGAGTTTGGAATATCTTCCAATAAGCCAATTCATTTCACGTAATTTATTTTCAAGTTGATCTCGTTTCTTTTTAACGTGAGTTTTCTATTTAAGCTTAGCGTCTAGTGTCATTCCTAGGTACTTTGCTTCATTAGCATATGGTATTTGCACCGAATTAATGTAGGTGGGCAGAATGGTAATTTTTTGTAAGTAAAATTAATATGTGTTGATTTGGACTCATTAAGAACAATTCGCCATTTCTTAGTCCATACCGAAATTTTATCTATAGAGCTCGTTGGAGCTTCTCGGTTGCAGATTCAACTGAATCGGATGTTGCAAGTATAGCCGTATCGTCTGCAAACGTACCTATTATGGTATCTTCTTCTTGAGGAATATCGCTAGTGTATAGTACGAACAGAATCGGACCGAAAACACTTCCCTGGGGAACACCAGCATTGATTTCCTTAAAATCCGAATATTCCCTCCCTTGCTTAACTCGAAATAGCCTATCTTCGAGGTACGACTCAAGGATGTAATATATTTGATCCGGAAAGACCTGTCTTAGTTTAAACTTTAGGCCATCGTGCCAGACCTTGTCGAAGGCTTGAGAGACGTCTAGAAATGCGCTTGAACATACATTTTTTTTCTCTAGTGATTTCTCAATTTCATTGGTTATCCTGTACACCTGATCAATTGTTGAGTGGCTTTTTCGGAAACCAAATTGATGGTCAGGAATAAGCCGCTTTTCTTCGATAATAGGAAGCAGTCGCTTTAATAAGATTTTCTCAAATACCTTCGAGATCAGTGGCAAGAGGGAAATCGGTCTATAAGATTTCTTTTCGTTCGGAGACTTTCCCGGTTTTGGAACCATTAAAACTTCTGCGACTTTCCATTGGCGTGGAACGTACGCACGCGAGCATTTATTTGGTTGTACCCAGGAGCTTTATTATTTTTGAGATTTTTAATAGCTTGATAAAGTTCTGATAACGTTATATTCCGAATAAGAAAGTTTTCAGATGGCCATTGGATATCACCATGTTCATTTATCAACGCCTGACCATCAAAAGGTTTAAAGGTTTCCTCTAGATGTTCAGCAAATAAATCGGCTTTTTCTCTATCGGACTTAGCCCATTCACCATTATTTTGTCTGATTGGTGCTGAATGTATTTGCGGCTTTTTAACATCTTTCATAGCTTTCCACAATGAATAAGTCAGACCTTCATAATAAAAAGAAATGACAATAATTTCCTAAATAATTTGTGTCTTATTCAAAATCAACATCGGCCCTTAAAATTTAACCACTCTTTATAAAAGCTTATTTTTTTTTAAATCGCTACAACGATTTGTTATTTTTGTTCTTGCATAAACTAACATTTGCTTGAGAAATCATATGACTTCCAGTTTTTAGCTCCAACTACTAAAGGGGTTGCTGAAGGCATTTAAAAAATGAATTGTATTTTTATGAGCATTTTTCTCTATTAACATTCATTTTCGAAATTTTAAGTCTTTTTCATAAGTACAAGTTCGTGCGATCCAGTCGTGTGCATTATATTTTTTGCTGCTCACGTAATCTATTTTAATCTATAGGGTATCTATGTATCTGTCGAAGAGAAATCAAAAACTTAATGTTATGAGGAGTTGAAGCTGCCAATAAGTGTTATATGGAAAAAAATCGGTAGAAGTCGAAAAGTGATATCCGCATTTCTTAGGATATGATGAAAATAACAAAGACTGTAATAATAAAACAACTTCCAATGTTGATAAGAAGCTATTTTGAGAGAAGCATAGAAATCTTATAATTCGGCTTCAAGGATCAGGGCAAAAGTAAACGTTTTAGGGAGTTTATCTAGAATTCAAATAGTGATAGAGAATGCTCCACATTTAAAAAGGTTGAAATTGAAGAGAAATACGCCACTCGTGTGAATTGTGATCGTCCCAAATTCAATAATTTTGACGGTTGACGATTGGCGAACCCATTCATAAATGCGGGCAAAGCCTAGGAAATGTAGCTCAAAGGTTCATTAAGACCCTTTTAATGTTGAATATAAAAATAGCAGGAGCGATTGGGAAATTAGGGAAAGAGAGAGAAAAGTAGATAGTAACGATAAACTTGAATCTTTGCAAATTGAAATGGCAAGTATTGCTGAAGAGAACATCCAACGACAAGCCGATGATAATGTGATATGTGTTGATTTCGCCGAAGTCTGTATACATACTCGAATGTATCTAATTGTATTGTTAAAAGTAACAAGGAGTTTGTGTAGGGAATCAGGTTTTCGATATACGGTTTAAGTTTAGGTTATTTATGGCAAAAGCAGAATTCTTTTTATTCATTCGAAGTTTAGTGTAGTATATTAGGAAGAAAGTAACGAAAGTTTACGGAGATCATACTACACTGAAAATAAAATCTAGGTATATATGATTTGACAAAAATTTTGCAATATATATCCAACAAAAAGTTTTATCAAATTGACAAAAATTATAGAATTTTTTTGAGATAACAAAAAATATTTTGTTGTATCCACAAAATTATTATGTTATGCTAACAGATAAATTTGTTGAAATAACAAAATTATTTTGTCAATATGACAAAATTCCGTAGAATTTACAAAATTAATTTGTCATATTAACAATTCTTTTTTTGTATTAACAATTTTTTTGTTAGTGTTATTGCTTTTTATTATTATCGGATTAACAAAATTGTTTTGTTAAATTAACAAAATTGTATTGTTAAATTAACAAAATTGTTTTGTTAAATTAACAAAATTGTTTTGTTAAATTAACAAAATATTTTGTCAATTCAACAAAATATTTTGTCAATTTTACAAATTTGTTTTGTTGAATCCACAAAAAACAAAATTAATTTTGTCAAAATAGTTTTTTTTTTGGGATTTAAGTCCACAAAAATTGGCGTTTCGTCCCTAAGATCTCACATGCAACCATCTGTGAGGGCGTATGGACAATACGCAATTTTTGTTAAGTTCAGTTAATCTTACATCGATTTTTTAACAAAAACCAAGTGTGAACTATATCATACATAAAATAAATTTTTTGGTTTCCTTACAAAATAGTTTTATCTATCTGATAATATTATTTTATCAATATTACAAAATAACTCAACCCCAAAACAAAATATTTGTCATTTTAACGTTTTCATTTTTTGTTGAATTGAAAAAAAAAATTAACGAAAACTTTGTGATATTGACAAACATTTATAAAACAGATTTTTTGTAGATACAACAAACATTTTGTTAACATCACAAAAAAGTTTGTCGATGTGACAAAAATCTCTGTTTTATTTTGTTATATTAACAAAACTTGGTTTGTTAAACTGACAATATTATTTGTAGTGCATATTTTGTTAAACTGACAAAAAATCATGCTGGATTATAAAAATTTTGTGAAATCAACAAAATCATTCTTTCGTATTGACAAAAATTTTATCAAAACGATAAAATTGTTTTGTTAAAGGTCAACAAAACGTTTTTGTCAATATTACCTAGGAATTTATTTTCAGTGTAGATTTTTCCGAGAACATATTTGGCGTGGTTCTCGGCTGAAAGTGATTTATTTACGTAATTACCAAGACTGGTTACAATGTTGACAAATTAAAGCTTTGATTGAAAGAGAAAGAAAGGCGTTTTTCATATTGCGATAAATTAGGATTTTCCGGGTTAAGCCGGGTTGTACCAAATCTTCTTGGAGGCCAAGTATATTATCATCAGTGATCCTTGTTGTGCTGTTGCTTGAACTTAAGTGTCAGAAGAACCCCTGCTTTGCAATACAACAGCCAAAGTCACTCAAAATTCAACCCACTAAAACTGCGACTTTCCAGTGACAGTTAGATGATTAAACCACTAAAATCTGATGCCGTTAGTACAGAAAAATTGTAGATTGATTCACTTGAACTAATTTAAATTTATATACAAACTAGCTTTTACCCGCGGCTTCGCCCGCATTTAAGTCATTGAATTAGTATCAGACATCATCACAATAGAAGTGAATCAATATGATACGTATATTTTACTGCTTGGATGGGATTATCAGTTTTTAAAAACCTTAAAATATGCTTTATTGAATTGCAACAACAATGTTAAAATATATTTCACTGTAACAAAAATAAATAATTTCGAAGTCTAACAATTTAAAAAGATAAAATATAGCGTATTAATCTAGGATATTTTTGTAGACTATATTATAAGTTTTTCC